>JAPQRN010000019.1:14099663-14118109 GCA_037367275.1 Coranthus polyacanthus | reverse complement strand
ACTTGGTTCCATCAGGACCTGCCAGGCCCCCTTTGCTACGGGAGCGCTTCACCTGAAGGATACAAAGGAAGAAAAAAAAAAAAAAGGAAAAGAGATTATGGTTTGATTTGTTTCTCTTCTGTGGTTAATAACTTCCTGCTTGAGAGGGAGGCAGTCCTGATGAGCATGAATTCCTGGATATGACAGCTCTTTGCACCACAGACACAACTGGAGCAACAGGATGGGTGAGAGTGGGAGGATGAAGAGGCAGTGGCCCGAACGAATACTCTGTGTGGAGTAAAGTCTAAAGCTCAGACCAGGAACTCCCACAGACAGGCTGGAGCACAGATCACACACACATCACAGAAAAATCCCCTTATGAAAGACATCACATGTAATGCTCAGGAGCCTGTCTGGAACATAGCCTCACAGTGAGAGTAAGAGGAGGCAGAGGAGGAGGAGGAGGAGGAGGAGGAGGAGGAGGAGCGAGAGCAGAGGAAAGCAATGGGGTCGGGAATCACAGATTAACTCACGATACGATACTATCACGATGTGTGGTATCGTACAGCGATTCTGTGATACTTGATACATTGGAAAAAACAACGGTCTACAATTCATCACAATGACTGTGTCACTGAAGAAGAAACTGAAATTACTAACCTCCTCGAACCAGTCAAGTTGCAGTTTACATCCATGATTCATGTAATATATGTAGAGAAGACTTTGAAGGAATTTAATAAAAAGGTATTCAATGTACTTATTGGTGAAATAGAAGTTCTCAATATATTATGATTTCAGTGAGAAACATGCTGTGTTCACTTACAGTTCATAAGATGCTGAATAATGGACATAAAAGTCTTTTTATACAACATTATGATGTCACAGTGAAGACCTTTGTTGGACCTTTTGGATATAAAATGTGTTCACTTCAGCATTTTATCCTGTTACACATTTGTAATAATTAGTGTGTGAATTATAAGTTACGGCCCAAAATACGTGTTGTTAGGTCACAATGACCTTTGAGCACCAGAATCTAATCAGTTCATCCTCGAGTTAAAGTGAATGTTTGTGCCAAATTTGAAGAAGTTCTGTCAAGCTGTTCCTGAAATGTCACGTTCATGAATCCAGTGAAAAAACAGGCTCAATATGTCGAGATCAAAAACCTTTAAAGAAACACAGTACAAATACCTACCTGTGAATCAAAACTACTGAATGTAAAGTAACACCCAGTGAAAAGTACAAGATATTAGCCAAATAATTAAATGACGGAGTATAACATCTTTTAACATATTTCATTCTAAAATTAACACTTTCCCATCAAAATCATCCCTCTTGGATATACAGCAATATGTAATATATGGGCTTTTCAGCACTGAAGCTATACATAGCAAGATATGTGGCAGTCAGTCTGCAGGGTCAAATCAATTCTGGATATGATGGAACTATATGAATACTATACAGAATCAACATTTGGCTGCGAGAAAAGTGAAAACTAGTGGAGATATTGAAAATGAAAGATGATTTGTTGGAGTTTGTGTTTTGTACTGTACCTGTATCCTGTTCAGCTCCACCACAGGTCCGTGCTGTCTGTCCCTCACCATCGTGGCCTGAACCACCTTCCTGAAAGCTGCTTCCTGTTCACAGACAAAAAGACAAGTGTCAGAAAAAAGGAAAAAAAAAACCAAAACAAAAAAGGTCACGGTAATGTATTTTGGTCTAAAAACTGCTGCTGTGCACTGCTGTGTCTGTGTTTGAGTTCGCTCTCCCACCTTGCCCTGGGAGATGAGGATGCCCCTGAGTGTGTCAAAGCCCACTGAGGGCCCGTGGCCAGTCTGACCGAGACGACCCTCCAGATCAAACATGGGTATACAGGGGCAGAAGAGCTCCGAGATGTGATGCAGCAGCAGCAGCCTGTTCCTCAGGGCCATGATGGGGATCTCCTGCAGGTGGTTGTACTCCATGGGCACCTTTAACACAACAAAGACACCCAAAGTGGTTGAAGGGCTGCGAGTGCCCTCTGCTTTTAACATGCATATCTTTACTGCCATCTGCTGGAAGATGGGAACAGATAAGAACATTTTCCCCTACAGTCGAGAAATTTGAGGTTGAAATCCACACACACTTTCTAAATGTAATCCAAATCTCAGTAGTGTTGAAATTTTCATTATTGTCTGTTTTTATTTGATCTTGCAGTTTGGTTTTTGATTTCAGTTTTAGTTCTGGTTTGTAAATAAGTATTTTTATTTAGAGGAATTGACTAGGATAGTTTTTATGTAGTTAAAGGCTTCAAAAGATGAAAAAATGTGAAAAACATCAGATGGAAATGTATGATAACAAATATGATTTACAAAACCATAAAAGTCAAAACCTTGGAAAAATGTATAGACTTACAAATGTCTGGTTTCTATTTTGGAGAACGTTTGAAGGTACCACGTTCATTTGTACTAAAAATAGCACACAAACATAACCACCACAGGACTGCACAGCCAAAGAAACATTCTGGAGGGAAAAGTGGACGAACTCACAGAGGTCAACAGATTTTGGTGTGACAGTGTTGGAGGAAACTGGTCAAAATATCTCTATTCACAGTAAATGGAGTGCGGTGATATTGCAGATCAGCTAAAGCTCTAAGCATAGCTCCAAACTGGTAAGAACATGGCTGAAAGCCAAAAACATTTTGAAAAAAAATGTTCAAAATGTTCTGTTAATCCAACAGAACATTTGTGGGTTGAAATGAAAAAGCCAGTTTGTTGAAGAAGGCTTGCAAACCTGATTTAGTGTCACGAGTTCTGCAGGAGCAATGAGTTAAAATTCCTGCAGAGTGTTGTGTCAAGTAGGGCAGGGCGATATACGGAATTAATTCGATTAGTCGTGTTTCATTGAACAATGTGAGAATCCTACCTAAAACCTAAATCACAAAACTGAGATTAGAGCTTCCTCTGGAGACCTGACTACAGCAAAATGCATGTTTGATTGTTTTAATATATTCACTGTGAATGGGGTTCTGCAGTCATTGCCTACCAGTAAGGCTTTATTTTTATTTTAACTTCACGCAGACAGAGAGAGAGAGAGAGAAAAAAAGGATTTATCTTTCATAACAGTGAAAGAAAAAAAAAAGATTTTTTTGGCTATATCACCCAGCCTACATTTGATTCAAGTTACCAAATTTAAAGGAAATGCCACTAAATATTAGCTAAGTTCATGTAAACTTTTGACCCTTTGATCAAATAAATAAAAGCTGAAATTAAAGTTCTCTTTACCATCATCCTGAAATGTCACATCATCAAAGTTGGCCTAACTGAACTGACAGAGGAAATTTATATTTAAATGTTCAGAATTGAGTTTAAATGCATTTAGCGATGGTGTGTTTAAACTTCTGACTTCAAAAGGTATACAAAGAGTAACATTAAAAGCTCCTTTCAGAGCAGGTAAAGTACCTGTGCAGGTAACTTCCCAGCATTGGTGGGCTTGCTGGTGGACCAGGCGAGGGTGTGAGCGGATCCACAGGCCACCCTGTTGATTTTTTTGCCCTGAAGCGCAGCCACTAACCGGGGCCTCTGGATGGCATTAGTGGTCCCGTCTCCAAGTTGGCCCTCGTCGTTGTCACCCCATGTGTATACTTCTCCTGAGCCAAATACAAGAGTAAAGCTTTCTGTGAGGCCTGAATCCAAGCAGACTTAGGTGAATTGAAACTGGACTCAGTGACAACTAGCAGAGAGAGTTTGTACTCAAACTGATGTAAACGAGCACAAAAGGAGCATCTTTAACACCAATGAATATAGTTGTAAATGCTTCTTCCTACCGTCCTCTGTGCAGCACACACAGTGCAGTGACCCTGTGGCGATGGCGATGACCTTCTTGCCTTGAAGCCCCTGGACCTGTCTTGGTCGTCGAACGTGGTCATCAGAGCCGTGGCCCAGCCGATGATAGTCCCCTTTCCCCCTTGTGATGACAAAAAAATGTCCATACCTTAGTCAAATTTTCCTTAACATCAGGCGTGAAAGAAAAGCTATGTCAGAACTTCTACTCTATACTGCTCTGGAACATACCATGTGTACACTGCACCAGACTTTGTAAGAGCCACAGAAAACTGCGATCCACACTCCACTTTGACCACTCCGAGGCCCGTGAGAGAGTCAATCTGAAAACATACACAACATTTTTGTTCAAATGACCATTCTTCCCTTTTTTGAATATTTGAGATACAATCCATAGATTGACTTTAAAAGCTTGACACAATCTATCATTCTGCTATATGACTTGGTACAAATGCACCCTTCAAATGGTCCTCCTTTCATTCTTGTCATAATATCCACTGGTTTATACTTATTTATGAAACCCTTCTAGGAAACTCACCTTCCTACCTTATTGCAGCCAATATCTACCTCTCCTAATGATTGGAATTTGTTACAAAAAAGCTCTAAAACTTAAAAAAATAAAATAAAAATCAATTCTACCACGCTGTCACTGTAATACTAAATTCTTATTTAATCTTAATGTCTCGTCTGGGAAAATAAATAAATAATCATTAGATGTACGTACCAAGTGTATAACTGTACAAAAAGTACAAATATAAACATAATACTTTTTTGCTTTACTTGTACTTTTCAGCTATCAGAATATACCGTGCCTCTGTTGACCTTGTGCACACAGGTGAGTAATTTGTCTTACCTTCATGGGTACTTTGCAGCCGTCACTGCCTCCTCGGCCCAATTTGCCGTAGTCCCCGTCTCCCCAGGACCAGACCATGTCATCATCTGTTAGACACAGCGTTTGGGCATCCCCGCTGCCGCAGGCTACATCAATGACCCTGTGACCCTGTAGTGCATCCACCTAAATAAAACCACAAAGGACAGTTTTAGATCACAGTGAGTGGGAAACCTTGCCAGAGTAAGGAATGTGGTGTAATGACTTGGTATTATATGTATCACATTACAGGGATTAGGATTTAACATATTGTGATACTGTACTGTAAGTAAGGTGATATATTGGACATTTTTTTTCACTGCAATTTTGGGAGCAGAGTAACACGGCCTGTCATCATTTATACACGTGTTGTGTCTCCCTTTATAGACAGGCATATGTCTGACATTGCCATGTTATTCTTCCATCTTCCGTTTATTTTGTATTCTTCTTTTGTTTTTTGCGATGATAGCCTTGCACAACCTCCTTTTTTCACACATACATCAACCGGCTTGATCCAGACTGAGCTGAACCATGGAACCAGGCCGGTTGATGACCAAGACCACCTCTTTTGTTCAGACAAAAATTATTGTTCTAGAGTGAGTTGAAAGGGATCCACATGTTTAATGTCAGCTGTTTGTTGCTGAGCAAATGGAACAGCATCAGAATGGTGTATTGCTAAGATGAGCTGTATTACCCAAGTAACAAGTTGATTTTAACATGGTACATTTCAAAATGAGCGCACACTTGAGCTCCGTATGCCACTGGAGCCAGTCGAAGTCTTTCAGATTCAGATATCGTTGTGTAACGTTACTAGGCAGCTAGGTCTGCTAATGCTAAAGTTAGCAGTACTTCCTGTGTCATTTTACGGTGTTAGCGCTGGAGTGGAGTGGATTTCTCAGGATTGATACAGCATACTCACTATACTTATATATCGCTATACTTAAGTTTATCAATATTTTCCTACACCCTAGTATAAAGCACAGTTGTGTGAAAACTGAGTTTTTACAAACCAGCTTGGGTTTGAGCTGGTCCTCGCTGTCTCCATGGCCCAGTCGCCCGTAGCGACCCTTCCCCCAGGTGAAGAGCTCTCCACTGGCAGTAATGCAGGCACTGTGAGCTCCTCCGGCAGCGATATCCACCACTTCTACACCCCTCAGGGACTCAATTACACGGGGACGATCACATGGGCTAAAGTCAAGAGGAGTCACAGTTACTATAAAAACACAATCCTTTACACTGTCTTCATCCTTAATTCTTACTGTAAAACGGGTTTTTAGTGACAATATGTGCTATGAACAGAAAACTGAGGATGTGATTCTGTCTGACCTTCTGTTCCCATGGCCTAGTTTTCCATCCTCAGCCTCTCCCCATGAATACACTTCTCCCTCGGAGGACAGTGCCAAGCAGTGCTTTCCTCCAGAATTCACTGCCACTTTCCTGATGAAGACATGTTGGATGGACTCCAACAGAGTCGGGGTGGACACAGACTCTGTGCCACCGATGCCCAGTCTGCCACCAGCTCCATATCCTGTTGCATACAGCTGCAAATCAAGATAAAAAAACCCATTATTTTATATTTTGTTAAATTATCAATGAATACTAAAGCAGCCAGATCGGTGCAGTGTACAGTCAACAAACCTTTCCATCAGCAGTGACAGCAAACAGAGTCTGCTCTCCTCCGATAAGCTGGACTGGGCGCAGGGTGGCCAGGGCTTCAGTGGGTGTAGGCACTTTGACCTTTGCCCCCTCGATGCCCCCCAGCTGACCTCTGTGGTTGTGACCCCAGCCATAGATGGTGCCACTCCCTCCTGCAGAGAGGGTCCAGTCGTCCGGTCGCCGGTTCATCCACTGTACAAGCTGCTCGTCATGCTCACGCTTGAAAAGGTCGTGACTCTCGTGGAGGCCATTCATGCTCTCGTGATCGGCCATAAGCTCACGGATTTTCTTTGTGACCTTCAAAGGGATAAGAATGATGAAAACATGGATTAACAACAGGTCAAAGAAGAAAAATGAAGGCTGACACAGCACAGCTTGGCACACCCACCTCATCCAGGAAGGGTCTCGGTAAGGAGGTCCTCTTGTCTAGAGCCACGGCCACCCTCGAGGCAGTGCAGTATCGACGAAACCACGCCCACTTATGGGTCTCAGCACAGCAGGGTAAAGTGTCGAGCTCAAGATCACAAGCAAGAGCGACCAACACCTGAACAAAATACAAACATTACCCTGTGACAGAAAACAGAATCTAACACTGCACCACATATTCACAGTCGGAACCACCTTTGAATAAAGACATAATTATAAACATACCTTAAAAAATGGACTATGCAGCAGCTGCTTCCCTCCCCTCACAATGGGGTCCTCGTACTCATACTGCCTTTGTAGAGCTTCTGGTAGCCCCTTCACTAAAGCAGCCAGCGCACTGCCTGTAAAACTCTGATATAAAACACAAGCATAATAATAAAATAATTAATACTCAGGATAGTGTCTTCAGTTTACTACAGGGTTTCTGCAAGTTTCAACAAGTGAAATTTCTTTTTAAGACCATTATGAATGCAAATTAAGTCCGACTTCAGCAGTGTGTGAATGGACCCTTAACTTTTGAGAGGTCTCTTTTCCACACTTGAAGGTTTTGGTGACGTCAGAATCAGGACCACGGGTTAAAACAGCTCACCTATGCGTTCATTACTTTTATATGACTGATGTTTCTGTGTGTTAAGTCCAAGGCACCTCTGCTTTTAATGGTGGTGTAGATCCAAATGCTGTCTGGAAGTCACCCACTAGTCTTGTATTTAATGTAGCTTTATAAAGGAAACATTAACTTCACAATCCAATCAATTGTAAAGACCAAGATGCCAAGAGATTTATGACATTTTAAGATATTCAGCATATTGGATTTAAGACTATTTTAAGGACAAGCAGAAACCCTGTACTAAGAGGGAACTTGGTTCAACTCAGGAAAAAAATTTTAACCGCATATTCTCAAACAATTACACAAAGCATTAAAAATGATTACATAAGGGGTAGGAAAGAAGGTAAGGGAAGAAAAAAGGCAAAAATATAATAAACACTTTGGGCTTGAGGGAAGAAAGTGTACTCGAAATACAATAAAAGTAACAAAAAGCCAGACAATAGCTAAAGTAAGCAAATTAAAACATAAAAGCATCTGCTTGTGCAACACCTGAACATGAAACTAATGAAAATGAAAAGCAAATTTGTTTGAGTAACATTTGTGTGAAACTTTTATTTGAAACTAATCAGTTAATAGTAACAGCAGCTTTTTGTTATTGTAGTTAACTGTCACAAAAGCAATGGCAATAACATTATAAATTCATATTATTTTCTATAGACAGCTATGTGATGGCTACGCTGGTTAATTGAAGTGTACTCACCATAGAGCGAGCCTCTCCTTCGCTGTCACCAAGAAGCCTGTTGATGTTGATGGACTGACCGTACTCTGTGGTCAGGAGCTTTCGTAACCTCTGTAGAGCCCACATTCTGTGCCCAGCAGCTGGAGAGCATAAACACAGTTAAATAATTAAGATACAAACTGAAGAATATCTATCACCTACCGTTATATGAATAAAACTTAAATAAAGAATAGTCATGATGGGGAGACTCCTTTTCATACCGAGCGCACTGAGCTGGGCACAAGCTGCGAGAGAAGCGGCTAGGCGGGGAACGATGCTCCTGTTAGAGGCAAAGTTGAGCCTGAAGTCCAGAAGGCAAGTAACCAAGTCCATGGAGGGACAAGACAAGATGCAGCGATCAGACAGCAAGTCTTTGGGACCTGAAAAAAGACATTTGAAAATGGTTCAGTGTGTTTACTGCGATGAGACCAACTCCAAAAACGTAGTCTGTCACGTGGAACATTTGTAATTTCAATTTCAATATGGTGACAAATCTTGTTTCGGTAGTTTGTTGTGTGTATTCGATGCAGCTCACCAGCAGCAGGCATGATGGGATAGACGGTGAAGCGCCAGCCCCAGCCGTTAACTGAGCCGTCGCTGGTGAATTTCCATTTGAGCTCATCTCCTGGGATCCTTAATTCACTGGACCAGTCGGACCACTCCCGACCTGGAGTGCACACAACAACATGGCATTACATTGATTTCTGATGGTTTGTATTTGATGGGTGGTAAGTTTAAGGTCTTCTGTTGCTTACCTGATCTAACAGAGACAATCCTATTGGCTCCATCCATGATTGTTAGTGGGTCGTGGCGTCTCTCAGTGGAACACTGCCGATCAAACTCTATCCTTAAACCCTCAGCACCTATGAAGACAAAATTAAAAATTCTACTCACAAAAAGTCAAAGTGAGCTGCAGCGATATACTGCTCACAGTAAATACCAAAAAGTACATTTCTGAATTGCAGGATATACATATTTTCCCTGCTTACCTGGGATCTTAACAGTGCCACTAGTAGAAGTGTCATCTGTGTATGGATGGCTACTCTCTACAACAACTGGCTGGGAAGACAGACGGCCGCTCTGTGAGTCTGTGGCAACGTCCTCTAACTCAGTGACACACAACTCCAGTAGCATGTCGGCAACCTGTACACCACGCGATGACACATGTAAAAAGTTGAAGTCTATACAAAAATGTCAGCAGTAGATGCACATGAAATCAAAAACCTAGCAAGTAATTACCTGTGGATAAGCTGTACCCATACCAGACAACACAGCAGACAGCACCTCCTTCCCTTTCTCCCCTGAACGACACGACACTGCCAGTTTGAGCAGGTCCACCATTACTCGTGTGTCATCAGGCACAAGCAGGCTCGTGAACTCATCCAGGTACTGAGGCTCTGGACCGACCACTTTGCTCTGGCTCTCGGAGTCCTGAAAACAGAACAAGGAGAATGCCCAGTGTGGTACATGTCACCACACTGAATGGTTTACTGGTATCATTTAAGGGACTAACCTCTTTGGTTTTAGTCATGGTTTCAGCGATGATGCTGGCTGCTCCGGGGTCATCAGTGACGGGGATGAAAGGACGTGAGGAGGCGCCTGAGGCAGATGGAGTCACAGCTGATGATGGGGTTACAGCATCCTCTGAAGAAGGAGCCTGCTCTCACACAAACACAAACACTTGTCAGGATCATATTCATACAACTGGACATCTTTTCAAACTGCCATATTGGTTTGACATTAATCACCTATGCATTACCCATTAAGAAACTTTAACACTGCATGAAAGACATTTTTTACGTTTGCCTCTTCCAGCATTTCTTAAAAACAAAGCAATTACTTTTTTAAGTGCTTTTTTTCTGGGTTTATTTTGAGTGCATGCATTCAGATGAGAAAGGTTTTTAGACAATTATTTATCTTCCAGTAAAATGTTTGCCGTTTTCCTGTGTAGTCAGCGAACACTATATTAGCCAGTATGAAAATGGAGAAAGAAGTGGAAAAATGTGGTTAGAATTAATTATGATCAGAGCCCTGTGAGAGTTTCTGGAGTTTCCAGGTTAGTCACAAATATAATTTGCTGATGGTTGCATCTAGACACCTGGTCATTATGGAAAAAACTGTACATTCAGTGGTCCAGTATTTTATTGTACATCAGCTCCAAGTAGAGTAGAATGAGAAGAGGCTTGCTGACATTTATTAAAACAACTGTTTGTAAGTCAAAGCTATGATAAGTATAATGATGGTTTATATTGTGTTCCTTACCTCTGTCTTCTTGTCCTGCCAGGGATTAGGGCTGACTCGCTCTTCAGTTTCAGGAGGGACAGGTGGAGCCTCTTCGTCACTCACGCAGGATGAGGAAGAGGAGTCTGATGGGGGAACAGGTGAACTGGAAGGACATTCTGCTGGCAGAATCATGCTGGCTGGCATCAGAGCACCAACGACTGCATCCCTGGGGAACACACAACACGTCTTGTTAACAGTAATACCCACTGATGACAATTACCTGTACCAGTCAGCAGATTACATTATTTAGCGGTCATACACACTTTTATCTCCTCTTATCCTCTTATATCTTCCTCATTATTGGTCACTTTCAATTTGACTTAAAATTTCTCAGTTTTCTTATTTTTGTGAAGATATTCTATGCCTTTATATTGTTTTTCCATATATTTGGGTGACTGTTGTTCTATTTCTTTGCACATACTTTACATTAATATGAGCACTTACATGGTGTGCATCTTACCCTTTTGGGCCACCACAGACCTTCTGGTCAACATACCTTGCATACATGTTTTGCAGGGCCGACAGCACGTGAGACAGGGCCTGCTGTTTGGCCAAGTTTCCATCCAGACTGAGGAGAATTTTGGCAAGTGAGGGTCGATTAGGTTTCGCATTGCTCTGCCCACTTATCTTATTGCTTACTGCAGAAGAGTCACTGTCTGACTGGACACCTGTGGAATAAAACACCAACACGGAGGCATGTTGTCATTGATGCTATCAATGAGAACCAAACCTGCAGCAGTTCAGAACTGCAGATGTACATATGGTCTTGTCTGCCATCTACAGGGAAGAAAAGTAACTGATTCTGCAACTTTTAAAATAGTTTTCTCTCCATTTTATGCACATTTATACCAGAATGTCATTGCTACAGACTGCATACATGTGGAGTTCTGACAGATAGAAAAGAGCATCACTACTAACAGGTAAAACAACTATTTTTAGACTGTAAGTAGAGGGAAGGTTACCCAGATATGATGCTCCCAGTGAGTCCCTTGCTGTCTGAAAAAGGACAGGCTCATGAACTGAGGGTGTGGTCACATCGACAGTGGTCCAAGCCACACTGTGGGAGGACCCACAGGCCACTCGAGTGATTTTCTGTCCCTCCAGACCTTGCACCAAAGTGGGCTTCCTGTTAACTGTGGTTGTGCCGTTCCCCTGCTGCCCATGGTCATTGTCACCCCAAGCATACACCTGAAATAGAAACACAACACCATTTTGGTCAGAGTTGTTCAAAAATCAAGAAAAGACTTTGAATAATTAAAAACATATTACATTCATTTTTAACTCTTTTAGATTATTTGCTAAACCCTAAATCTGAACAACCTCTTAAAGGAGTAACATACTCCTCAGCAGCTGCTTCAGATAACAGAATCTTATGGCAGTGTCATATGGCAATATGTAACCGTGTGATGATAGAAAAACATCTCTTGCTAGATATTATATTGTATCATTTATTTCGGTGCATCACAAATCACACCCTTTATGTTCAATTTGTCATTAGGACGATGCTTTGTGCTCTTCTACATGGCATTGATGAAGGATATTAGCTTGAGGAAAATGCATACAAACATGCAGGAGCGTGAACATGACACAGAACAGGATCATTCTGAACAGGAGAAAAACTTCAAGACAAAACAAGGAGCTTGTTTGTAAAACTGGGGCTACTTCTGTCACATAGACATGGTTTGAGTATGAAAAGTCTCACATGGACCAGAAAGATTCAAACAGCACTAAGCTCTTTTATCACCTATGCATGAATTATGTCAGTAGGGGGGACTCTTTTTTTGTTCACAACAGTAGTTGAAAAGTGAGTCAAATATGAGTAATTAGCTTTTACAGCGTGATAATTAAGTGTAAAGAGTAATAAGAAACAGGCCTTTCCATTTGGCCATTTTATGGAAACTATTTAACTGAATTTACATAAAATGTGTTGGATATGAAATGATCAATGTTGGGATATGACATTTTGGTTATATTGCACGGCCCCAGAAGTGATGTGCTAACGTTATTCAATTTGTTATGAGAGAAAACATTGTGCAAGATGAAATAAGGTGAGTAACAGCAAAGGTCAGAGGTTCCTGGGAAAATAGAGTGATACATCAGATCTCACTAATGGAGACATTCACACATCTGGAACAGTGCAATGGTAGTAAATCAGAAGAGTGCTCTGGTTTATGGAGGTCAGTACAAACCTGTCCTGTGTCTGTGACTGCCAGACAGTGCAGTGCTCCAACAGCAACATGGACAATCTTTTTGCCTCTTAGACCCTCCACCATCTGGGGCTTCCGCACATGGACATCAGTACCATGGCCCAGTCGGAAATAGTCGCCTTTGCCCCTGTTTAGAAACAGCAACTGTCACAGAAGATCCAACTAACCATTGTCCATACTTGAAGTCACTGTATCATTTGTCATCCTTACCATGTCCACACCACTCCAGATTTGGTGAGAGCCAGTGAAAACTGCGCCCCACACTCAATCTGACAGACACCCTGGCCGTTCAGCCTCTCTATGTTCTGTGGGATGTTGCAACCTTCGCTGCCTCCACGACCGAGCTTACCGAAATCCCCATCACCCCAGGAGAACACCAACCCTGGAAAAGGAAAAAAACATCAACAAAAACATATTCTTTGACCATATTCCATGTCTAAATAAAGCTTAAAACAAATAATTATTTATTTACATAGGATATGTTATGCACTCAATGCATTGGACCAAGACAAATACCTTCATCGGTGAGAGCTAGAGTTTGAGCATCCCTGCTCCCACAAGCCACCTGGATAACACGATGTCCCAGAAGCACTTTCACCTGGATCACAAACGGAGCAAAACAGGCTTAAATTTTAACAATGTAAAATGAGCAAAATGGTGATTTAGTGCACCAGTATCAAAACCAGCAGTTATTTAACACTTAAATGCTTTAACAATCCTTTGGCAATCATTATTTTAGGGGCAAATTACATTTTTGCAATAGCTAATTAAACACATCTATACACCCTATGCTTATTTTGTCTTTCTCCATCTGATGAAGGTAAAACTACCCTATTACAGACCTTGACTCATTAAGTAATCATCAAGAAGGAGGTAAAGACTTACCAATTTAGGCCTCAGCTGAGTAGTGTTGTCACCATGTCCAAGGCGGCCATATTCCCCCAAACCCCAGCTGTATAGCTCCCCACTGGAAGTAATGGCTGCACTATGAGAGCTGCCACAGGCAATGTCACGGATACGTTTTGTCTTAAGGGCCTCAATCAGGCGAGGCTTGTCACAGTTCCTGTAGGAAAATAATTTAATTAAAGATATAACAAGCTGTAGCTTAACAGGAATACCTTTTAAATTAGGGATTCACACCCTGCACTACAAATCAAATGAAAACATTTCTAGGTAGATATGTTTTAATTTCATACATTCTGCTAAAGTGTCCCAGTTTGCCATCGTCTCCTTCACCCCAGGAGAAGACCTTCCCATCCACAGTCAGGGCCATCGCATGGCGCCCTCCAGAGTGCACAGCGACCTTCTTCACCACGTAGTTACTGAGCGCAGTGATCTGACGGGGGATGGGGATGGTCCCACTAGACAGGCCCAGACCTAACCTGCCATTGGTGGCCTCTCCACAAGCATAAATCTTCCCCTCAACCGTTACTGCAACAATGAAAAATTAGTTACATATGTCATACAGGACATGCATCTTAAGTGCATTAACTCTAGAGGCGTTGCTTACCTGCAAAGAGGCTTTTGGAACCACCAGCCACTTGTACTACATTAAGTGCAGAGAGGGTTTCAGAGAAGGAAGGCACCTTGATCTGGAAACACAAACAAAGTGGATTAGAAAATACAGTATGGAGATGATGTGAGGAATATAAACTGCATTAAATAAGACATCCTCTTTCTATTTGATGTCACTGGTTCCTTGATTGTTTTACTCATCTATATTGCTCTACATATTAGTGTTTTTATTGTCAATGTGTTTGGTTATAAAATGCTTCACCTGGATCATTTGGATCGAAAACATGATCCTTGAATCTGAATTATTATTTCATTACACTTTAGAACAGACAGCACCTTAGATCCCTTGAGTCCTCCCAGCTGGTCCTTGTCATTCAGCCCCCACACAAACACTTTGGTCCTGATGGTGGCTGCTGACTCCAATCCTGATGACTTTTTCCGAGCAAGACTGTGGTCAAAACAAACACACAGAATGAGACCTTGGATAAACATCACAAGTAAGACACGCACTGCACATATTCCTGTGATTATTGATTTCTTACCTCCCAGTGGCAGTTTTGTCATCATCTTCTTCTTCATTGTCAGACGCCAGGAAAGGAACTGTGGCCAGGTCTTCATCCTCTGCTCTGATACGTCCCACAATGCCAAGGCCGTGAATCTTGCAGTCTATACCAGAGCTGCGGCACTGCTTGATTGCAATCTCAATGTATCTGTGATACTGGAGGAAAGGCATCATTCAAGTTACCACACTTATCATTTAATGAAACTTTGTTTTAGCTCAAACAGTGATCAAGTCCATTTCAACTGACCTCAGTGCAATCACTTAGTAGAAGCACAGTGGTGTCTGTGGGATTGATGTTGATTGTCTTCAGTTCAATCAAGTTGTTCAAAGAGCTTCCACCTGTATAAGAAAATACATAAAAAAGATGTTGACATTTGACCTTTGACTTTTGACAGGCAGACAACTTGGAACCATAATACCGCCAGCCATGGCAGTTGCTGGCATGTACAAACACAATAAAATGATGTAATGCCAAAACACAAAAGAAAAACAACAAACTTGCCTGACACAACCACTAGTGAGGGCATGTAGCTGCTGTCTGCTGGGTCGACAATCATCTTCAGCCTGTGCACAAGAACATCTGGGAAAAGCTCGAGACGAATCCAGTGCTGCAAAAAAAGACAACGGCAAGGACTGTCAAGTGGTGCCTAACATGTGAATAAAGTAAAACTAAGTAGACCATCGTACAGGCTGTTAAGAGTATACAATTCAATCCCCTACCTTTCCTTGTGAGCCAGACGACTGCCAGCACTGATCACTGCAGTCAATGAGGCGTGAGGCTTGGTTAACAGACGATGATACATTGAGGCTCTTGACAGCACGAGACCAATCATCAATCAGCATCCCACGCTGGCTGCTGTGATGCTTTTTAAGTTGTTTTCCTGAGCGACCACAGAATGCTGGAGACTGGCCTAATTGCAGGGAGCATGAACAACAAGATTAGACCAACACCACACACCAACAACATGAATTTTACCTGAATGAGCTGAGACTAACCAGGCTCGTTGATTCTGCCAAAGGAATGTCTGGTGTTGTGTTTGCGGGTCTTGAAGCAGTTTTCACAGAAGTCAAAGTCATCGCAATTCCTGCATTTGAACCTGGGGCCATTTATAGGGAACATCTGGCAGCCGTCACACCTGCACACAACAAATAGTGTGCAATTTGAGTACATGTTGGGACACACAGTTAAAGAAAATGCCTCAGAAATTGTAGACATATTCCTACCTGACTCCAGGGTGGACACTGGGCACCAGTTCCATCTCAGACAACAAGCCAGTCCAGTGGGACTGCTGCGGGAAGTCTACTATCACATCCTTTCCATTGGCACTGAAAGCTAAAATAAATCATTTAACTCCATAAGTAGAGAAAATCATGAATCCAGGTTACAACGTCTTAAACTTATGGAAGCCAAGTTCTGCGAACTGAAGGAGACAAAAAAAGATCATGCAAGTCAAAATGATGACTTGGTATCATAAAATAAATCAGAAACTTGCTCAAAATATTGACTTAGAATCTCATTATTTCTTATTATTAGATATTATTATATTAATATTTTAACTTAGTATATAATTATTTTAAGAAAGTATCTACTTAGTTTGAGATAGTAAGTCATTATTTTGAGATACTAGGTCATTATTTTGGGATATTATGTCACGTATTATATCAAGAGATTTTGTCATTATTTTGACTTACATGACCTTTTTTTTTTTTTTTTTCCATCACACCAGTGGCAATGGGCTTCAATATAAACTCATTCATCACTCCTTCACGATCACAAAAAAGAGCTTACCTTTCACTACTCCAACACTCCGGTGAGTTACTGAGCCCCATTTGTACTTTGGTGTAGTGACTGTGGGTTTTACTCTCACTTTGTCCCCAATCTTAATGTGCGAAGGAGAACTCTGTGGTGGGAATCCTGGAAAATCAAAACCAAAAAAAAATTATAAGAATGAAGAGAAAACACACTGATTATGATTACTAACACAGTATCAATTACACGCAGAGTGTTTACCAAGCAGTTCAATGTGGATGTAGCGGACCCAGTACGTTCCTCCTTTCTGCTGCCAGTCACACTGTACATTCAAGTCATGAAGTCCATCTCTGTCCAACTTAATCACTTTACCGACATCTCCGTCATACACTTCCTCATACGTTCTACAGCACTTCACCATCATCCCAACCTGCAAAGAAGTCAGTGATCCGTCAGACTCACTATATGCCACACCTCCCTGTGGCAGTTTCAGTCCTTTACAGCTCTTACCTGGATGTTCTCTCTAACATAGACGGCATAATCATCATTGCTTTGAAAATCGGACCTCTTCTTAAACGTCTGGCTTTCAGTCACCACTGCACCTGGAGGCTAGTAGAACAGACAAGCCATATTACATATTGAGCTGTTAGCAATTATGTAATACACATAATTTGTCAAGACAGAGGAAAAGTGACATGGTATATTGTTAAGTCAAATATTGAAGGAATAAGACAAAATAGTGTACCACAGGGAAGGTAGGCTCTGCCTCCTCCAGCTCCTCCAGCACCTCCTCATCAGAGTATTCATCAGACACAGTGTCAGCATCAGACAGCTCAGTGACATGAATGTCTGGATGGTCCAGCAGCCAGCTCACCAGAGCCTCAACACCTGATGTACACATTCAATAATAGACTCAAAAGAATATCCCAGCCTGCTGTGACAAATATAGCCAAACATCAAGTAGTGAAGGCTACATAGTTTTAGCTAAAGTGACGATTTATTTAAAGGGCTGAAAATGAAACAAACAGGCCTTATGTCATGTGATATTATACCTGGGACACCAGAGGCACTGCCTGTTGTTCCAGACAGTGACTTCAGAGCAAATTCAATGTTTTTCCGTGGAAAGCCCATCTCCATGAGCTGGAGTACTATGGGTAAGGGAGGAACAGGGGACGTCTTTTGTTTCTTCTGTTTGGGCGGCCTGATGTGTTGGATGGTGACAGGTGTGGTGGCCTCGCTGGAGCTGCTTTCTTCAAAAAGTGGAGAGGAGGGGTGTGTGGATTCCACAGCCAGGTACTGACACACTGCCAGAGCTGCTGCCTACACAGACCCAAAAATACAGAGGTCACGGAGGTCAAACCAAATACCAACCAATTATTCTTAATGCATTCAACATCACTACTGACACTGCTCAGTAAAGTTAGGCCTGTGGACTCACCTCCATCTCTTGTCTGTCAAAAATGGCTTTGATGGGGGAAGGCTGAGTAGCAGCAGACAGCAGCTGCTGGAGGAGGATCAGTGGAGGAAGGGGACCCTCGGGAGACAAGTCGCCCACATCAGGAGATGACACCACTGGATCCTCTGCAAAATTGTTTGTTACACAATCAGCAACTCAAAGCAATTTAACTTACATCCACCCACATTAAATCTCAGGAAAACCTCCACACTGCGCCACGTAAGCAAACTGTTTAATCAGACGCTGTCCCGTTTGTCTTCCTGCACAACAGCTGCTTTGCTGTATCAAAACAATCTCCACTAATTGTACAAACAGCTCACCATGACCAAATACCCAGCCAGTCCACACGGAGTGTAATGATGCTTCCCAATAAAAGCAGAGTACAGCAAAAGGATAGGAGGCTCACTGCACTAGCCCTGATAATGACTTGTACCTCAAAAATGTTTTAACAGACATAAGTACTCTTGGTTGTAAAAAAAACACTTCATATTTGTTTTCTGTGGAATTAATTTTTTGATTGATGGTAATTCCAGTTAAGAAGCCCATTATTAGCCATTGGCCACTATTGAGCAAATTTCTTCTGATACCAATATCCCATTGG
>JAPQRN010000019.1:14087691-14099563 GCA_037367275.1 Coranthus polyacanthus | reverse complement strand
TAATTCCAGTTAAGAAGCCCATTATTAGCCATTGGCCACTATTGAGCAAATTTCTTCTGATACCAATATCCCATTGGTGCTGATTAATCAGCCAAACCAATTAACTGGTCTATCACTAACTAGGACAGTGACATGTGACCGTACAACAAGCTTACAAGTCATAAATATGCTGGCAAGATGTCAAAAAAGTCAAGCATCTGGAGTAAATGGGTTACCAAACATGGCTGATCATGTAACTGTAAGTGCATGATAATGTTTCAATCACTGGCCTTCACAAAGACCACTGGATTTTATAATGGTAAGACCCTTTACCAAAGAACAGAAAGCCAGTCATAACTGATGCTGTATGTAAGCAAAAACAAAGAATTCCCTGTGGACAAGAATGCGGACACATTTGTGTTTTGTCACACAACTTAAAGTGGACTGAGCAGTAGGAGGCCCTGTCAAAGCTCCAGGTAGGCTAGACATGTTGACTTTTATTCTGTATCCCTGATTTAAGTTCAGTGACTACTGGATATAATATATTTGAAGTGATTAGTGCACATGTAGCCATTATCATTTGTATATAGAAGCCAATTTGTTTTGTGAGTTGCTCTCAACAAAGTGAGGTCTTTCGTTTCATATGTTTGTTTTTAGGCCTACACAGAGCAAATTTGTTTTACAGGCTATGGGTGTAATTAATTTGATGTGTTTAAAGCAGCCGTTTTAATTCTGATAATAAACCCCTGGTGAAACTTCAAATATTTATATGTAATTCTCACTGAAAATTCAAAGCCCCAGAAATGGTATTCAGGACAGCCCTATAAAGCACAGGTACATGCCATCTCTCCACAGACACAATGGCCCTGTTCAGACCTTGTATTAATGTCCGTCGTGAGATAACCGAACACGAGTGGCCAGCTGTAAGTGTATCTGTTCACGCCTGGTATTAGAAAGCCTCACCAGACATGTCTTGAGTGGTCACTTCTGATCAGATCTCACTTTCCTCGATTCCCACTCAGCTTTGTGTTGAGTGTTTTCTGCCTATTACTCACTGCATTAGCTGATGACATGAATCAGTCAATACACCTTAAATAGTCAAAAAAAGTTGGAGGAGGAGCGCTTCCTGGACTCAAAAAAGTGTTTGTTAGAGGTGCTCTTTGGACTGGGACATTTATGAGAAAAGAACAAAGAACTCCAAGGCACTCTCTTTTAAAGCTATTAAAATACCTTTATTGTCATGGCATGGGGTCAAAAGACCTTTTGGTCTAATACACTTTAAATACTGATATAACTCTGACCATTCGGTTTGTTTTTATTGGCTCTCTGGCATGATATACACTGTTGTGATGATTGAATCTTCAAGCACAAGCATTGAATCTTAAAACATGTTTTTCTGTGTGTGTGTTCTACTGGATTATATGACCTGTGGATACTGTATTTCTTCATGGAGAAAAAAAAGTAGCACCATTCAGGTGCCTCAGGCAGCACCACACATATTAAGCACTTATGATACATCTTTGTGGTCTTTTTGAAAACTCCAGAAGTCACACATTAATATGATGGCACACTAGACAGGGCTGAGTAAGCAGTCCTTCAATGCGTCTCAGGACACAGACCTGCTCAGACTACTAGAGAATGTGGACAAATGCATCCCAGACCACCTCCGAATGAGTCCCGAGTGATCAGACAGGAATATGTCCTAAAAAGTGTCCTGAGTGTGTTCAGACCTTCCATTAGAGCTGTCCACATGTGATCGGATTTGCCAGGATGGATGTTAATGCAAGGTCTGAACAAGGCCAATGACTATGTAGCATTTTATATTGAAACTGTACATCACATTTTCGTGGGTGAGGTCTTACCGCTGGGATTTGGTCCCATGTCCACAACAGCCGGCTGAGAGAGGATCTGTCTGAGTTTGTCCTGGTGAGAGAGCAGCGCCCGTCCTGCTTTTAAAATGTACAGCCTCAGCTGCTGGCACCGCAGCAAATGGATGTCCACCTGGTCAGCTGGAAACACAAGAGGTCTGATTAAATCCACTGAACCAGACCTATCATTTATCCTCAGAACAAAGCCGTGCACACTGCCAGGGCACTTAAGCAGACATTAGCGTGATTACTAACAGCCAAGTGCTTTTTACTAGGCATGTAGAGGGATGCTCTCTGCTGCATCGACTGTTTATTCTGCCTCTGTGCGTGTGTGTGCATGTGTTCGGGGGAGTAAATGAATACTAGGGCTGGGCATCATTAAGATTTTTTCACTATCTATACTGGTATTGATACTTTGGCTTTGAAATGTAAAAATGGTTTTAGTTCATTATGAAAGTGTGGTGGGACAAATTAGACTGTGGTATCAAGGTAATGAATTGTAAACAACATGTTAATAAAACGTTATGTTAGACACAGGGCCACTGCTGGCCATTTGGATGCCCTAAGCACAACTGCTTTGTGGTGCCCTCCCTCAAAAAACACACCAAAAAAATACACAAATAATATATTTTTGGTTCCTAAACTTAACCAAGTAGTTTTAGTACTTAAATAAAAATAAATAATAAAATGCAAGTGGATTCAAACCACAGTCTCCCTAACGAGAGTCCTGCAACGTAACCCCTTAGGCACAGCAAAATTGAAGTCATGGAGACTTACATTATATATATAAAATTAAACACTCTATGTGTGCATAACTGTATCTTGTATTGCCTATAATGGTAATGGTGCCTATTGTAGTTGTGCTTCATCTTAAATTTAATTCATCATTATGATCATTAAATTTTGGTGCATCCTTCACCAATAATCACTAGCATTATTAGATCTATTAGATTTTGGTACAAGCATGCTGTATGATTACTGATTTACTGACTTCAGGTATTAAAATTTGGTGCCAAATGACAGGCCATTTTTCGACACTGGAGAGTATCTAACCAATTTGTTCGGTGCCATAACAGCATCAAAGATCATTACTCAGCCCTAACGAATATTTTATCCTCCTTGTGAGTTACATACTGTATTCACTTTGCAGTATTTGTGTTCTCAGCAGTTTGTGTACCTGTAAGCCCTCGACTTAAGGACTTCTTCATGCGTTGTTTTTCCAGTTTGCTTCCTGCCAGGCTGACCAGCTGAGCCCAAACTCCTAACATGGGCTCAGTGAAGGGCAGGTTTTGCACACTGAAGGACACTGCTGGCAGCTGAATTAACAAAAAAATATATGAGTGCTGAAAACAGATCTTATTTGTAAGATATGTGCATCTAACAATTCCATACCGGTTTGAGATGACTAAGCAAGCAAACTCTACAGGTCCTCATCTCATGAAACTGAACAGTGATGCGGCCTTTAGGGGTGATGCGTGTGACTGTTCCCTCTCCGTACTCCTCATGAACGACCTGACCTCCTAACCTGAGGCGCCCATCAATCCCTCCAATGACTGCTAGTACAGCCATCAGACTGCCCACTCTGGGGCCCTCAGAATCAGGAAAATATTCCTCCAAAAAACACTGGAACACAGAAAGGCACAATCATAGTCAGCATGATAGCAAATAGACACAAATCCACAACAACTGAATCCAAGACTAGAATAGTCCTTACTGCTTCAGACTGGCAGCCTGCCATCACGTCTCCAATGGCGCTCAGCTGAGTGTTGATGTAATCATTTATAAGGCTGTTCCACTGGTTAAGAGAGTGCAAAGTGCGCAAGACAGCTACAATCTCTTCAGCGAGTGTGCTGCTGTGAGTGGCTGTAAGAGATGCCTGAGGGCGGGACTTCCTCCTTCGCAAAGAACCCTCTGTTAGGAGAGAGAGCAATTTAAAAGTCCTTATTACAGAGAAGGCGTTCATTTTCCATATAAAGTCAGAGTGCAGCAATCATGACCTTACCTCTGAGAAGTGGCAGATCTGAGGAGCAGGTGCTCAGTAGGCTCCCTAAGAAGCTGAACAACTTTTCCACCAGAAACTTCATGTCCTGAGAGCGCTCCATCTTATCCCATGAGGGCAGGACTGCCTGCAGGAGACGTAGTGCCAGGATCTGGAAAAACAGGGGCTGCACAAAATAAGACAACTGCACCACGAGCCAATTTGTCCTCTTTGATAGTACTACAAATAAATGAGCAGAGTAATCATTTAGATCATGTGTGATCTACACAGCATGCATGTTTATCTTTAGAATAGTTTCAGAATTATACAACGACTTCAAAAATCACACATTACAGGAACACTGGTTGATATTACGAAAGTGTCCCTTAATATGGAAGTTGTAAATAGAGTCTCTGCAGGTTTCAACAAGTAGATTTTAAGAATTTAAGGACTCACGGAAAACTTTTTAATAAAGTTCTTTCACAAAAAAGAAAAATCTCAGATCCTCTCTAATAACATCTCAGAGAAGCTGCATTATTTACAAAATGTGGAAAACACCATAAAAGGTAACACACCTGTCTCTGCAGAGTAACGGCATTAAATGACTGGTGTCCTTCAACAATTCGGATGAGCAGGCTAATCCATGCAGAGGTGCTGAGTGTGCTACACATCTGAGGCATGAGAGCAATACTACGTATAAAGCCCAGTGTACACCAGCTCCTGTGCTGCTCCCGAGAGACCAGCCTGTGAGAGTGACAGCCTGCCAACCAAGATAGGCCATGTTAGGCTCAAATCTTATGCATTCTCTTGTCATAGACTCTCTCTCACTCACACACACACACACAAAATACATATAATATATACATATACTGTATATAATGTAGAAAGGAACTGAATGTGTTCAGCTACCCGATTTGTCATTAGCTCCACTTTCCACAAGCATCCTCAGAAGCCCACAAAGGGTCCGTGTTGCATCTGTCTGCAAAACCTCTGCATAGATCCCAGACGACAGAGAGAGTGTCTTCAGCAGGTTCACTGTGCTGGTCAGCATCATAGCGGTTGGGTGACTGCTCTTTTCAATCAGCTCACCTTCTGAAACAAAAACAAGACTGTGTACATCACTGTACATCACTTATTTCTTACAACTGTGGTGATTTTACTGCCACAGTATAATGAACTGACCTGTGTCATCCTCTGTGTCCGAGTCCTCAGTGGGAGGCTGGGCGGCTGGAGGTGGCTCTGCAAGTTTAAGGTCATACTTGCCTTCTTTGCCCATTCTGTAGGAATTGGTACTGCTAGTATCCCACTGTACCCTGATCCAACCGTCTTCACCCAGTTCCCCAATGACCCTGCCGAGACCTGGTGCTGGACCATCCTGGACAGAATATACACAGGGTCACATACTTTGTGATTACAATAGTTGGTGATTACAACCTGCTAATGTATCACCTTCTGTTATAAGCGTTTACTGGGTTTCTGTACCTGATCTCCCCATTTCCAGTCAACTCCCCTCATCACCCTGGTTCCTATCTTCATCATCGCGGCCAGCTCTGGGCCAGAGGCAGGTAGAGGGGCGGGGGCGGCCTCCTTTCTAGACTCCTCCAGTACTGTGGCTGAACCTCCATGTGCACATAAACTCAGGTCCTCCTCACTGCTGTCTGTGCTCGGTCCTGGATGTACAACAATAAAAGTGACATCAAACACTTAATACAACACACTGATAAACATGCAACAGGTTCCGCTCTGCCTTGTCAAGTGTTGAATACTTGATCGACCAGGTCTTACCTATGAGCCTAAGAATACTCTGTGTGAGGGCCAGTATGCCAGAATTCAGCAAGAGACTGAGGCTGTTTGCCCCATGTTTGAGGGACAGCATGTGGATCATAGACAGAAGGAAGCGAGCTTGTGGAATGGTGCCGAGGCTTGGTCCTGCTGGATTCTCGTTGGTGATGGTCTGCAAGGGAACAGGCTGCACACCTGGTGTAAGACAAGCACATCATCGACGCATTAGTTTATAAGTAGATGAAAAAAGAAAATAGCACAGGTTTAATTTAGTATTATGTAAGGGAGTAATGGCTGTTTATAAACTAGATCTGCAATACAAATATCCACAGTTTTGAGTCATGTAACTTAACTCAATTATTATTTTACTCAACTAATATTACAAAATTATATTACAATTAAGACTGTATATTTTATAAATATTACATATTAAGCCTAATTTACCGTCATCCAACTGCATGTGTCTATTTTTAGTCACATGATCTTAAGAGTAATTTTTTATTCATTTATTTTTGTTTACTTATTTATTATGTAGGTCAGTCCTCAGCAAAGTGTATTTATTTATACTTAGTTAATATGTATACTGGTCTTGACAAGTATTTATTTATTGTTGTTTACTTAGTTTATATGTAGACTGGTCACAATTGAAGTGTTTTATTTATGTATGTATTCATTCATCAACTTATTCTTGGTTAATATGTAGTCTGGTTTTAAGTGTTTCTTTTTTCCAGGGCTCAAAAATCGAGGTCTGAATTGAACTGTGGATTTGGAGAATCGTTACAGCTCTATTATGCTGATATGAAGCCACTCACCGAGCTCCTTGAAACGGGCGCTGGCTTCAAGCAGGATGTTGCGAACATTCTGGATGGCCCAGGAATACAACTTGCCGAAGGTCACCTCCAAAAGCATGCGGTTGAAGGGAGGGATCAGATCCACATCCTTCAGGCAGTCAGAGAGGGGCTCCCTGCAAAGGAGAAACATTGGAAGACTTAGTATGCGAGTACAACACAAGCTTAAAAAAAGGCTCTTTATTCTCACTATAGACTCACTATATCACATGAACTGTTAAAATGGTGTCCATTACATTTACTTAAAAAAATTAAGGGAAACTTGACATACCCAATGTTGGTCCCTTCTGGTATGACTCTTTGCCAGCCACAGAGCATTGCATATTGCACAGAAGGCAGCAGGAAGTTTTTAGAGGCCAACTTCAGCATGGTGTCGATGCCCTCTAGCCTCACCTCAGCCCTCTCCAGCTGTTGTAAAATAAAGTTAACATTATATACCTCTTACTTTGCCTCAACCAATTTTATTACACTGATTAATAAATGAAGCCGGTGATGAATTGGTGCTTTACAATCACCTGTTTAAGAAGACACTTTCTCATCTTTTCCACATCCAGCGGTTCTTCTTTCAGTGCAAACTCCACAATGGTGGCCATGAGGCTCGACTGAGAAAAGGCACCCTGAACACTGTGTTTAAGCCACCGGTACTTCTGGACATTGGCCACAGTGTTTAGAAGTGGCTGCCACTTGTCCTGCTGTAAAGGAATGAAACCATACAGGAATGTCAAACTGTACAAACATTATCATTGCTATGATACGTTAACTACACTTGAAAATTAACCTAGTAAGTCAGTCTACAAAAACATACACTGTGGACAGCTCCTAAGAGAAACAGTTACAAGATGCTCTATTTTCAACCAGAAGACAGTATTTTAGAAAGGAAAAAAAAGGAAATGTCTGATGGTACAAAAAAAGTATGACAATAAACAAAGGCTCTGGGGAACTTTTTATCATATTATATAGTTCAATGATTACTTTCAACAAAGGAGGATAGCATTTTAGATATCTCTGCAACACAGTACATTGACTTCTTTAACAAAACATCAAAACTGTTATTTCTTCACACTGTTGATTTTAGGCCACTAAAATATTACAAACTGCCCCTTTAAGCCCTATTAGGTTACCTTGGATGGCTTGCTAGTAGGTGATTTCCTATCAGCAGGTGCGGGGCTAATGTTGACATTAAGCTCCTCCTCATTGGTCCCTTCATTCTCCAGCTTTGGCTCTTCTATGTCAGCAGACTCTGACTTCTTAGGCACTAAAGAGTGGAATAAATTTCATTCAGAAACTGTTAATATACAAACAAAACAAAAAAGAGTCACGATGCTGTAGGTTTCTGTACATACCAAACTCATAATAACCCACCTCTTTTTTTCCTGCGGTCCCTGATGAGTTTCTGGGTGATCCTTCTCCAGCGTGGCTGAGAGCTCAGCAGCTTCAGTTTGGACACTATGGACAGGTCGTTGCTTACAGCTGGACGCAGCTCATTAAAAAGGAAGCGAAGACGCTCGATAACCGGGGCACACACCTCCTTGTATGAGCGACCTTGCTCCTGATGGGTCTAAATAAAAGTGGGACAAAACAATGTCAATGAATGCCCACTGGCATCTTGTTTCCCCACTTGTATCAAAAATTACCCACATAAAGGGTGAAAAGTGTTTTCCCAAGATGCCTATTTATTATAGCAGGAATCTCACCTTAATTAAAGAACACTTTGCCTGGTAGACCATGCGGCACACGTCAATCACAGATTTGGGGAGGGACCTCTGTTTCCCCTGGTCCACACCCAAGGCACATTGACTGACAAGTGAGAGAGCAATGTGACCTGTGACAGAGAGGTCAGAGTTTAAACTAAACCGCTCTGCAAGAACAAATCACTACAGACTGAATCATTTTCTTGTTTTGTGCTAGAAATTGTACAAGTGCACGAAGGAACAAATAAAAACTGATTTTTAATATTTGAAATATTATAATATTAAATATTCTAATTCACATAGAGGTTGACTGAGTGTATTATTATAGGATGATATAATAACGATACTTTGGAGATGTAAAAATCAATTTAAAAATTCTCAAAGTTTGATACTGCCAGAAAAAACCTACCTTTGACTTGATTTGAAACTAACAGTGGAACTGAACACGAAAGTCAAAGTACTAAATACTTCCATAAATAAGTAAATAAATCTGAATCACTGAACATGAAACTCAACATAATTTATCAAAAAGTGTGGAATTGAATTTTAAATTAATGGTTAAAAAAAACGTAATCAACCAAACCGATTAATCTCCAATTTCAGAACTAGTAAAACCACAGATAAAGTTTTATTTAAATCCCAGAAATTGCTTTGAAATATTAGTGACAGGACGCAACATTTTAAAATATACAAATCAGTACGGACTGGGTAGTGACAAGTCTCAAATGGGGGCTACAGATGTAGTTACGCTACATCTGGTTGGTGGCACTTCATGATCAGCTCATTTGCAGGAATTAAATCAGAGTTTCCCTGATTAAAATCAAACATGTTTTGTATTAATAGTCAGATCCTGTCAGTAACATTCAGATTATATCCGTAAACCCCTCAAACTACAGGATCATTTGAGCAGATAATTGGTTCCTACGAGCCTTGAATTGGTAACGCCCCCTCTCAATTGTCTGAAGGGGCGAACTGAACTCAAAATCGGTCCAATTATCCTCTAGTGTTGGTTCTACCATAATTGCAATGGGGAAAAAAAGCCATTTCAAAGCTGAAGTGGGCCAAAAGTAGCTTTTAATTCCTCCTCCAACAGCCTGTCTGGGACTGGTTGCTAGGTTACCGAGGTCTTGATGTTTGAGGAGGCAGCAGAGCAGCAGGCGGCCAACTTCCTCCACTGGGTGCTCCGGGGGGAAGGTGATGGGTGTAATAAGATGGTACTGCTTACAGCAACGCTCTATTTGGCAGAGGAAGTCCTATAATGGACCAAACACAAACAAAACATGAATGCATTAGTTCCCATGTTGGTCCTCAGAGCTCAAATCAACATTTTGGTTTATTTGTATAGGTCTGAATGAATGACATCCAATACATACAATGCTTATCTCATAAAAATAGACATGCATTTTTTAGTGGCCATTTGTGGCATTATTATAATTTTCAACTTGCTCACTCGCCTAAATTGAACTATTGAGTATTGTGCTTTTTGAATACATTTATAGTAAAACCTTATCCAGTTGGTCATGCTTGTACCTTCACAGAGTGGTCCTGAGTGTTGTTGTCAGCAATAGCCTGCAGGAAGGGCTGTGCATGGTCGCTGAGCGTTATTCTCCTAGAGTATAATTTGGCTTTGTCTGGAGTAGTTGTACCGAGGGAGCTGCAGTGGTCTTCATCTTTTTCTTCATTGTAGTTATAGTGGATCTGACTGGTCTGCAGGCCCCCAGAGAATATAGACGACTGAAGCCAGGCTGCGAGAGGAGATTTTAAAAGAAAAAAAAAAATCATTTGAAAAAACATGTAAGCTGTAAAGCTTTGGAAACACACAGATCTGTTTTAAAATTAGCGAACCCACTGGCACATTCGATTTCCATGGGGGACAGAGGGGTGCTCTTGGCCAGGTAGGAGGCATGCAGACCCAGAAGCAGACCCAGGTTCCTCTCTGTGTCGATGAGCGGGGAGGACAGGCTGCTGAGATCCGGAGTGGTGACTGTCTCCTGGTTAGGCTGCAGATAATAAATAAAAATATTTATAAACTATACACATAACCAATCACAGATGAAGAAATTAATTGGTTTGAATGGATAGTACCTCCATATACTGGCCAACACAAAAGGCCTGCATAGACTCTCTGGTGTCCTCAAACTGCAGGGCAGCTTCCAAAGCAACCACTGGGTCCTCTCCTGCAAACTGGGCTGTAAAAGAAGATGCTGTGTTACACCAAAAGGACTGAAAGAAAAATGTCATAAAATGTGACCTCAGTTGGTCCTCTACTTCACTTTCCACAGCAATTAAAATACTTGGAAGCAGTGCTGATTGATATATCATATTTTCATTGTCAATGTAATATGAGCACACGTGATAAAGACATCACAAAAGACTGTATGCAATTAACAGATAAATCTTTTCATGTACACGTGCAATGCATTCGAACCATTTGGCCAATCAGATGAAGTCCTAGGTAGGTGTCAACAACCCTCAGATTAATTGGTGTCAATTTGGTACTGACTGTGAGATTAGTTTGTTTATTTATTACAAGTCATATCATCATCATATTACAATGTTACAATGCAAATTTTACTCAGGTCTAGATAGAAATAAGATTTATTTGAAGTTCAGCTTTATCCTAACAAATTCAGAAGTGGTTTACATCAAGCTCTAACAATGCAGTGACTCAGAGTTTACTTCTCTGCCTTCAGGCTCATGCTATAGACTACCACAGATACAAATACCTTTGTTCCCAGTGCGATCAGATTACTAAATGGTCACGTAGAAACCTTTTAACGTTTCTTTCTTTTTATGTTTTCTCACTATTTACTCCAAATATTTATTCTTGTATCTACTCACAATTGTATTGTGTTATATGTTGCATTTTACTTGCATATTTATGCTGCAACCAATTTGCCCATATACTGTAGGTTCTTAACATAGACTGAACTGAACTGAGCTGAATAAATCATGTGATCCCAAACTGCATTTTACATAACATTCTCAGTCCCACAAATGCAGTGGTCCTTACCTAGGATACTGTTTCCAGTTAGTGACTGGGATTGTGCTTGGAAGTCCTTGATGTCATAAACTTTTCCATCAATGACTGTCCAAAAACCACCATCTTTATTGTGATTCTCTAGGTCAGCCTTGCGGATGAGGGACACCTCTTCATTGTTCTTAGAGCTTTGTCCTGTGAAGAAAGATCCTGCCAAAGCAGTGTTAAGAGTTAGTTACATTTAAACCTTAAGCTTTTAATAACTTCTCGGCTCTATTCTAAAAATTCTACTTCAGTGACAATATAACACATGATTCATGGTATACCCATAATGCCTGGCCAGGCCAGATCCTCATTATCATCCCTCTCGTGTCCTGGAGCCAGGTGATTGAAACGGTCCAGGTGCTCCAGGAGTCCAGCGAGTAGAGGGATAGAACCAGTCTCCTGCATCAGCCCTGCATCAATGGTGAGGAGGAGGACGATGGACACCACCAACTCAGGGAGGAGTACTCCTACCAAGAAGAAACAACAAGTCAAAGTTATAATAGTTTAGCATTTGTCTTTAGTTTTTATTCTTATTTAGTTTTGAATTTTTGTTTTCAATTTCAGTTTACTGTTAACTACTTTTTAAACTGGGTTTGCTAGTTTAGTTTCTATTTTTTGAAAATGATTAGTTTAATTTAGTTTTTATTTGTTTCAGTGTTCATTTGCTCCATCTTTTTTATATGACAAAACTAAAGACTCTA
>JAPQRN010000019.1:14075212-14087591 GCA_037367275.1 Coranthus polyacanthus | reverse complement strand
CTAAAATACATTTTTTGTAAGTCATTCATTTCAGTTAATGCAAATGTTTTTTTCATCCAGGGGTTTTGTTATGTTGTTAGCTTTAAATAATAAACTTGGTCATAAACACTCTCAGTACTTTAAGAGAGGGGCTTACCAGTTAGATCTCCTTCAATAACACGAGACACTTCAGCAAAGTGGCGACGACCAGTGGAGGCTATACTTGTAGCCACTGGAAGGATGTCTCCAATGTGAGTACACAGCAGAGCAATGTACTTTTTTAACAAGGAACCAACTCCCAGAAGCTCTGGATCTGAAAAAATAACAGACGATTCAAACACTGCCTGACTGAAATTTTCACAACTGACAAATTTTTTAAATCTCCATGAAAACACTTCAGAAAAAGGCAAAAGGCTTCACTTACTGTATCCATTGACATTCTCTGTGCCATTAACCCCCAGGTAAAGCTTGCTAACCAGCAGCCTCTGGAAGCGTAACAGCAGGTCCAGAGATGCAGAGCGTTCTTTGCTCACATGTTCTGCCTCTAAGTAATTGGAAATACGCCGAGCGACATCCTTCAGCCTCGCAATTGTTTGGGACGCGATGTTCCTGTAGAAATCAAATATGTAAGAGTGTTGTCTACTGAAAATGACTGTTGGAATCTAAGATGATTCAGCCAAAGTGCAGGTACCTCAACAACTGCTGTACGAGCTGCACCAGAGGCAGACTTTGTTTCCCGGCGGATTCATAGATCCCTGTGTTGATAAGGTCTTTGTCCAACACAGTGCGACAACGGTGCATAGTGGAGGCATTGGCCTCTTGCTCATCAATCTCCTTTTCTTTCTGAGCCTCCTTTTTGGCTTCAATATCCTGTCAGAAAAGAGATATTGTTTGATGTTGAAATTAAAAGTGTTAATGTATATGAATTCCTACAGTGGCCCTGAGGGTCAAAACACAGCATCACTTCGGGAACTCTGTTGTGATTTGTAAAATGTAGTGCTTCGTAAAATGTTGTATTTTCTAAAATGTTTTGTGAAATGTCGTTGTACTTTGTGAAATGTTAGCATGGTTTGAATATATTCTGTGTTGTAAAATTACATGTTTTCTGGAACTTTGATCCTCAAATCCACAATAGATTTGCAATAATACAAAACAGTGTGATATCACTTACACACACAAAGCACTGCTGTAATGTGTGTATTATGTGAGAAATGATACCTATGCATAAAACACACTAACCTGTATCTCAGCAGTGATCGCTGCATTCAGTGCAGATTCCAAACCTCCATCAGCCATCAAGCTGCTGACCAACAGGTCGATCATAAAACGACGCCCAGGGCTCACACTCATCTCGTTTCCAGATGCTGAGGACAAAATTATGAAAAGGCATTTCTCAGATTTAAGTCTTGTAACTCTTCATGATTGTGTTTATAGAGTTACAGGGGTCCAGATTTGTACTGACCAGCGTTGGGCAGCAGTGAGGATAAAGCCCTAGCCCTTTCTTCAGCCGTGGGCAGCAGCACTGACCAGCCACTCTGGAGGACAGCTTGGGCAGCTGCTTGCACAGTGTTGAGTACTCCAGCATTACTAGCGAGCACGACCACTGTCTGTTTGAGGTTGTTGAGCAGCGCACTTCCAAGTCCAAGTCCCAGTTCCTCTGGATCCACCTGGTTACTGATGGCTGCATGGAGCTGAGGAAACATAGGAGAGGTTTTAGATATATATTCTTAATAAGATCAGCGATTAGTCTGCTGGTGCTTTAGCGAGCAGTGGTATTGATATTGTTATTATTATTATTGAGAACAATCATGCAGGATAGTCTGGCTCATGGGATGTTCAGGAATAATCCTGTCATTGGATGACTATTTCAGTCAGCATTCTCCTATTCTCTTCCCTCCATTCTCTAACCTCCAAGCTGCAACTACATACTGAAAATGGCAAGTTTTGATGAAGACACACCTTTTTATATGGCATTTTCTTTTTGGGGATTCAGTCATTTTAATACCACAGCTCACTTTACCACGTGCAAATGTTCCATCAAAACAACTTTTCCCCTCACTGTTGTGTAAAAGGCATTGTCACTGCATCCTGCATTTAGCATGACCCAAGATCGTGATTCATTAAAGAAATACAAATGAGCCAAACAACCCACAGAGTATTTACTTCTTATTCCAGAATGATACTGGATTGAGCCAGACCTATCTCCAGTGCTGGCACTAGCACTAACAAAGTGTGGCGTTAGGTTTGGCTACACGAAGGATAAATGTGGCATGAGAGAAATATGCTGAAATAGAAGAACTTATTCCTGAAATGTAAACATGCAGTGACGTCATTCCAGTATCTGATGGGTGAATTACATCAGTATCAGCACCCGATATTGATATTGGATTGGTCCCAATACTAATAAGAACAAAGAAACTATAACCTGGGAAGCCACTTCAACAGATTGCTTCCTACCTGCAGCCTGAGCAGATTGAGTGTGGCGACCACCATACACTCCTTCTCCTGTGAGGGGGGCCAGTCTGAGCTGCCGTCCATGCCCTCGCTGACCTGCCGCAGGAGCAGGTCCAGCTGCTCAAATGTCATGGGACACACATCCACCACAAAGGGCACACGCTGCCCCACAGACCACTCTGAACACGAGGACCAGGCGAAGCTCTGAAAACACAAACATAAAGTGTTATATATCTTTTGGATAATGAGCGTAACAGTAATGGCAGTTGTGTATATTACCTGTCCTGGGCCACAGGAGATCCCCACTATGTGTTTGGAGTTGAGCCCTGGCAGGGCCTTTGGCTGCTTCTTGTTCGAAAAGAGCGTGTCAAAATGTTGGAGCTTGTCATTGCTGCCCCAACTGTGCACCTCTCCATCATCAGTGAGGGCGAGGCAGTGTGTAGAACCCACAGCGACATCCACTACTTTCTTTCCTAATTACAAAGACAATAAACTCAGATCAGTTTTTGTACTCCTAGATTTAATTCCACCAATAAAAATTATTTTGTACTAAGATTAGTTCTGTAATTGTTTTAGCGTAAAAGAATCACATTCAATCTAGTTTTAGTGTAAAAAGTTTCAATTGTTTAATATTTAGTTATTATCTTAAGCTAGTTTTAAAGTTTGATGCAACACAATTTAGGTTCAGGTTTAAAAAATAATATTTGTTGGTTGTACCTGACTCTCTCTACCCCCATGTTTCTTGTGATGTAAACGTTTCTCAGAAGGATATTATTTATGGGCTTGCATTGGACAATAGCCAGTGACTTTTAATAACATTCTGTTTTGTGCATTTCATGAGTTGAACTTTTTATATGTATGGAAATTAAGAATGTTATTAAACTCTTTAGCATAATAGAAGATGATTTAAATTAAAAAAGCCTGAGCCCTTTTATTTATGTATGTGTATTTATTCTTTTATGTTTTTTTTCTTTTGTATGTTGTATGTACATGACATATTGATCAATAAAAAAAAAATTGATATCTATGTTGGTGTAACCTAGCCCTAACGTGTCAGAAGAGACTTTATTTAGTAAACTTACCCTGCAGACTGTCGAGTAACTTGGGGTAGCGCACATGCTCATCAGTCCCATGGCCGAGGCGCTGGTTGTCTCCCTTTCCCCAGGTGTACACTTGACCATCTTTGGTAAGAGCTACAGAAAATTGGCTGCCACAGCAAACCTTCACTATGTCCAGGTCCTGCAGTTTCTCCACCAGTTTGGGAGTCTTGCAGCCATCACTGCCTCCTCGGCCCAGCTTGCCATAGTCTCCATCCCCCCAGGACCACACCTGACCTGTAATACAAAAAGAAGGTAAATTAAAATACTGTGGGTGATGCTGTCAGTTTAAATGGGGAGAATTCAACACAGAAGTGACTCTGTTCTTACCATTCTCTGTCACAGCAAGAGTCTGTGCATCACCACTTCCACACGCAACATCCACCACCTTCAGTCCTTTCAGTGCTGTCACCAGCATGGGTGTAGTCTGGTCTTCGCTGGAGCCTACAACACAATTCATTGTCACTCATAGAAGAGACAGCGATATTATCGTTCAAACTGAGACAATGTTCTTGCGGAGCTCACCATGGCCCAGGCGTCCATAGTTCCCTCTGCCCCAGGTGTAGAGCTCGCCGTCAGCTGTAATCGCAGCGCTGTATGTGCTCCCACAGGCGATGTGCACCACATGCTTTCCTGTCTGTTTCCCATTGAAGGCTGCAATCAGTGTGGGTTCTTCTAAATACCTGAAATAAAGTGAAAAGAATTATTAAACACTGAAGCAGTCTTTAAGGAACCTTCCTGATAATGGCAACAAAGAAGTGCTTTCAGGTCAAGCAGTTCTGGGCAGCTTCCCTGAGAACTACATGCCTTCAAGTACCTTTTTTCTGTTTCCACATCACTTGCTTTTGCTTTCGGTGGCAAATTGAGAGGCAGTACTAGCAAAGATTTTTAGATTTTACTTTGGCAAGTCAAAATTGCATTGTAAGCTCAATAAAGTCTGGACTTCACTGTCTTCACAGGCTGACTGTGAGTTTTTTTTTACTTTTTCTAATATTAAAAATTTTATTTTAATTGAACTGTTTAATTGAATTAGAGGACTGTGGGGTCTTAGAGTACCCTTCTAGTTTTATTTAATGGAATTGTTAGGGTTGGATGATTTGATCCCTTCTTAGGCGTGGGATTAAAACTATGTGACCCAGTTTTCTTGTTGCTTACGTGGTGTCTCCGTGTCCAAGACGGCCCCCATCACCACAGCCCCAGGAGAACACCTCCCCGTTGGATGACAAGGCCAGGTAGTGCTGCCCATCAGGATGAGCTGCAAGCTTCACGATTTTTCTGGAGCTCAGACCATGGATTAGCATCGGAGCCTGTAACAACATTATTCACTGACTTAATCTGCAGCAAACATACAGAATAAAAAGGAGATAATGGCTACTTTCATTTTGAAAAAAAAGGACCAATTGTATTTACCAGTGTTGTGCTCTTATAGTTTTGGGTGTAAACGCCACCACTGCTTGACAGAATGAGAAAGCCCTTTTCTGAGCAGACGATCTGTGTGACTCCAAGGCTAGAAAGGGCTTTACACTGAATGGGCCCATTAACATTGGCATAAAGCTTCCAGCCCAACAAGCCCCAGGCAATCACCTCCTGCAAGGTACCCTGGAACAAAGATGTAGAGAGGAAGACACAGTGTTGACTATTTGCCAGTTTGGCTGCAGTTTCTCCTTTGACAAAACTACATCTGTAAAAAAAATTACCATGTATAGACTCTGTCAACCTTTCGCATTTTATTACCTGCTTTAAAAGCTTTTGAAACAAAGTAATGTTGCCCAAAAAGATAATAAAAAACATCCTGTCTGATGTCTGTGCCAATTCACTTTGTATAATTTTATATTAGAAGATGTTTTTATCTGTAGTTTTTGTTCATTATATCACAGTTAAAAGAAAAGGCACATACTGTAATATAAGCAGTGCTTGATGGACAGGGCAACATCACTGACCTGAAAAGAACTAAGCATTGCTAGCTGAAGAGTGGTCACCTTGTGTGATGTAGGGGAGTTGCAGTGTGGAGGGCTGCAAGGAGAAGCCAAGCGGTCCAGGTGGGCCATGATAACAACAGCTGTCTGTCGAAGGTCAATGGCCAAGTCATTGTCCTGAGGCAAGGTCAGGTAGCGCAGAAAGCTCTCATTCGGACTCAGAGGGGCTGCGAGGATCTGAAAAGCACAGCAATCAAACATAAAGTCTTGATTAGTTTAAATCGCAGCTAGAAATAGGACGAAGAGGTGTACAGGACATTTTAAAAAGCTGTAGCTGCATGTACAGTTTCAACTGTGCTTTGACACATTTCAGGTACAAATTCTAGAGGAAACACTTCATTACCACGGAGTAGTAATGCAGTGACAGATGGACAGGCCTTGAAGTCTAGGCCTTATTGCACATTTAAGTGTAGTATGATCCAATGAGAATCGGAAACAACCACTCGCAATGAAAAAGTGTACGCTGAAATTACGCAAGCAGAACACTGAAATAGTGCTGGAAGGAGCTTAAAAAAATGTAAACAGGACTACAAGACAGTAGTGGAGGGCCAGCAAGTGGTTTGACCACCTGGATGTGTCGTGGGGGGACAGGCCGGCCTTCTCTGCTGCAGTGGCAACAAGAGACTCAGCTACTGCATTATTGGTGAGAAACTCAGAAAAAGAAAACTATGAAAGTGAACGACCAGGAAGTTGAAAGTAAATCACATTACATCATGTATCATGCAAAATACAGTGTGTGTTTTTCACACTTTCACACACACACTGTGGGAACCTTTTAGTTCCTGGGACTAAAAGTTCCAGCTACTTTGGGTTTAAACAAGGCTATTGTTCTGTTTTACTATGAAAGTACAATTGTTCCCTGTGTTGTATTCATTGGCTGTCTAACTGAACTGTTGTTGAGATACAAAGATGGCTTTCAGCACATGTAATCTTCACCTCAGCTTCCTCTTCAGGAATAGGTTCCTCTTTGCTGCTGTGGATGTTCTGAAAGCGCTGCAGGAGAGGCAGCAGAGGAGCACTGGTTCCCTGTGTGGACCGCTCATTGTCCATCTCTCTGGTGCCACTTTCCCACAGGCGCAGCAGCAACAGAACGGCAGACAGCAGCTGACTGGAAAGACACAACGATGAGAGTGATGTGTGAGCAGTGATGAAGCAGGACATTTCATCTGCAGCAGGATATCGGCTGAAACAAATAAGTAGGTATCAGGAGAATATGGTTACCTGAGCGTGCCTCTCTGTACAGCCAACTCCAACAGGATGGCCAGAGCAAGGTGCTGGTCCTGGAGAGGAATGTTGCCTTTTGTACTGGCACTTCCATGCACATCACTGGTCCCCAAACACATGACAATTAAGAAACAGACTAACAACTGCATATCTAACAATGTACAAAAGCAGCAGCTGATCAGCAAATAATTCACCTGAGGAACTTGGTGGCCCGCTCAACAACCTCCAGCCAAACAGATGACACAGTTCCTTCATCAAACAGTGTTGCTTCTGGTAGAGCACGGAGGGCATCCAGAGACTCCTGGAGCAGCTCACTGCAAAGATCTGCATCATCGCCTGCAAGAAAACATGTCTGATGAATGATTAGAGTATACGAAGGTTTCCAAAAGCAGTACATTAAATGGAGGATTAAACAGCATTTTTCTGCATAATATATCACATTTCTTTCATTAAAAATGACAAAATTGCTTTTAGATTTTGTTTTTATGTCTACAATTGTATTTTATGTCTATGATGGTGACTACAGACAGTGAGAGACAGTTGCATCAGAGCCACAGTAGTGCATTTCTAAATTAATTTACTAAAAAAAATATCACTGATAATTGTAAAAATGCTGAACATTAGGTCAGGCCCATAATCAGTCGACCCCCTACCAAAATGCTTCAAAGTATGACCCTATCAGATGTATTCTTTTGGTCCTTCTCATATTCAGGATTCATACGTATGTGTGCTCATTCAGCAGGTGAAAGAACACACTGATACACTTCTATTGTTCTCACAGTGTATTCCAGGAATACAGCTACACTGTATATGAGAGGCTTAACTGTGTGTGTGCTGATCATGTTACAGGAAGACTACAGAGGGGAGGCTGGCTCTTTGTTCCCACCCAGTCCCTGTGGACGAGCAGCTCTCAGACACACATCACACAACAGGATCAGCACCTCTCTTTTCACAACTAAACAAACACAAGAACTTCCAGAGCTAGTAACACAACCACTGTGTAATTGACACAGGGAGCAAGTTTATTTTAAAACACACATAGGATCAAACGCTGGCCCTCTGTTTTTATTTGACAGGCAAAGACTCGAGTCTAAATCTTTTATGTGGCTGCAGTTAGTCATGATGTTGTAGTAGACACATTATACTGACATGTGTTTGCTATTTCCCCTTTTGTGCCAGGCAAATAACGAATCCTTCATTATACTATAAACAAAACAAAACAACTGCATTGTTTTTAAGTCTGTAAGGCTTTCATCATACTAAATTTGAATGAGCACAAATTCAGTCTTAGGAATTTATGAAACAAACTTATATTAAGTTTAATATGACAACAGAAAAACATCAGTCAGTAAACAAGGCCAACGTACGCAAAGGAGTGTTTTCAAACACACCATTGCAACATGTGCTGGATTGTTTACTATGAGCTGGTAGTAGAATTGCGCAATGCCTTCATCAACAGCTGTTAAGCAAAACTCCATAACTATGACAGCTGCCATCAGCGCCAACATCCTGGGCCACTCTTACCTGACCTCCATGCTCGACGCAGGAAAGCAAAGGCAAAAGAGAGAGCTGCTCTGGAGCCCACTCTGGCCAAGCCTTCAACACCTTTACTGGCTGGACGAGGGCTAGAAGAGCAAAACCAAACAAATACAATATATTATGAGTTTTAATAAAAGGCCTAAATAAGGAAACCATAATGTGCAGTCATACACCAAGATTTAGGGTTTCTTCGTGCCAGCTCCTTGTCATGTCCCCTTCTTATTTTTACCTCTTATTGTCAGCAGCAGGCAGTGGTGGGCTGGGGGGCGTCTTCCAGCGGACCTTGTACTTCTCCTCCATCATGCTGTGGCTCAGAGAGATGAGGTAGCGCTCCAGTATGACCAGGCGCTGGCGCAGACGCTGGGCAGATAAAGTGCTTTTGGCCATCTGAGCCGAGAGCTTCTGTTGGTCGTCAACCAGAACCATCAGACAGTCCTTCAGCTCGTTCTCATCTATGAACACAGGCAATGTGCAATCAAAACATAATCATGAAAATCATACAACTACTAACCTCTCCAGTCACCTCATTAGTTTACACTCAATAACATACGTATCTAATCATTACATTCATTTTGCAATTTAAGACGCGTTTCACGCCCCATTGCACTGGGGCCAGACTGTGGTGATGCTCCTGGTGTAAATACAGAACAATAATGGCTAATGGCAGGTGTTTGGTGGATTTTAACAGTGGCTTTACATTTTTACTTCCCATGTGATTCTAATCCCTTTATACTCCAAGTTCCTATTTTGAGTGCTTTCTTGCACGAGGTGCAGTGGGCTACAAATTAGTTATTTTTAACAGGCTTCAAATAAGCACTAAATCTAATTTTTCATTTTTTTAAGACTTCAAAATTATATTTAAGACATTTTAAGGCATAAAATTCAGAAGATTGGATGTTAGACTTTTACTGACATGCAGAAACCCTGTTACTATAATTGGATTTTTTACTTTTCTGAGAAAAACACACCACACACACTACATTCAATGTTTCCCCTCTGGCCTTAATCATAACCAGTCTTTTTTCCTGATCTGCTTCTTTATTATATCCATGTATAGAGCAGCGCTGAAGGGAAGACAAGATAGGCTAAAATAGCAGGTCTAAAATCCACTTAAGCTTTACGTAAGCCAGACAGGCCGGAGGTTGTATGCATCCCAGCTGTGCGTGGCTGTCAGAACAAATATGTATCTCAGGCAGACAAAGTCTCTTACTATGTATTATACATTACCTATAGCTAAATATTAACTTGTGCTGCAGAGCTAACAAATGAAAAGTTATAGAAAGATCTAGCATAGAAGAGAAAATATAACCCACTGCTAAGTATCAGAGCAAAACTGTCATGTGTCTGACTGTGACCATCCTGATTTCCAAACAATAGGCTGGGCTCTAACTGCTGAGATCAACATGTTCCAGATATCTGACCAGTCAATGGAAAAGCAGGAAGTATGCTGTTTGAACTTTAAGCATCAATGACAGAGCGCTCGCTCGTCCATGTCGCGATCCAGTTACACTCACTGTACAATCAGACCAGTGTGATTTCCTGGCTCAGTCAATAAAAAAAGAGACAGAAGCAGCCAAGTAGCTACTCGCAAAACCTACACGTGTAGTAGACACTTGTCCTCATCCCACCCCCTACTCAATGCTTATCTCCCACCACCATAACGCTGTCCCACCCAGTCCTGCTGGTAAACACAACTCGAGTGAGAGCTGCTGCCCTGCGCTGCACTAAATTATGACACCTACCAAGATTACACTCCAGAGAGGTAAAAATAACTCCTCAGACCTGCCGGCTGCAACTTGTCATTTCACAAGTTTCCACGCCTCACGTGCCAGCAAAACACACGCAGGGTCCGACACACTTTAAATTGATAAACAGAGAGCTGAGCTGTGTCGAAACAGTCAGTATCAATGTATCCGGTCGACATTTCGATGTTGTGAAACCATTTGCTGTCAGCATGGTATTAATTACTGTACTAGGAATCAGAAAGGCATAAAATAACAAGAGTCACAACAGGAGACCAGGACTTTCAATACTTTTATGGCACACACCGTGTTGCTTAGATGTTACCAAGTATTGAAAAACGCCTTGTCATTCAGTTCCAAATTTTAATACTTAAGGAGTAAATCTCTTACAGAAAAAAAGACACTATTAAGATTTGTAACGAGTCAAATTTAAGACTATTTAATGACTTCTAAGACTTAATTTTTATAAAATTGAATTTAAGACATTTGAAGAATTTGTAGGGACCAGCAGACACCCTGAATAACATAAAAAGATATATTATATTTTGCACCATTGCTTCACAAAGCATTTGTGTAAAAATCAGGATTATGGCACAGTCATTGTTTTTCAGTACTTTATTTCCTTAGCACCCTTCCTGGATTGTGGCAGGCCTATACATATTGTCTAGTCAATGTGTACACATGCACCCTTATAGATTGTTATTAACTGATATGTTTAAGCTGCAATGCTTGATAGTTTTTTAGCATCATTGGGGAAACATTCCAGCATTCCCTTCCAGCATACTGTAATTCAAGTGGTCTGAGAGGACAACAGACTTCTGCATGTACTCCTAGCCAGTGTTTTTGGGCTATAGAAAATCTATTCCGTGACGCCCAGATTTTGTCCAATCACAGGTGTTTTCAGGCAGGTAGATAATTACAGCTGTCAATTACTTGACAGCTGTAATTAATGATCACTGATCAGATTCAGTCAGACACAACCGGGACGTGACTCTACTGCTCTACTCCGTGTCTCGGAAGCTTGGAAAAGTATCTTCACTTTTCCATAACGACATGAAATGACGTCAGGTCATCGGTATTCATACTTAGTCTTTTGATTTGGACCAAGAGGAGAGAGCTGCACAAGGAAGGTGTGTATTTTCAATTTCTGGCATTTTTGCCTCCTGACTTCAATTTGTGATAAACAGGTTTATGAGTTACAACAAAAAACTGCTCTGAGAGGAAAAATAGCATTGAAACAGGTTAATTTCACCACAATGTGGTAAATAGGTTTATATCTTTTATGCTATGAAATTGCTTTGAGTGTATAAGGATGCCAAGGAGCTAAAAACTAAAAACTACATACTAACCATAATACCATAATGTGTAATGTAAAACCTTATTGTTAGAATGGATTTCATAAAATTGGTATCGGAAAAAGTATCACTCAAAGTATCGCTCAGGAACTGGTATTGAAAGGTTTTGAACAATAGGAAACGCTACCCAGGACAGCATCACAGCAGGCCACACAAGAGGAAATACTTTTAGTCTCTTTAAACTCAGGTTCAGGCAGTCATCTCACCTGGCTGTCGGCCCCAGTCCCAGGTTTCAATGATGGAGTGATGAACTGATGTTGATGTCTCCTCCTCCTCCTTCTTCTCTTTGTCATTGGGCTCATCCTTCTTCTGAGTCCCAAAGCAATCAGTGCAATCTTCTAAAAGAACCCAAAGAAATTCTGACATTAACCTTTATTTTGCTCTTAAAGGTTGACGTGTCACACATGCTACCAGCTCAGAGTGAGAGCGACAAGAGAGATATACCATGTCATCAGAAACAATGATGGGTCAATCAGTCACAAACGTGGAAAATGAATGCCACAGTGCCATACCTGGGTGAGCGGATTCTTCTCCATTGAATGTTATCTCCTCATCTTTTACCATTTCATTCCACATCTCACTCAGTCCCTCTGGAGAGAATGCCCGCTGCCAAAAGAAGAACACATTTTAACTACAAATTTCCATGACTTTTCCATGACTTTGAGCAGGGTTTTCCCTACCATTATAAGGTAATGTAAATCAATGTGCAGAGCATCACATCTAACTAAATAATTTTTTTGGTGTTGTTTATTTATTATCTGTTCTAGTGTTTTATTTTTTGGAATACAGACATGGTGACAATAACAATCAAAAATTATGTGAAATATATTTTTTATTGACCTGTGGGAGGTCCCCAAAACCCCAGTCTTCCACAAGCTCAGGAAAAATGCTCAAACCCAGATAGCACCTAAGCCCTCAAAAAACCTAGGGAAAACTGTGCCTTTAAGGCAAATTTTCATGACCATGCATTCTCTGAAATGTCTGTGTGTGTGTGTGTGTGTGTGTGTGTGTGT
>JAPQRN010000019.1:14053808-14071078 GCA_037367275.1 Coranthus polyacanthus | reverse complement strand
CAAAGTGGGAAAAATGAACCAAGCTGGGACTACTTGCTGTTGGGTACAGCAAGAGTGGACTGCAGTATTCCACTCAGAAAAAGTACTTTCAGTCAGTGTCCATCTCTGTTGAAGCTATAAATATTAACAGCTTATTTAAGTTTAAACAAAATGGTGAATTAATACTCAGTTCTGTCAGCACTAAAACTCAGTTGCACCTTATTGCCATAAAAGGTTTATTATAAATGAGTACAGCGTCAATCAGGCACCATGGACAACCTGGAGAAGACCCGAAGCCAATATGAAATCCTGTGAATATCATTGTCACTGTCCCCATGGTTGTTTTTGACAAAATGGGACAAAACATCTGGTCTTCGTCTAAGGAGCCCCTTATCTAATCAATAACCAAATGTCCTATAATTAGAGGCCTCTAACTATGCATGGAGTCAGTTAGCAAACAAAGATGGTCTATAGCCACGCATGTCAAACCCATGAAGTCATATAGCAGGTGAAAGGTTCAGATACTACAGCCGTCAGTCCTTTTGAGCTGAACTTCTTTTCTCTTCTCTTGCCGCCTTGTTATCACCAGTCTGTCCTCGTGTAAGCTACATGCACGCATGTCTTGGTCTTACTTTTACTTTTATTGCGTCAGACAGATTTATGTATTGTTTGTATTTTTTATGTCTGTGCTTTGGCTTTGCTCATTTTCATCAGTGTCAAACAATGCAGCATGATGTTTAGTCCACATTTCTATTAACTTTAACTTCTCTCGCTTTATTGTCCTGCATGTATTGTATTATGAGACTGTGTTGTATATTTTTAACTACCTGGTAATGTAGTATAAGGGTGTCCTGAATAATGTGTTTTATTAACATCAATAGCCTGTGCTATTTTCCTTTTGGTATTTTTTCTTTGTTTATAAAACATCTTTCCTTGTCATTTCTTTTTTTTTCTTTTTACAAAACTTTATTTTAATTTAAATTGAACCATCTGTGATGTGACTCAGACTGCTTTTTGCAGGATGTCAGACATCAAGAAGGTTGTAAACCACTGCTTTAATCCTGCGTTGTGTGTTGTATTTTTAAAGCTTGTTATAGCTAGCTGTGTACAATCTTCATCTGCAAAGTAACTAGTAACTAAAGTTGTTAAATAAATGTAATGGAGTCGAAAGCACAGTAGGCTATTTCACTTTTAGGTGTAGTGGAGTGTGGAAGTAAAGCATACATTGGAAATGCTCAGTTAGAGTAGGCTACAAGTAGGGCACATCTCAAAGTTGTATTTAAGGGCCTACAGTAGCTACATAAAAAGTAAACTACTTAGAAGGCCACCACTGAAAGTGGTTGATTGTCAAACAAGCAGTCAAACCAATAATGAGTCATGCTGCTAACATGGCTAAAAACAGATTCCTGTGGTACTGGGTTTTGTGGTAGTACTGAATTATTTCTATGGAAATAAACATAATTCAAATCACTGTAAAAAAGTTCCAGGGACATTTTCCATGAATGCATCCATTCATTTAACGAATCATCTCCTGGAAATCTCTAGAAATAAGTATTTGCCATATCATGGTAATGTCACAGATGGGGCTGCAGGAATAAACATTTTAAAACTCTTTAAAGATGCACAATGTTTTATTAGGCTACTAGACTGTCATGTAAAGCAAATTAGGCCATACCTTTCACACCACAGCTTACACAGTAACAGAAACATGATTGCCTACACAAAAAAAGGGTTAACAGTTCTGAATTACTTGGCTTATAACGCGTGTAATTCGCTGATGATGAGAAAAGAACACTTGCAATTGAAGTTATGCATGTATATTGTTTACTTTTTTGAGAAAAGAAGTAGTAGAGGCATGGACCGTGCCGCCATTGCCGAATCCACTAAAGTGAGTGGCGTTGCCCCTGGTGACGCGTCTCTATCTGGTTAAGTCCCACCCATGCCTCTCATTCTCGGCCTATGATTGGCTGTTATAAGTTAACTTGTGCCTTTAACAGGCTGGGATAGCTGCCTGTTAGTTAGCTGGGTATATTTAGCTGATTGCATTATCGGATCAGATTTAACCTGCAGTCCAGCAATATCGAGGAAAGTGCACATACTTTCATGCCATTTTCACAGGAACATTAGCTGACAGTAGTTAGGCAATACGGACGCAAACAGAAACGGCGGGGTATTATTTCAGCGGATCCTGGTTTTCTGAAAGAAAAGCAAGTAGAAGATTTTTGAAATGTCTTCAGACGAAGACAGGGCCAAGGAAATATTGAAGGGCTTCAAGCTGTATCCTTTTGCTGAAGACATGATTTGGTGACATGCTCTTTGCTTTAGACACAGATATAAGCTAGATGTCGTCCCGTGTAGCTAGTATTATGTTAGCAAACTTAGCAAGATGGTAGTTGAATAAATCCTGATGTCATAATCGACTCTAATGGTACAGTGGGGTTAGCTCCTGCACTTAGCCTCTCAGCTTCTTCTGTCATTTTGTTTTCACTTAATTTGCTTCCCGTCTAATGTTTATAATCACAGTGGAGCTATATTTAAAAGTTCCAGTAGTTAGGTTACAAGAAGCTAGTTCGCTCACATCCGAAAGACGGGCTATTAGCTAAAACGTTTGGCCTCGCTCCGTGGCTAACACCAGCTGGAGCGATAAACGGAGGATGCTAGCGTAAGGCTGAGGCAGGTGAACGTCTGATGCCAGTCGGTCAAACTTCCATTTAATGTTGGCGTGCAGTTGGTTAAACTTTAAAAGCGTGGATATTTACCAGCGGCAAATGTTATTTTGAGCTCCTGCATGACATAATGTTACGTTAACCGGTGTGCTTGTCGCTAGATGTCAAACACAGGTGCGTCCTCTGGCTGCGTGCAAGATCAAACAGTTGGCTATATTTAGACGTGCCTACTCCAAAAGGTATATTTTGCATGACTTAAAAAAAAAAAAAAACCCAAACATTTCCCAGACAAAGTTTTGAGTTTGTTTCCATCACCGTGAGAATAAAGTCCGCTGGTTGGTACCGTCAATGTGAAGTTTTTGCTGTGTGCTGATGCATAAAGATTATAAGACTCCAACCAAATGAAGGCAATAGTTAATCTTTGGCTTTCATTTGGTTGTTGGGCATCTTTGGACCACCAGCTCACCAGACCGTCCCCAGCTCTGTTTGTCTTTTTGTCATTTGATAATAACCCTGATATTATGGCAGATTAGTTTTCTCTGGTCTCTGGTCTTAAAAGCAGTTCATTCTGTATGAATGGCAGCTTTGTTTAGGATTCTCCTCTGGTGTTGCATTCTTAAAGGCAATTTAGGAGTTTCTCTGTTTCAGTAATCCAAGTGTGGATAAACTGTGGAAAATGGGCTTTACTTTTCTAAATATTATAAATGTATTCTTGTATAATCGCATTGTTAAAGGTTTCCCAAACACAAGCCAATTGTAACCCAATTGCCAAATAGATGTTACACAAACATTGATCAAAACCATTAACTTAGTTTTGGTCATTTCAGTGCTTTGTTTTAAACATTTTTAAAGTTTGCCAAGTGACATTTGTCTGGGAATATTGTGTACTTTTTTAAGTTGTCTGTTTTCCTTTTTAAAGCTGTTTTTACTTTTTGTCTTTATAGAAACAAATCATTTTGATAACAGACTGGATTTTGTATTTGGTATATGATGGTGAGCATGGGCAAGTAGCGAGCATGTCAATTTAATGCCTCCTATGTAATCTCTGTCGATGTGACCTTGTGTGGCAGAATTAGCCACAGTAACGACCTCAGGAATAAGTAGTTTAGGACTTATGCATGATACACGTACTTTAACTGTTGCCCACTACTTTCTTACAGTCAGTGTACTTGACCACTTGACCTTAAATGTTCTTGGAGCAGTTATTATTTGACCAGCTATTAAACCCTTCTCTAAGATGTCTCCTGGAGGTGTGAGTGTCTATGTTGATGGAATGGTCACGCCTCTTGCTGTAGTGTGGTAATGCCTAAATCCATGATTTAGGGATTTGCTGCCTTCTGTCTAGTTAAAGGCAACACAGAATGTCACAGTGACATCATTTTCTGACCTGTAAAGACGACGTTTTTACAATCTGTCCTAACTTGAGGACTCCTAAACTAACTCTTACACTAGCTCGACGATAGATCTGAGATCCATCCTAGCCCAAGATTATGTCAGTTGTTCGTGAGATAAAGTCACCAACATAAGCTTATTACTTATTTACTTCAGCAGTAAAACCGTCTTTTCAAAGTTCTGTAGGGATAAGATCAGAGATGCTCTGTGACAGTGTTGTGAAATATTTTAGCAGAAGTAATGTTTGCCCTCATTTGATCAGTTTTGTCAGTGAGGATATGAAAAGTGAAGACAGACTGAGGTGCTGTTAAACAGGGCTTGCGCTGGTTGGTGGAGACATATCCTCTGGGGGTCTGATACATCTACTGATTCCCAGGCTTTGGGTATTGCAGATATGGTTTGGTGCATCCCTAATTTCCTCCTTCACAATTCTTATTGCATGTTCACGTCTTCTGCCAGTTCTTCTGAAGCTACTGATCACTTCAATCATCCACCACGTTATTTTAACAGTGGACTGTCAAAGGGGAAGGCAAATGATTAAAATGGCTAGCTGTTCATTTCTATCTGGAAGGATGGAAATATTGTCACAGTCACTTTTTAAAAGCGAGGAATAACACAGCTGACCTGGACAGTTTTTTCCCACTACTATGGATGATTCACAAATTTTAATCAGTTTTTATGGACATGCTTCAAAAGTAAAGTATAGCCATGTGCAATAACATAAAAGTAGCACTTGCAATACTGTCAGTGGCCTTATTTGTTAAAAAATAAAGGCTTATGCTTTTGTTTCAAACTGCTTGAAACACAATGAATAAGAAAAATCATTGTATTTACACGTTAATTAACTGTTAATTTCTTAGAGTTTGTGAGTTATGACAAAACATAAAAATGGCAGAGAAATAAGAGAAGTCAGAACTCTTTATTTGACTGAAGACATGATGAAGCTAATTCATATTTATTTAATTATTTACGTTGTTTGATCTTCCTTACTTAGCCCCATGCCATGGTCTGTTCCACATCGGAACATGCAAAATCAAACTGTTTCCATATCACTGACATGACTACCTTTGGTATTATTTCACATGTGCAGGCAGCGATAGCCTATGTGACTGTTGTAACTACACAGAACTGCTACCACTGGCGTTTGAGTGACAGCAGAGGAAGCACTTCTTCTAAACACAACAAAAACATCTCTAGAAATAGAAAAAATGACTTCAAAATGGTGTTTGGATGTTTTGTCATATGGCGTGACACTCGAACCTGAGGAAGACAAATGGACTGTTGGAGCGTGTAAAATACAACCGTCTTTTGTGATGTGGTCATCGCACACGTTCATATCACAGTGATGATGAAAATGCGATCAGTCGGCACTAGTAACTAATGTCAGTACATAATACTTTTCTTTTATCTAATTTAAGCATCACAGTGTTATAAATGGAGACAGATATTGGAATAATAGAAAAACCACAGACATTGGTTTCCATGCATTTTGCGCTGAACTTGCTGAGTAGGTGAAGTTTGAACTGACTGAAGTGAAAGCCTGCAGCTGCACAGTGGCAGGGTGTGGGCTTGTTGTACTGTTCAGTCATGTTGTGGTTCAGGAAGCTGGCAATACTTTGAAACATTAACCTGTCTTTAAAAATAAATGCAGACTAAACGGTGACTGCAGCTTTTCACCTGGGGCTCATTAACTTGTGTGTGTATGTGTTCTGTCAGATTTGTGTAGCTTCCCTGGGGGTTTGCAGACACACATACACACACACACTGCTGCAGGCCATGGGGATGGTATGGAACGTATTCTTTGTGCATTGTATGTTGTTGGTAAAGTGCTTTGCTGTACAAGTGTGTAAATTTATTTATTTTTTGGGGGGAAGTTGAAGGAAAAAGTCATGATTCCTGTGGACACACACTGATGAACTAAATTCATAATGGATCTACCTTCTTAAAGTTGGCCACCTCTTTAGATTTCATTGCTAAGCCCCTGTCATAAATCTGCCAAATGATGTAATTTGTTGCTTTCTGAGGTTTTTACAAGTTATATGACCTGGCAGAAAACATAAATGAGAAAGACATAACACAGCAAGCCTGGATTATTGTGGAAGGCGACGAGGATGTCTGGTTTGATGCTGGAGATTGGATTTAGTTAGACTTGAGAGGATTAGAGAAACCATTCAAGTCAGCACTGTTTACTTGAAAGACGGTGACAGTAGTGGGGGATGGTGGAGGGGCTGGAGATGAGGCCTGACACAAGAAGGGGCTTTAAGGCTAATTACAGCATTGACAGATACTGGTCGTATAGCTGCCACTGGCTACTGTCCAACTAATGTTTAATGTTCATGGAATTTGATCATTTTTGTGGTTTGTTTATTTTGGGGGGTTTTTTCTTCCAGTTTTTGCATTATTTGATTCTATGTTTTATATAAGCTCAAAGATGGACAGACAGATGGACAGAAAAAAGCAAATGGCAATGAAGAATAACTAAATGGTAACAAAGAATAACACAAGAATAACTAAATAATAATGAACAGCTAAAAGATAATGAGGAATAATTCAATTCAAGGTATTCTTCATTATCAATGATGACGAAGCATAACTAAATGATAATGAAGAATAACTAGATGATAATGAAGAATAGCACAAGATTAACTTAATGAATGAATAAATAATGAATGATGAGAATGAATAAATGATAATGAAGAATACTTAACACAAGTACTGTCCCCTGAATCTAAATTTGAACATTAACTGACACCAAGAACTGCACATTTTTTAGTCATGTGTTGAGTAAGACACCACCAAGGCCAAAAGTATCTGTATTATTCGAGATTAAAATAAAAACATATGGGCTGCAGAGGCTTTTTCTTTAGATGAGTTGCATAGGGCAGGGAATTGAAATTAAACAAAGCACTTTGCTTTTTAATCTTTGACATGTAAACAAGCTACTGGTAAAGATACTGGTCATTTCTCTCTAACTTTTACTTGTACAAACACTCAACAAACAAATATGACCATGTGAATAGTGTGTTAACACTCCAGGACTCAACAAAAAGTTGCTGGTAAAACGAAAGCAGCGACCTCAGCACTGAAATGTATCGTCCGTTATGTACGAGGCAGAGACCTCCAAACCCTTGAGCCTGAGTGTTTGGACATGGTGGCATTGTGGGTGTGGGGCATGAGGAGCTTCACAGATGGTGTGGAGTCAAGTGTGTGTGACACTAAGTAGTATCTGAGTGTGACAGGATGGTAAGTGGAGAATTTGCTAGAACAGTGAGGTGTGGGATGACTGTTCTCTACTGGTGTCAATAAGTTTGTTATCCAAACATTGGCCACAGTGGCCACTTTAGGTGGTGTCAGTTTTTTTTGTTTTTTTTTACTGCTGTCTGCCACAGGGTCTCATTTTTTTCTAAACACTAACAGTCATCCGATCAGAAAATTTCCTACAAATTACGCATTATGTAAAAGCATCACGTTATGTAATAATGTGACAAAACTGAACAAATTTTAACTTCATTAAGTAATGGCACCCTGTTTTTGTAATAATAAACTGCCTGAATTCAATAGGTAATAAATTCCCTGTTTTGTGTAACAAATTACTTCATATTGCAGTGGTTGAACTGCATCTCTAGCAGCTGCATTTTGACTAAGCTGAGGGTTTTTTAAGGTCTATTTGGGGAGTCCTTATATGTAAAATATGTTTGTAGATGTGATTTTTTTTTTTTTTTTTGTAAAAATGATAGCCATGACACAGCATGAAAAGCCGTAGCATGTTGTGGAATAACTAAGTGCTTCTAATCTGTGATTAATGGTTGTGTTATGTTGATTGTGATTGTGGTCAGGGACAGCTGACAGCCAGCATCACCTCCTCAAAGCCCGTTAGAGCTTCCTTTGTGCCCCGTGTCTCGTTGTCATTAGGTTACCCACGAGCCAGTTGTCTGTCTTTTCATTCAGTGTTATAAACTTTTCTCCTTTGTGTTTTCACATACAGTTTCTGTGTCAACTAGTTGTGTCTCGTCAACTTTGTTTGCAAATATTGGCCTTTGGGTAAATTTAGCAACAGAACAGATTCGCTGCCTTTGAAATGAAAAGCATCTCTTCAGAATTTTTTGTGAGCTGGTAAAACAATGCAAGAGAACCTGCAAGAGTCAGTGTTTCAGCACCAGGAACTGTCCACAGCACAGCCCTTGGTTTTTATGCCTCTGTCGTTTATAGTCACTTTTTTGTCCATAGCTTAATCTCATGCACTACTGACACTTATGCTATTGCAAATTACATCAAATTATTTTTAAGTCTTGTTCATGGTTATTGTAAGATATTTAATTCACACAGTCATTGTCATAGTGAGATAAAGTAAAGAAAAAAGCTGTAGAACAACAGGACAGTCAGATAATACATTCTACATCAACGTTCTTTGAAAGAATCACAATGAAGGTTAAAACTCATCATTTACTGTTTTAAACAATTGATCCATCTGCTAATTCTGCACGGTGCTGCTGTTCGGTGTTGTTAAACTGTTGTGATGTTTAGTTGTGCCAGTCAAGTGATACTCAAGCAGAGGGCTTTAGAGTGACTTACGTCATGTTTTCATGACTGCGTTCACAGTGGCCTTTCAGAAAAAGTGCAGTATAATCTGTGACCTGTTTGAGTTTCTGACATCTGTGGAAAGTGTTTTATTAGATGAATGCGAGTAGTTGGAGGGTGTCTCGGTTATAGTATATGTTATTTCCCTGTTGACTGGCTGTGCAGATGTCGGGGCTGGCAAACTATTGTTGTCAGCAGAACTTGGCTCTGAAAGTGACCAATGACTAATATCAGGCTTTTCAACTGGAATTACTAACTTTATAATAGCTTAAAAAAAAAAAAAATCACCTTGAATCACCAACATTTTTGATGTTCACTGATGCAGATTTTTATATTTGTTGATTTGTTCCTTTAGCTGTTTATTGCTTTGACTTAGATGTTCAGTTCAACAATTATTCATTTTCTAATGAAGTCAAAAATAGGTAAATTTTGACTTTATTAGTGTGTCAATTTCAAATAAGTTAATTTTTTTTAAAAAACAACTAAAATATAAAAAGGAGGAAGGGGAAAAAGGGATAATTATTATACTGAGTGATATTTTCTTTGCAACATAATTATTCAGTTGTAAAGATAAAAAATAAAATGCCTGGAACAATTGTGAGTAGATTAATGCTTCACCATCACCTCTTCTTACCTGTCCCTGTTAGTTCTCTGTTTCAACCTTTTGTTTCATCTATTTATATTTTGTGCATGTTTTCCACTGTCAGCCTTCATCTGTCATTACACATCCTTTTTTGTTTTTGGGTAAATATCTGACAGAACCATAAAAGGCAACTTTCTGAGTGAATATGATAAAACTGAGTAATTTTACTGTCAACTTCTAAAATGTCATCACTTGAGTGGTAATGGATACTGTGCAACTTGGCAGAAAGTTGCAGAGTGGGACAGACTGTCACTCCATCTGCTGTTTAAAATTAATTTTGTATGCACTTCACTGTGAGTAGTTGTTGTTGCTTAACCATTTTGTCTCAGAAACTGGATGAATCTTCGAGACGCAGAGACAGGCAAAGTGCTGTGGCAGGGAACCGAAGACCTGTCAGTGCCAGGAGTAGAACATGAAGGTATGCATATTCACAACTTTGTCATTTAATACAACAGATGTGTATCACAGAATGATAGTTTCAAATAACCATACTGTATTCGGCACATTTTATATATTTTATTTCTTTTATTCAGAACTTCCACACAACCACTTCCTGTTCAGAATTGCCCCGTTCTGCGTCATTTTCACCAAAGGCCAGAGTCTGTTCTCTTTGACTGAGTCCTATGGGAGAAGTGGTTCAGTTCCCTGAATAAACAACTATTTTGTGAAAACTGTTAATTTCATAACAATCAGACAACCTCTGTGATAATCTTTTACATCTTATCCATAGATTAGCAAGTTACGAAAATTAATGAAATGATCATTTTGTGAAACAAGTGACAACTTGAAGTGTTGCCACAGACGGGGCCCATTTACAGCAACTCTACTGTCTGTCTTGTAGCTGATCACACATGCACTTTTATGTCTTTTTTTCTTCTTTTTATGATCAAAACCAAAGTTAGAAATAACCAAACTCACCAAACATGTCATTAATCCCTCCCTTCACAACTAAGAAATCCACTCTGCTGAACCACAAGACTGTCATAAACATCAGGAGAAGGTTCAGTGACCTCAGAGACCTGATCCCATTGGCTCACAGTGATACACGTGACCAAAGCTTAGTTAAGTTAGTTAATTAGCGGCATTAGCCGTTACATATTCATCAATGTTGAAAAGACCAACATTGGAATCTTTGGTCTTTAGTCAGGATACTTTTGATGTTCAATCTGCTTCTTGTGTGTTTGTCGTGCAAATTTCCTGCCTGCATCCATACGATGTGGAAGAACACAAAACGCCTACATGACAAAAACATTGCTGTAAATTGTGATTTGCATCACGATATAAACAATAATGAATAATATGAAACGGTAAACCTTTTTCTATCATCACTTGATATATATCATCACCTCATGCCGCTCTGCTCGGCAGGAATTCTGTCCCATTCATCCTGCAGAATTCATGACATACCATCCTTGCAGTAAAAATCTAACCAAAAGAACTGACTTATGCAAAGATTTCACCTGCATGATTGAGTTCAGTAGGTTGCTTTTTCTTTTTGCTTTTTGTTCTCCTAAAGATCCATGTGATTATATGATTGGTAAATATAGAATATATTTTTCATTTTCAACTTCAAGCTATTGTATGTTTGGGATGTTTATTGTCCTTTTGTGCACTATTGTTTGTCCAGATGAACACGGTATCTTCAGATGTTTGGAAAGGAGAAACCAGACTTGTGGAATCATCTTTTTTTTCTAAGATCATTTCCTTATGCCTCATTTGACTCCCAATAATGACAATTAGCCAATCTGAAGTTTTTAAAGTCATGGAATTGATTTCTGGAAGCTTCCAGGCTGTTTAATGACAATGTGAACTTAGTGTGTGTAAACTTTTGACTCTGAGAATGTCATAAAGAATGTGCCTGCATTGATTCTGTCTGATGATTGATTGAAACACCTCCTCTAACCAGCTGTAAACACACTTCATGTTTGTTTCCACCTGTCTCTCCAGCTCGGGTCCCTAAGAAGATCCTGAAGTGTAAAGCAGTCTCCAGAGAACTCAACTTTTCCTCCTCAGAGAAACTGGAGAAGTTCAGACTGGAACAGAAGGTTTTCTTTAAAGGACAGTGTCTAGAAGGTAAATCAGCAAATCAGTGCATTATCTACACGCACACAAAACATGACAGTCAGTCTGTCAGTAATTAAAGGACAATCATGTTTTTGAGTTGTCCAGTGACTTCAGAGGTCCAAATGTAAAGAGCAGATAATTGCAGTATTGTCCAGCAAAAAGTAGATGTTTGACATATAAGCATAGATTATTCTGTCTCATAGTGTTAATACAATGCTGAGTAGTTTTAGCGTCTCGTAAATCAAAAAAATTATGGAGTAGTCAAACTGGACTTGAATATATTTTGCCATTTGTCAAATACACACCATTTTACTTTGTATTCTGTTTTTAGTCTTAGGTCCAGTTCAGACTAAAAATTCATGATGAGAAGAGCTGAAAACGTGCAACTACTTGCAAAGCGCAGTTTTACAACTTTCTGAAAACCTGCCAGTTCAGACCAAAGCAACGAGACAAGGCAGTGTATTGTTTCCATAACAACGACTCTCTGTGCTTGTTTTCCAACTGCTGGCTTTTCAGGCCTTTCTGTAACTGGATGTAATAGTGTCTAGTGTATAGTGTCTTGTGAATTTCTCCCATCTATTTCCGGAGTAGTTCCAGTATTAAAAGGAACTAGCAGAAAAAACAGCAAGTATCAAGACAAGTCTTCACCAGGAGAACAGCTGATAATAAATCAGGTCTTTGGGGTAACAGTTGAGCTACCGTCCATAAATACCGGGAAAAGCATACTGTATGACACTATGTCCATTGGCGATTTGACAAACGGAGTTGCAGACGACACCATCAGCCGGCTTGAGTCGAGATGAGACGGGCCAGTTCACATCGCTGCAACTTTCGAAGCGGTTTGATCTCGTTGTGAATTTATGGTTTGAAGTGAGCTTTACAGAGTTTCGTCACTAGTGCTTCTTTTTGATGGTATCATTGAATGTTTTCACATTTATTTCTGTTTAATCGTTGCTGTAGTTTCTTCCTGATTGTGTATCCAAGATTTGGTAACTGTATTATTAATATTTGTCATGTCAATAAAGCAGCCATTGAATTGAATAGTGTCTCACTATAAGCTGTCTGTGGATTGTAAATACTGTAACATCCTTTTTTAAAGCTGGGATTGGAAAAATTCAGAACAGGATCTAGATAAAATGTATTAATTAAAGCAGGAAAACGTTTTTAAGAAATGATCACCGCTAGAACTATTTCACTGGACTGGACTGAACTGAACTTGTCTGGCCAATGGTACTTTCTGAGAAAGACACACAATGAGAATTCATAGTTATACCTTTTGTATAAACCTTCACCCTGTCAGTGTACAGTATTTCTGCTGAGAAATGTCTCCGCCAGTTAGAAGAACTGGAGTTTGATGCTTGCTCCCTTAAATAGATTATAAGATTTAGTCCTGAGTTATTTAAAAAGCCCTCAGATCTTCTGCCACACCTTACAGTTAAGGACAGAAATCACAGATATGATGAGCTGTCACACCACTACAACCGATAGTACAGATGCAGTCAGCAGAGAGCTTTTGTGAACTGTTGTTAGCGTTGTCAGTTCCCATTACTATGTGTTTGCAGTGTTGTCCCCGAGGAGCTGCTGTGCAGGGCTAAGGTGCTCCAGGGGACGGCACACTGTCAGCGCCGACACAACATGTTTATTCTGCGGGTTTCCACCAGAGAAAAAATACCTCTGAAACAGTATTCAAACATGTGGTATTTAAATGTAGCAATCATATTAATGGTGACGCATAATAATCACTGAGCTCTTTGTCTGCATCTCTTTGTCCAGAATGGTTCTTTGAGTTTGGATTCGTTATCCCCAACTCAACCAACACATGGCAGTCTCTGATAGAAGCAGCTCCAGAGTCCCAGATGATGCCAGCCAATGTTTTAACGTGAGTCTGCACTGAGATGATTGAACCTGTCCTCTCCTCCCTATGTATTGTCGACAAATGCGTTCTGTTTGTGCGTGTTTTAAAAAAAAAAAAAAAAAAAAAAAAGCACGTATACTGTACCATTAACTCAGTTTCTCAATTTGCTGCCATTTATAATGATCAAAAAACAGGGACTAGTAACAGGATCATTTTATTGTCATGTTATTGTAACTTTATTGTCTTTTCTGCTTTTCCATCCTTTAAGTATTACTCGCGCTGCAACAACCACGGCTTGAAGTTGAAGCCTGAAGTGGACTGTTGTCTGCTAGATGCTGGCTCCAATTGATTTTAATAATGACTATCAACTTATAACATGTCGGACTTTTTAAAAGTGTTGTCGTCATGTTCAGCTATAACCAGCTGAGTAGTATTTGAGTAGTATATTGATGTTGTCAGAAAGATTTGATAGCGAACTTAATCTTGACATGTTTTTTTTTTTTTGTTTGTTTGTTTTTCAGTGGTAACGTGATAATAGAGACCAAGTTCTACGATGATGATCTCCACGTCAGCACCTCCAGGGTACGACTTTTCTACGTCTGACCTCTGACCCATTTCTCTACCTTCCTAAATGCTGACATCCTGCCAAGGTCTATGAATTACCAATTTTAGATACAAGTGTCATCAGGAATCGGCTCATTTCTGACTTGGGATCAGCGCATCCACAGTCAGTGAAGTGAGCTTTGTATTTGGTGATTTTCTTCCTTTTGTGTCGACCTGAAAAAATCTAGACCTTGGGAGGAGAGGGAAGAGGAGGAAAGAGGAGAGCTCGACTTTGCTATCTCTTTTCCAAGATAATCTCTCTGCATTTTCCCCCAACAGACTGTTCTACTGTAAATACATATCTCAAGTCAGCCAGGGAGCCACTCTGTAAATGACATAACATGTGCTTTTTTGAACTTCTGTCTCTCACTCTGAGGTTGTATCAACTCAGGAACAGAACTCCATAACCCTCTGTCATCTTCTTCCTGTCTGTACGTGGAAACACTGCTCTCTGTGTAGTGTCATTTAGACACGTCATTGTCGAGGGAAGAATGTCTGTCCTGAGCTGTGTTTGAGTTTTTCATTGTAGAATATTAAAGTTTTCTTTAGCTGTGTCCCATTCCCGAAGCTACATCCTGCCTTTTCCAAAGGCCCTGACTTGATTGACTGTTATCATAGAGAAATGAAAAATTCTACAGATTTATTACACTGCTTGGTTGAATTCTCGATTGCGGTTGGTCAGCGATGGCATTCTTTGGTCTATTGTTTCTGCATAGCAAGTAAACTGTTGCTGTGAATAACAGACCGTTGCCGTGGCACAATTCCAACCGTAGAATCTTAATGGACTCTATTTTTAGCAGGAAAAATAACTTTTAAAACGATATTTTTTGGCAAATTACTGATTTCTTTAGTAAATAGCCATGTTATAAGTGAGATACAGCGCGCCTGTCATTATTGTTCAACAAACACAAAGTGGAGGGGTCTTGATCACCCTGAACTCCCAAAATTTCCCCAAATTGGATCCTCGCTGTACACTATCTCTTACATATTCACCATTAACAGGACTGTCTGAACTGACCATTAATGTTAAAGGGTAAGGGGATCTGCTGATGATGCTGTTGCGAATCCTCCGTCTCATTTGCGGAAGCTTCAGTTCTCCACCTTTTGTAGTAGCTTCTGAAGTGGGACATAACTTCAAGCGACGAACCACTGACCATGTGAACTAGCAGAACAGTGATTGATAAGGCATTTCCACACCTGTAGTTGGTTTGCTCTTGTCTCAATCATTTGATGAGTTTGTAACCTTGGAGCATTTTCCCTTTTCACACTAAAAAAATTCAAACAAACCAAAATGTATCGCTGCAAACCATGTGACAACATTCACTCCAGTCACGGACCATGTGTGTTTGGGGTGGGAAGAAAAAAGTAAAAACAGAAAGAGGGTCTAGATTTGTGAACCACTGCATATATACGACATAGATGCCGCACTGGATCATACGTCAACGTCGCCATCGCATTGGACCAGTCACTACTGGCCTGTAAACATATTCAAAGTAAATTTCTCAAAACCTTTTACCTCACATAGATTGAAAACTTCATATGAAAAAGACTAAAGTCATTTAAGACGTGTAAATGTTATCCACAAAACCTGCTTCCCTGTTTATTTGTATGTGTTTACAGTCTTGACCTGTCCAATATGGAGAATACGTTGATGTATTGCAGAAACGGGCCGAAGCAACCAATGCAACATCTACATACAGTATATATGTCTATGTTATGAACTAGTGCATTTCTGCTACTACTACTACAACACAAGCTAGACCGGTTTGCACTGTCAGCCCCCAAAATGTAAAGCACAACTGGCTACAGGAGTTCACCGGCTTGGGTTGGATCAAGTTCACGCCACAAACTACACAAACCTCCGGAGTTTGTTTGCAACTGTACTGAAACCACTTAGAAGAGGAGGTCTGCATATGGTTTCAAGCGAACTCTAGAACGGTTAGTTCGCGGTGAGAACTTGATTTGGCCTCACTTGTTTTGTTCCACACCCGAGTCCGTTATGGGTTCACACCTGACCCGACAAATCACAGACTAGAACGAACAGGGGTTTGATTCAAACGGACTAAAAGCTACAGGTGTGAAGCTACCCTTAGTGTCGTGCGTCGGAGGGCCAAGCCCCTGTGTCATTCTAGTCCACCACCAGAGCAGCAGTTTTTTACATTCCTGTAGAGTTGAATGAAAGTCTGCATTAACAACTGTGGGGAAAAGAGAGGAGCAGTCCATTCATACATTCATTCCTGTGCTTGTACATGATTTTCAATAACGTGACTTTTAACGAACTCCTTAACCAAATCCTAATTGGGTGCAAATGGAGGCATCATGTATTCTACGTAGTTCAACTGTTAACCGTTTTATCCCAACTAGCCCCAGATGTTATCAGCTGTGTAACTGATGTTTAAAGCAGCTCTGCTCCGTACATCTGAGCTAGAATTTGAAGTTTGGCTTCCCATCCAATTCATTGTGGTCATGTCATTGTTTTTTTTCTTAGCTGCTAACTGAGATGTGTAAAATAGACTTATGTTTTAATATCACAGGAGTTGTGAAATAAAGTTATCAGATGTTGTAATAACTTAATGTGTGTGTGGTCTTGATTGTGCTGATGTAAAGTAAGGATACATGCATCTTTTGTTTTTGTTTTTTTTTTTTTGGGGGGGGGGGATGCTGACCATTGACACAAGGAGGCTCTGCCACATCATATTTCATTTGCAGGTAGCAGTATTAGCAGTATTCTAGAAGGAGCCCTGCTAAACTTTTTAGTTTAAACGGTTTAATTTCACTGTCAGAATATTGTAAATGTAAGTACTATGAAGCCACAATGCAGCAACAATAGGAGTCCAAAAAGATCATAAAAAATACTGACCGGGACGATTTTACTGCAAAATGACTTTACTTGACTCTAGAATGTTTACTTGCTGTAGAGTATTTTCACAGTGTATTAGTATTTTCTATTTTTATTGGTCTATCGTGTATTTGAATGCTCAAACGTCAGATGAATTTATGCCATCAAACTCTGGATATAGCACTATTTCATCATGTTACCTGGAATAGTTGTGCTTCTCTTGTGCCTCATTTTCACTTCTTCCCGGCTATTTATTTACTTTAACCACTTGTTCATCATTTTGATCATCTTCATGTTTTGGTCTTCATCTACTCTTCTCTGTGCTCATGGTGGCAATACCAATAAAACTAATAACAATACAAATACTTCTGCTACTACTATTGTAACTACTGTTACAACTCCTACTAATATAATATAATACAGTTAAATATAAAATGCTATACATGTATTATTCCCCTTAGGCTTTATTCATTATTAATGTTAGCAGTAGCAGTAGTATCATTATTATGATTAATATTAGTATTATCACATATTATTTTGGTTTATTGGTTTTTCTCCTAAAAAAAACAAAAAAACATGGGCTCCGGCTTCTCAACTACATGTCCCCTTAGCCTTTGCGGTCCACGAGGAAGGGGGGGGGGGGGGGGGATT
>JAPQRN010000019.1:14025764-14045158 GCA_037367275.1 Coranthus polyacanthus | reverse complement strand
CCGTTAGCTTTTAAACGGAGTTAGCCAACGTCGACCATCGACCAACTCCTAGCGCAACGCAGACTACGCAAACTTCACGTTAAGCGCAGACATTTACATATCGAGCCTTTACTAGCACTTACTTATAAATATAGATAATTCATCGCAAATGGTCTGTTTTTATGTAGAAATATTAATAGTGTCGGCATAACTCTAAATTAAGTCTTTCTAACTCAGAATAGGCTACGTTTTCCAATCGAAAGAGAGGTCTTGTTCATAACTAATTTACCAATTCAGACACTGATTAACTACGAGTGAATAGCCTAGTAGTTAAATATGTGACGCTGATATGTGCTTCATAATGAGTAATAAAGAGCCAATACACTACTAATACGTATGCTAATAAGCCACTAGTTAACGGTGAATACGTGCACCTTAATATAAAGTTTTACTGAGAGTTTGACCTGATCGTAGCCCTAGAAAAGTCTCACTAAAGTTAGATACTGAAGGGAACGTGTGTACCACATTAAATATTAATCCATCTGGTAGTTGGTTAAACATTTCTCAACAACCATTTCGAAACCCAAAACCAAGGTGTTTCATATCTTTATTATAAAATACAGAACTTGCAGCCTGAAGGTACTGAACAATAGCCAAGAAAAAGTGTCAACAAACCGAGAGGCCCTGTAGTAATAAATGAATCCTCTGCTGCTTTCAGCGGTGGGAGAAGTAGTCAGGTCTTAATAAGTATGAAGGTAACCTATTCCACTACAAGTAAAGCCAATTAAAGTAAAACTATGAAAGCACTGTCAGCAAAATCTACTTAAAGTATGAAAAGTCAAAGTAGTTACTGTGCAGTAAGATAGTCCCTGTCAGTGTTTTACTATAAAATAAGCTGTTTTTGAATTCATGTTACTGTGTGTGTTGCATTTTACTGCTGTTAAGGCTGAGCTGTGTATCTCTGAAAAAGCAAACTTTTCATGAGCTCAGAAAAAAAAAAGAGACCTGTTTTCAGTTTTGTGACAATGCATTTTCCTGCTGATCCAAGAGGGGCTTTAAAGAGTTTATGTAGCTTAAGAAGGAGGAAAATTTGAAACTAAACCCATAAAGGAGCACTTCATCCTTCAGTGTCTCACAAGCATTCAAAATCAACGCATTTGGAGATACTTGTTTTGTTTTTTTTTTTGTTTTTTTACCGGACAGGATGGGGATGCAGAACTGTAAATCTGAAAAGTGTCTCGAGCTGTCAGGCAAATGAAGTGGGGTAAAAAGTACAATATCTGCTTCTGAGATGTAGCGCAGTAGAAGTGTGAGGCTGCATCAAATTGAACAGTACTGCAGTAACAATAGTTACATTCAACCACTCTCATGAGTCTGCACGTTATTTGCCCGATTAGTTTATTCAATCACCAATCATTCTGAGACAAGGGTTACCATCGTCATAAATGTCTCAGCAAATTTCGCAGCGAAAATATATTCTCTAAAAGGGGAAAATATGTGCTGGAACCATCTCATTAATATCCACCCATATTTGTGTGAGGCTTTTCCTTGTATAGTTCTACGATGGCTCTTAAAGTTGATGAGCATTTGGTTTTGGCAGTGGTACCAAACCTGTACACAAACTTGGCAGTCTCACTGTGATGACACGACTCAGTGATGCTTTGATCACTTAACTTTCCTCTCAAATAGTTGCGGAACATCCAAATTTACAAGTTTATACAAGTTTATGTGCTGTGATAAACATCATCCTATTCTATATACAGTGTTGGGAGGGATCATTTAAAAATGTATTTCAATACAGATTACAGAATACACGCCTTTAAACATCATTTTTAACATATTCTGCTAGATTTCTCAAAGTAACATATTTGAAATACCTTTGATTACGTCAGCATTGTCGCCATGTAACGATGTGAATCAATGTGGCATTCGCACAATACTGCACTGGACTGAACCCGGAAATGTATAATAAGTATTTTCCTTGACCTTTCATTTTCCACAGTATTGAGTTAGAGCGAAAATCACCGAACAAAGGTGAAAATGAAACTGTGTATTTGCAGAAGACTGTGTTTTCACTTCCGAAGTGCATTTTGTTGCAATTGATCCTCTTCAAACAAAAACAGCAGCAGAAATGAAATCAGAGAAAAAGATAGGACACAAATAACAGTAGTGTTCAGTTGAACAGGCAACTTCCTATTGTAACTCAACCGTCTGTGTCATGTGTGGACATGCAGGCTGCAATGTGTGCATAGTCTGCTGTGGTGCATTTACACTTTTGTGCTTGCTTTTAAATCGGGGGCTTATGTGAAATTATGAACAATGTAGAATTTAAAAAGTGATCCTTCAAGAACATGGCTACAACAAAATATTTCATTGTTTTGAAATTGATGGAAGTACTGTACATTATATTTGTACCGTAAATGTACTTTATGTGAGCATTTACATTCTAAGCTACTTTAAGACACTTTTACTCCACAGCATCTCTGAGGCAAACACTGTACTTTTCACGGCGCTACATTTATGCGACAGCTGTCAGATTGCTGCATTAGATAACGCCACATAGATACATTTGCAAATAATAATGCGACGTTTAAGATGAAACAACTGGCTATGTTTTGTACTTAAAACTCTGAATGCATGACTTATAATTATAGTGTGGATTTGCTTTTTTCTCACTATATTTTTCAGGCCCGTTTTCCTTTATTAGACACAGACACAGTATATTAGTGACAGGAAACGGGGCCAACAGAAAGAGTGAAAGACATGCAATGAAGTTCCTCCTCGTGAGGCTCAAACAGATGACATTGCAGTTGCATGGCACGTGCTGTTAGGCGGTGGTCACTCCTGGCATACAGATGTTAAGATTTCACATTTCAGCCTCTTGTATGACTTGATGATTTTAAAATAGGTAAGGGAACCAAAATCAGAGAAGTTGCCATTTGTCTCCAGTCTTGGTTCTCATTTTCTCTTTTGAGAATCAAAATCCATCTTTCAGCGGCTGAAAAAAGCTCTAAATTAGTTTGTTCTTTGTCACGCAGCTGCTGGCTCTTCTCGACTAAACAGTCCAGTTCCACTTAACGCTGCAGATCCAGTCTGGGTCTTCTTTGCAGCCTCTCTGCAGCATTATACTTGCCCTCCCCTTCCTCCGCCATTTCAAACAGCTGCCTGCAGTCTGCTCTGTGATGGAGGAAGAGGGAGATGAGCTTTGTTTACAGGACAGCAGAGGAGAGGAGGGGGAGTGTGACAAAATCAAGTAGAAGGGCAGAAAAATAAGCAGTAACACATCGACTGTCCTCCATATCAACCCAAACTAACTATCAAATGCAGTCATGTTTCTATTCTGAGCAGACATTTGGTGTATTTTCCCTTCTTCCATTTAAACAACCAACAAACAGGAAAACAAAAAGACAACAAAAGACAATTCCAACAAAATCACGACCGTCTCAAAAAGTTTTCTGGCTTTTTTTTTCATTGCTGACCGTTGCATTCTCAAGCAGTCATTTCTAAATTCATCTGAAAAATCCATTCAAAAGAGTCAACGTAAATCATCAGCAAATGTCTTCAGTACATTCCACATGAATGTGTTTCTTGCTACACGGTGAAAAGGTAAAGGGGTGGTACTGCCCGTAATGTGAAATGATCGCTACCTCTGCAGCTTTGCATCATCCAATGCATGGAGAGGCTATCTCTTCACACACAAAGCACTTGTTTCCCAACCTGTGACTGTGCCATATGATGGATCTACACGCACATACGCATTTTCAGCAACAAATGGCAAACAGAAGTGAAGCTGTGTGAAAGGACAAACACTGATCAGGCGGACACAAACACCACTCCTAATGAATGATTATGTTATAGACCTTTTTCACAGATTACATTTTGACTTGTTTAGGCAAAAAAAACAACAACACACACACAAGGGTGATTGGTATCATTAAAAATGGCTTCATCCCATTTAGGGGAATCAGTTTCAGGCCTCGGAATTTTGTGAGCTGGTTCACTGGAACGGCCTTCCTGAGGCATCGAAACAGAGTCATCATTAATGTTGCCAGTAACACCTGCGTTCCATGAGCGGCTGTTCCCTGCATTCTGCTACACATACTACCATACTATTCAGTATCCCACACAAAAAGAAATGTTGTATTGTATCTATGTCAAACGCAGTATGCCAAAAATACCAGGGTGTTCTACTGCATGCAGTCGCTTTCTGCTGAATGCAAACCTGCATGCTCTTTCGGCTGTTACTACCCACAATCCTCTACGCATGTGTCACATTGACTCAGCTGCAGAGAGTGTGAAGCTGGGGCTTAGCTCCAAATCACATACCTTTTCTTTTTACTTCAAATTTCACACTGTGGACTGTGACGGATGTATGTAAGTAAGAGGGTCAAAGTTCAAGGCTCAATGTTATGGCAAAGTAGTATGTCCCAGTTGTAGGCGTACTGCATGCAACTGTACATACTTTGCGAGGGCAGCCGCAGCACATAATAGAAGTAAAAAGAAAATGGATGTGATTCGAAATGTGGGCTTAAAGGTTCAATATGTCCGATTCACATGCGCTTGTGTGCACATGAAGTTTGTGTTGGAGCTGACTACATTTTTAAGCTAACAGTAGCTTGTGTTGCACACTCTAGCCGCTGTAGTGGAGCAGAAGAGAGCCATTGAACTAAGGAGCGAGCATGATGACTTTTGTGGAAAAAAAAAATTAAACTAGAGTCCTCTACATAGTAATCTGTGCACAGGCTGTCGTGATGAAATAAGCAACTGAGACGGTCGTAACTTAAATTCAGCAAATGACTAATTCCCAACACAAAACAGATTCCAACACAGACTTCGCGTAAGCATGTTGCGTAAATCTTACATATTGAACCTTCCAAGTGTTCTTCCTCCCTCCAGTTTATCTCAGACGCTTGTGTGTGTTTCCCAGTGTGCATTTCTCATCAACCAGTACCAGAGGAGAGCCCATAAGACTGTTCCTGGTTCGATACCAATTCAACTGACACACGAAACTTGTTTCAGAATTATACTCAAGTATTCAATCCATTAGGAAATACAAAGACTCTGGAATTGTCAATTCAGAGGAAGCGTGGTTGAATATGTGCTCTGTACAGTCTACTTCCATCAGCTCAGGTCTTTGGAGAGAAGGCCATTGGTGGAATTTGATTAGATATTTTGCAACGCCCGAGTTAAAATGTGTACAGACGGGTGAGATGAGAAGGTGTCTGTGTTGTAGGAAATGTGGAGAGCAGCTGGAAGATCATTTCCATGTACTTTGGAGATGTCCAGCCATTCAATCAAGCTGACAGGAGGTAATGCAAAGCAATACATGACATTTCTGACAGAACTGACTGCTCTTTTTCTACAGTCTATTTGGACAATATACAGTAGCAGCTCATTTTTTTGTCAATGAAAGACAAATATCGATTAACAAACACTGACTGACTAATATTCAAAGTATGGAGAGAGTAACCTTTTCACTAAGGGCTAAAAAAATCATCATGCAATCCTGTGTTTGTGGCGTCATGAGTTTATTACTGACCAGCATGAACTGACATGTATTTCCAACAGTTTAATATTATAGTATAATCATACTGAGGTCACATATTTTTCTACATTATAATAAAATAAATATATACTACTCTTGCTTTGAAAGTGTAAAATTCTATAGTGAGGTTGTTAAGCTTGTATTTAAAATTGCAAGCTACAAGGTCCTCACATTGAAGCTTTTATATACATAATATATGTGATGTTGCTCTTTACAGTAAAATAATTATACCAGCTGAGGCCTTGGCTTGAGCTCTTTTACATGTTCCACAGAAAGATGTTGGAGAGGTGTTGAAGAGCCCTGTCCCTGAGGCTGAAGCATACAGTGAACATTATGCATGGAGCAATTTGCTCATTACATACAATTATGTTAGGTTTTCAAGATTTATTTGAAATTAAACACGTCCTGCATTTTGTAAAGTCTCTGATGAATCTATTTGCCACATCCATGGGAGGATTTTATAGAAAAAGAACAACACAAAAAGAAACAGCGAACAAACCAAAACAGAAACAACAACAACAACAAAGAAGAGGATGAAACATGCAGACAAGTAAACTGACACTGATATAAGAGGGGTAGTTATTTGGTTACAGTAATGTGATGTCCATTAGCATGTGTCAAAAGTTACAGATGTACTACACCAGATTATCAGAGTTAGGTGTCCCCCTCTGGACATAAACTCTAAACTCTCAAAATCTGTCCCACTGTTCCTCTGCCATCTCTTGTTTACACTTCAATCTTCTGAGGATCTCTTTCACGTGCACGTTTCCATCATTTATCATTAATTGCTCTAAATGCAAACTCTTTTTTTCACCGTGGCACTACATTTTTGTCCCCAAGAGTTCACATTATAACCAGTTACACATATATATTCTAAAACACCCCTCCAAATAGGAAAACCCATCCCCATCCCCCATATGTACATTCCGAACAGTAAACTATCTTTAATAACCCACTTTGTTGAGTCCATGATATCTATAAAGTATTTTATACTGAATACATTTCTCTCTGGCTCACATCAGCAGCTCATGTGACTATGACTGGTGCCAGTCAATGCTGCCTAAGCAGGTGTAATGTGGATACAAGGCCGGGTCAAGTAGCTGAGTATTTGATCTGCGCTTCGGTGAGAGGAGGGTTTAAAGGCAGCTTAAAGGTGAGATAAGTCACGACAAGAGAAGGATGCTGCCTTTGAGATGGCCCAGTGACAGCACAACCCGAAGCACAACCTGAAGCACAACCTGAAGCCCACTGCACGGCCTCAAGTATGTATGGCAGAGTGGTCTTCTAAGAGTATCTGTCATAGATGTATTGAGACAACTAATCGTACATCCATGGTGTGTTTCAAGTATAAATGTCAACTTCCAGTCCCCTGCTGCCCTCTGCTGTCCACTTATCACAGATTCACGATGCATCAGTCGAGTGCATGCTCCAAACTGGACAGAAAGGGGATGAAAAACTAATCTGAAGAGCACCTAAAGCTGTCATTGACTGTGTTTACATGGACTGTAATAGTCCACTGATCATCAGAATAACACCTCATGTTACCGCCTCAGTCAGAACAGACTGATCTGATCAGAATACATTCTAAATCTGAATGAGAGAGGTGGTGTGAACCTTTGATAATCCAATGAACAGGAAAATATATTAGCCATGTAAACACGATCTGATCTTTTCTCTCTTTCTGCTCATGCTTGACCCACACGGGGGTAAGATTTGGTCACGTGACGAGTTTCCAGAAGGGGCAGAAACATGGTGGCATGACACAACTTTTTTAGTGGAGACTTTCAAAGATTTAAGCCTCAATGGTCGGAAGGCTCAAAATAATGAGAAAAAACGAATATTTTTCACAGAACATGTTGTGGGTCCATCTTGGTCATCTTAATAATAAAAAGCTGGAAAACAACTTCTTCTTCTTCTTCTATTCTGTTATATTTCTGGCAGAACGGGCAAATTTACCTTGCACATGCCAAAGAAGATGAAATGTCTCGAGCATGTAAACACACATCAGATCTGTGTCCGTGTAAACACATAAGTTGGAATCTCTGAGTGATTTCAAACGAACTGAAGAAATATTGTCTACGTCACCACGGACAATGAGTACAACATATGCCTCTGAGATGTGGAAGAATAAAGATGCAGAAATTGAAAATACTCATGTCAAGTACAAGTACCAGAAATGTGTACTTAAATACAGTGCTGGAGTAAAAGTACAAGAAGTAAAAGTAGAAAAAAAAACAAAAGAAAAAGCTCTGTAGTTACAATGTCCCCTCATTATAAAACTACTAGTTCTTTAAAAAAATCATTTGCATCTTCTAAACTCTTTACAAAGTGCTTACATAAATCAGGAGGGAACAGGAAAGATGCTAAATTACACTAAGAAGAAGAGAGGAACAAATCAAAAGTCAATCAAATAACACAAAGCAGAATGTAACAGTAAAACAATACGCAGCGTAACAGTGTACTCTTTGACAACAACTAACATTTACATATCGGTTCATACAGAGTTTTCAAATGCAGGTGGACCTTGACTATGACTTAACTATGTCAAACTATATATTAAACTTGTCACATTCATAGTCATTAAGTTATTGCATTTATATTTTACTGGTATAAGCAGTAAATCTTACAAATCTGAGCACATTGCTTTGCCTTGGGACACTGCTGGCAGAGACAGAGCTGGATTGATCTTCTTTTTTTTTTTTTTGCTTGAAGGCTAAATGTCTGTCTGATTGAAGCCTTAAAATACTCAGTATATGCTTTCCAAACGGGTTCATACAACTAGAGAAAGCATATTGGTGTAAAGTTGACTGAATTACCAATGGGTGAAAGGAGGCGATTTCACCAGCCCCTGAACGGCCCAGGGCTACATTTAAACCCCGTTTATTCTGTGTCAGATGATTTGTGGTGCTTCATTTGGAAATATGCATTAACCGACATTATCATCAGAAATACTGAAAGGTCTGCGGTGTCTTGATGATGGGCTCTAACATAATTAAGAGGTAGAATGTAACTAAGTACTTTTACTCAAGTAGTACTTCACTCAAGTATTTCCATTTGATGCAGGTTTATATACTTCTACTCCACTACATCTCAGAGGCAAATGTACGTTTTACTCCAATAAATGAGTTTGACGTTGACGGCTTTAGTTACTTCTCAGTTTAGTGTTTCATCCCCTTCCTGTGCAGTGAAAACCATGTAGCATCCTGATAAAGGATGAAGTGTTCCTTTGTGGGTTTGAAATTCTCCTCCTTTGAATGCAGAACTTTTAATTGCAGAGTAGTGCTTTCAGAGTGTGGCAGGCTATTAGTGAAGCACTGTTAACATTTACAGTGTACAACATTTGGGGTAGTCTACTTGTAATAACACGAACAAGAAACCGCAGTCCATAAAGTTCATTACTTGCTACTCGGACACATGACATTTAGTTTTTATACTTAATGTAATGTCATTTAATTACATTTTACATTCAGACTTGTGTGGATTTCATCCCGTGAGTCCGTTCTGCTTCAGGATTCGCTCCTGTTGTTACCTGCAGCCAAAACCCACCTTAATGATCCTGCTTTGTGTAATTGACAGCTGTATCAGCCAATCAGCGGGCGCAAAGCGTCAGCTTTATGTTCACTCCAGTTCACTAACCAATCAGCGAAAGCTATAACAATCGCGACGCCATACGGACTCGTCGGACCGCCATGATGGTGAGGGACAAATAACCGCAGCGCAGCTTTCACTTTTTTTAAACCTCATAGGAAAACAAAGACGTTTTGTCGAAAAAAACACACGCCTTAATGAGCTTGTCCAGCAGTTTCAGGAAATGAGAGGGAAAGTGTTGTTGTTTATTTCCCATTTTGAACGTCGAAAGGAAGCAGTAAACCTTTAGCGTTAAATCCAACAATGGGCTGACACACACACGCGCGCACGCACGCATACGCACGCACACACACATACATTAGGTTTACATGTGTTTAGGGGACATTACATTGATTTACATTCATTTTCTGGAGACTTATCCGAACCACAACACCCCTAAAACGAACCTTAAAATAACTGTTAGCCCTTAAGTTCGATCATGAATGTAATGAAGACCTGCATCTTATCCCCAACAAGGAGCAAAGTCCCCACAAGTGACCGTGTAAACGGATTTGCGTCCCCCTAATGTACATGAACGACACGGACACACACACACACTCAGCTCTGCCTCCCTCCTCCCACCTCTGTCTCCTCCACTTTTTTCAGCTCCTTCCCTTCTTCTCCTTCTTCTTCTTTCTCCCCCTCCTCTCACTCCCTCTCTCCTTTCTCATTCTCTCCCAGTGTCTTCTCACAAAACACCAGCAGTCAAAGACCAGACAAACAATTATCTATAATAATGAGAGCAATTTGGGAGAATAACAAGCGGAAGACATGTTAGACTAGCAGATCTGGGGTCAGCCTAGGCTTAACATTGGCTGTTTTGATTTGAGGGTCAGCATTTTAAATGCAAGGTGGAAACATAGGCCTTGTCTTCTGTATGTTTTAAATTCATTTAAGAACAGCATTGAGTCGTAAAGCAGTTTATTTCAGGATTGCGTCTTACCACGGGTATATGTTTGGGCTTTACAAAGTTTCAGCGGTTTGTGTTAATATTTATTTTCCATAAAATTACTCATATAGGCCTATGCAAATAGATTTTTCTGCCACTTGACCATGAACACAGGAGTGTGATTGCTAGTAAAAGTCTATTTATGGAGAGAACGGAGGTGAAACAAAATTAAAGCGCTTCGCTCTCAAATGCGGTCCTGCTTCTTACATTTTGAAGTTGCCTGCTGAGTAGCTGCACTTTTTACAGTTTCATAGTTGGACTCAGCAACTATCTGTGAATGAAAAATTCTATGAATAAGCAAATATTCATAGATTCTGTGTTTCTCAATAAGTGACAAGTAGTAGTTAGCCTAGAAACATTTCCACCCTAGTCTGTGGAAAAGCATCAGAACCAAGCTGTTATTCAAAGCATGTTTTATGTCAAAACGTGTCTGTAGGTTTTCTTAAAATACTTTAAATGAGGTAAATATGTAAGACTTGTAATGCGGTATAAGTTGCAAATTTTCTCAGAACACCTCCTGCCAGTATAATCAGTTAAACTCCACCAGAAGTTGCAGCAGCAGATTACTGGTGGCCCTGCTATCATGCACAGTGGTTTATTTGCAGATAAAGAAACCTGTATAGAAGGCTACTGGTTGGAGAGCATTGAGTAACATTATGTTGATGGTGAAATTACAGCGTGAGCTCCTGGACCGCACAACTTCTTAGAGGATTAAACCTAAACATGGGCAGTTTGTGGGTGTGCGTCAGCAACGCGGGATATGTCTCAGATTTACTTTTGCGTGAGCGCGCGCGCGCATATAAAGAGCGAGGGAGACAAATTAACAATAAAAAGAAATACCAATAAAAACGACGAGTCCCCACAAGTGAGCGTGTAAATAGATTTATGTCCTCATAATGTCAGAAATACAAGGCCACACACACTCGGCACACACAAAAGGGAGGGTTGTCTATTGTTTGCCTCTGGCCAATTGCAGGCTGAATATTTTCAAAGCCATTGGACCAATCACGGCTTACTTCCAGACACCTTTCTCCTCCCACTACTCTATAAAGGCGGGAGCCCCGGCTGGTGGACACGCCGCTGGCAGGACAACGACTTTTTTTTTTCCCAGACGAAGAGATACAAGTCTACGGTCTTTCCCCCCCCCCGTCTTTCAATATTTCCGAGTGGATATTATATTGTTTTCAGTGTCTAATATGGCGGACAGTAAAGTGGAAAGCAGCGGAGAACTGAGCGCCAAGGTGAGGGCAAAAAAAAAAAAAAAAAAGAAATAAAAATACAATGATTTTTTTTTTTTTTTCGGTCACTCATGTCTTATTACTAATTTCCTATTTTAAGCACGGCGTCGACATCAGAGAAGAACGGGCTCATTGAACGCTATGCACTGTTTCACGTCGGCAGCTGATACATGTAGCGGTTTATGACGCTGTTTTTTGCCTACTGTAGTTGATTAAAGTGTCTGTAGGTGAAACAGCTGTGTGAATGGATGAGGAGTGAAAACGGGCTCGATTCCTTTCGCTCCTGTCTGTCCATCAGTTTCCTCAGCGGGGTCAGTTTATTCCGCCTCCTGCTTTAATCTACCAAACAAGATACGAAGAGATGATAACATGCCTGTCATTTACAACTAGATTTACGGGCTCCGCTGTCTCCATCCGTGGTCGCTTTCCCCGTAGGGGCTAGACGAGCCAGTCTGTCGCCAAACTAGCAGAAATATTTGCCGGCGGAACAGTTTATCAACTGCGAGGCTACTTTGTAACGTTTAAGGAGAGTTTGGAGCGATTTTCGTCAAAGGAGCAATACGTTTGATAGATATTCACATATAACTTAAAGCGCTACCGCCCACCGCTCACTGTTTTCCATGCGAGGCTGTGGGAGTAACAACGAACCTTATGTGGGCTAATGAAAAGAACAGCTTGTTTAAACTATTGCTCTCTTCCTCATTTTTATTTATTAGGCTTTTACAAAGAGGTGCGTTTGTGAGCGCGTTTCACAGCCCGTTCATTCGTGTGGACGTGCATGTTCTCACAGAATACGAGTTGCATGTTGAAGTGGCATTCAGATGAGTTATGTGTATTAGTGGGCTACTAATGCGTACTATAGCTGCACGGATAATAAACAGCTTAGTCTAGGCAGGCGGTAACTTCAATCGGTGACGCGACCGAACAATAATCTAGTTTACTCATCTCGAGCTCGTCTTGAATGTCCGCGGAGACGTTTATTAGTTGTTGTTTTTTTTTTTTTGGGTTAGTATTTTCGTAACAGCGAGTAGCCTCTCGCACATCACTTGCCGCTTGCACGTCTTGCTTTCGTGTAATAAAATAAATGTTTATGAACTCCTTCGTCCGCTTTACTCTCGTACCTGGTGCGCGTTGTGGTGAGCGAAATGAGCCTATTAAGTCTCGCGAGCTCCTGCTTGTGTTTTTTTTTTTTTCTTTCTTTCTTTCTTCTTCTTAATCCGTCTTCATTGAAACCCGGTCTGTCTCCTCTAAACCGGAGGCTGTGAATACAACGGAGAACGAAGTGTAGAGTATAGGAAGTGTACAGTGTACTCTTAAAACCACACAGCCCGCGCGCTTCCCCGGTCGGCTTCTTCAAGCAGCTGGTGCGCGAGGCAGTCGTGCCCGTCTGCGCGCGCGATTGACTGTAACCGCAGGAGGGCGCGAGGGAAACGGGCTGTTTGAAAAAACGTCCGTGAGGATGTCATACCATCTAAATGGTCTGCGCGAGGGGAGACGGAGTAGCTCCTCGTACTCATTTGTCGGATGAAAGAAAAAAACAAACAGATAAACGTCAAGTATGTGGATTTTGTGTTGTGCTAGATGGAGTTTTGGCGCTGAACGGTAATATTTAAAAAGGTAGACACACAGGAAACCCGTCTTAAAGATGTGTACCCAAACGCATTAGCCTGTCAGACACAAACCTACTCAGTTTTAAATATGAACGGACAATGGCAGTGTTTTCCAATTTTAAAAAAAACTAAATTGTCACAAAAATTCGTAAGACCTTAATTGCTCCACCCTGAAAGAAAAAAAAAAAACATTTGTAAATTTTAATTTCAAAAGTTTAAGTGCTTGACACTAGATATGTGGATAGACGCTTTATTCATCACATCGGGGAAATAGGCAAATGCACAACAAATGACTTAGGTACGCCACAGAACCTAAACTGGAGAAACACAAAATCTCAACTGAGATTTGTCAACACACTGGAAAGAAAAGATACCGTATCAGCTCAAACAGTCGGTGTTTTTCACTGGGGGTCGCCTGTGATTAGTGAAACTGGGATTGTGTGTCGACTTCATCAAAGACTACATTTGTTTCATGTTTCTTTGAGATATGTTCTAAATATTGTAATAATACAGATACAAAATTATGCAAAAATTGAACAAACCCCCCATCCCACCCCCACCCCCATCGCAGCACCAAAGCCCACCGTGAACCTGGGGAAAACCCCAGTGTAAGATAATCTCATGGCTAATATGTTTCCTGTTTTACTTTCAGCATATGAGCTCTAAAGACTTCAGTTTTCCACGTTACAGCGGATGACTCAAAACTAGTTGAGATACAACAGAATCTATGGTTTTGGATTTGTTACGGAGACATTTAAGCCCTTTAGCAGATGAAAGTGACGACAGCTGATGGTGCCAACCTCTGCACATCATTCTGAACAGTGAAGCTCGAATAGACAGTGGAGGAAGAGGAAGAAACACGCATTTTATGTAAATGTGTGTAAGGGGTAATTTAAGATTATTTTAATGTGGCAAAAATAACGTGAAGTCCCAAGATGAAACGGGCAGGTAGGCTACACTGGGTTTATTTGAGGAGTTTTTTCAGTAGAAAATGTTTATTTGCCTTGGCACCTGCTCCGATTAGCTGACAGAGTAATCATCCGCTGTGCTGCTGGGAGTTGTAGTCTTTCCGCGGGTGTGTCTGTGGTTTCCCTACCAGGCTCCACTCAGAACAAACTGCAGCAGTGACAGACGGTGTCAGGTTTCAGCCAGCCAGTAGGAGGTGGGAGGGACTTACAAAGAGCTGACTAATAGGAGGGCCGAGCATCAAAGCACCACCTGTCGGTAAAAGGCAACTTGCAGCCGAGCGTCATGGAGGGAAGGTGGATGGAGGGAAAACAACTCGTGAAGTTTCCCTCTTGTTTCAGCAAGATGCGACGTCTGCAGCCGATCAGACCGCCCATGTAACTGACAGGATGTAGAACCGGCACGCCGTTACACTCGCTCGTATTTTTTTTGTCAAACTGCAATGACAACTACTCCAGTCAGTCATCACGTTACTCCAGTCAGTGATGTGTTGTATGTGAATATGTGTGCTTTCAGGAGCTGAAGGAGAAGAAACAGACCGAAGACACAGAGAATGGAGATGCTGCTGCCAATGGCAAAACTGTAAGAGCAGCACTTGTGGTTCCTCTTTCAGTTTACAGAACGCGAGTGATACTTATCTCTGTGTGGCCAACATAACTGTGTTGTCTTCTCAGGATGAGGAGAACGGGGAGCAGGAGAATGAGGTAGGAGATGACGAGGGAGAAGAGGAAGAAGAAGATGGAGAGGGTAGGTGTTTTCATACCATACTGAAAATATGCTGTAATATTGATACAAGATGCAAAGTAGTTGCTTTCATTAACCACGGCATCCTTTAATTAAAGTGATGTTGTGTTTGCTGGAAATTATGGAAATTATTTAGGACAAAAGTACAGTTTTGCCTCCGAGGGAGTGTTAATTTGGGACAACCAAAATGTAGTTTACAAACCCATTTGCAGCTCATTCCAGTAGTAACTGCTAATAAGGGCCGTTGATACGACCATGATAGAAAAACATCTATCGTTTTATATATTCTGCTCTACGGTGTAAATCGCATTTTTGTCGTTTGGGCGACACTTTGAGGACTTCCACACAGATGCAGGGAGGAAATTTGCATGAAGGCAACACAGACAAACATGGAAGAGAGTGAACGTGACACAGAACGCAGTAATTCTGAACAGCAGAAGGACTCAGAGCAGCCAAGACAAAACGGACGTGGTTTGAGTATGAAAGGCCTGACACAGACCAGAAAACCAGACTTTGCCAATTATGCAGCGGACATGTACAACAAATGAGACCACAAAAACAAACAAAATAAAAAACTGAAAACACCTCTAACCTCTTTTACGATGTGCGCTAGAATCATGTCAGTACAGAGTGTCACAGAGATTTTTTATCTGTTGAGCATATAATTCAAAATGTAATAAGATACGGGCCTTTCCATGCGGTCATTTGATATGGTTAACGGTTTACTCATTGAATTTACAGAAAATGTGCTATGTCGTGATATGTATTGTTATCTGCATATGAAGTGACCTGTATCGGAATATGAGATTTTAAGCCCTAAACACTGTTTTAGAGACAACAGAGCTCTGTGAATGAACCTGTCAGAAACAGGATTCAGAAAATCTCCATTCAAAAACTTCCCTCACAACTTAACAGAGAAAAGCAACTTTTTTTCGACTTAAAAACACCGCTGTGTACTGAAACCTACAGACACCGGATGTGTGTATAATACAGCAGCTGAGGCGGGGAATTTCACTGTTTCACTTCCATCTGTGTGACATTGAGTCGCTGCTCAACACAAGGGTTGGACTGCCATCTGGTGGTCAGATTGTGGAACTGCAGCAAAACGTACTGTACACAATGAGTTAAATCCTTATGCAAGCAAGCTGATCTGAATGCAATTAACAGTAGTTGCCTTTATGGAGGCGTAACATTATTAATATTTTAAAAAGGATTAAGAAATGAATATAAGACAAAGCACCGGTAAAACATCAAACACAATGCAGTGTTTGTTGCTCCATTAAAACATGTGCATTCGACATGACATGAAAGCCTTAATTCACTGTGCGCGTGGTGTAGACTGACACACATCATGGTAGATCCTGCTCCCAGAAGTATTGCAGTATCATTTGCGTCAGTCGCGGAACCAAGTGCACAGCAGTGTTTACCATGAGGTCAACGTGATCCAATAATAAGTGTGTAAAAGACACGTTCGGATAGACCTGAAAGGAGCTGTGTCCCTCTAACAAACCGCTTTCATCTGTGTGCATTCAGGTGACGAAGACGACGACGACGACGATGACCTAGATGGACCAACAGGGAAGAGAGCAGCAGAGACCGATGATGATGACGAGGTAAGGGAAATCTAAAAGGTACATGCTTTCACTTACAGAAAGAGCATCAACCAACGAAGAAGATGTTCGGCAGACAAGAGCCAAACAGGAGCCTCCCACGGCAGAAAGAAAGCTGAGCCAGAAAAAAAAGACAAGCTGTAAAGCCGCACAGGTTCACTAGTTAACATCGCCGAGGCTCACAGTGAACTCTTTCTATACTGTTTGTAAGTAGTTCAGCATCACTGTTGGGATATCAGAAACAGAGAACAGGTCGGGCTTCTGAGGTTCAAGGGATTATGTTCTCAGACTGTAGAGAATAAACTCACAACGTGATGAAACGATATAAATTGATAAAACAATTATAGATAATCAGTTTTCGTTGGTTGTATGTACGATGCATGACCAGGTATTTGTCACATTACGGGGACATGAGTCCGTGTACAGTCACCCGTGGAGACGTGGCTCCCTTATGGGGACAATATGCAGGTCAGTCCGTGAATATCAGTTGAATTAAGTTTTCATTAAATCTGAGGGTTAAGTCTTGTCTAAAGGTTAGGTTAAAAGTTAGGCAAAGTCTGCAGGAAATTAATGTAATATCCCCTAAACACACAGAATGTGCCTGTGTGTGTGTCCACATACACACAGGCACATTGTGCAAACACGATGGACCATTTAACTTGTGTTCAGAAGGAGGCATGTCTTCTAAATAGTTTCGGGGTATCCCACAGCCGAGTGGGAACGTGAGGTTTTTCTTCTTTCTCCTTCTCCTTTCCATCATTTCAATTGTTTAACATTGTACATTCTATAGTTTAACGCTACAACAGGTTACATACTTGCATTACAATGACTAGATTTACGCCATTATATTAAATCTACTTGCGCTATATCTTACGTTCCCAACAATGTTCAAATTCAGAAAGTCTGTAGTTTTGTTCATTAGTCATTACATTAGAATGAAATGACGCAACGCGAGTATTCATCACTAAATGCAATGTGAATAAAACTTTTTATACTTTGTCTGTAAACATCATATATGCCTGAGTCACATCAGATAGATTTTCACCAGAGATGCGCTGACAACAACTCCCGTGATCCCACACTACTTTACGACATGATTTACTACCGTGTATTTTTTGGTCGTTTTGATCGAGCGTAAGTTGAGCCCAATGCAGAGACATCACTATATCATTTGAGATCATCATCGTGACCATGCACAGACAGGACAGTGTCAATGTTCAAAGGAGAGGCTGATGAATAAACACTTCCCCGTTGAGTTGTAGACAGGCTAGGAGGTGAACAGATTCGTGGAGGGGCTGCTGGGAGCGACTCTGCACCACCTCTAGTGGCCAGTAGAGGGCTCAACAACACCACCAGCCTCACAGGATTCTAGTTAAATAAATCACATTCTCTCTGAAAACCCGGAGCGATCAGAAGAAAGTTTTCATTCACCGCGGGACACTGTGCAATCTGCAGTGTCATTCTGCCCGTAAGGCCTTGACTACATTATCAACTGACTGAGTCATTGCGTTACTTTACTTTATTTGTCACATCGTACTTGCATGTACTTTCTCCGTGCCTCTGAAAGTTGTGACGTCACCATTCAGCCCGATCTTCTCTCTTTCCAGGATGAAGTCGAAACCAAGAAACAGAAAACCGACAAGTAGAGTCCACGCAGTCTGGAGGACACCATCGAGAGACAGCCAGTTTTCTAGCAAACCTTCAACACCTCAGTCCTCCCTTCTTAACAAGAATACTTTTAAACAGAGAATTTGTTTGTATTTTATTTACATTTTATATTTTTGTAAATATTGTAAGGAGGTCGGCCATTTTGCAACAGTGATCTTTCTGTATCAAGTGGTGCTTTGAAGACTTTTAGATCCAGACTCGTCCTTGTCATCGTCAGCCGTCCACGTTCCGTGTGAACCAACCAGAAGCATCGTGCTCATTCCTGACACACAAACACACACCACAGCATGTCCACCAGACACACACACACATACGCACACACCCTGGTTTTTGTATTACATCATAGCGTCAAAAGGGACAGGCTGTCGACCTGTAGTCACATGGGAGTGTTACAGTGTTTTCCCAGAGTGCTAAGTGTGTATCGTGGTAGTTTGTATGAGATTCTAAGGCTGTAGTTTCTGCTGTCTGTCTGTCTGTCTTTCTGTCTGTCATGGCCTGGTTTCCATGTTTTTACATCTGTGCTGTTTTGTTGAACAATAAACAGTCATTTGATTTTGTGTGTTTGTTGTTGGTCTGTTAGTTTTCTACCTGCAGTAAAAACAGAAACGATCCTCAGATCTGAGCTGCATGTTCACGCGTTACGAAACGAATGATATTTGTACGGATAAAATATGAATAGAATAAGTAGTAGTTAGTATGCCATGTGGTGGACAATTCTAAAACACAAACATTGGTAACACTTTACATTACAGGTCAATAATAACAGTAATAGTTTGATAATGAAGAGGCAATAAGTAGTACTAATAATCAGGTAACACAAATGGGGAAACACATTAAAGCAACGAGGCCATATCAATGTCATATCTGGATTACAAAATGGTAATATTAAAGGTTCAATATGTAAGATTTCTATTTAATTTTATTATAGTATTCGACTAAATATGAACTACACTTCCTTGTAATTAAGTCCCATCCTTATTACTGAATTGTTTTGGCTGTTTTTGAATGTGTTTCCCCATTATCACCCTTTGTTTTAGTGTCAAGTTACATCATTTTCAGTCTCACATATGACACGTTGTTAATATGAAGCTAATGCCTTGTTATTACGTTGGTAATTACATGGTATTGCTTAATTACCTCTTGATTTGTCAAACTTACCCCAATGTTACTGTGTTGTTACGGAGCTATAATGTAAAGCATTAAGTGTTGAAACTTCATGCTTAAAAAAAACAAACCATCAAGCTTTTCAGGTTGCACCTGTCCCGGATGACAAGCTCAATAAAATGTGCTTCTAACAGTCAGTGAACCTGAAGCAGTGTTTCCTGTTTCCATCAGTGTTCGACGTCTCAGCTCTGCAGACGTCCACGTGATCCACATGAATGAATCAGCAGAACCGGTCCCAAGTTCTGTGACAGTGCTTATGCATGAGGAATTTTCAAAATGTTTTCTGAGCTATGA
>JAPQRN010000019.1:13969422-14016859 GCA_037367275.1 Coranthus polyacanthus | reverse complement strand
CACACACACACACACACACACACACACACACACACACACACACACACACACACACACACACACACACACACACAATATGTCAGCTTCATGAAATAAACAAGTCGTTCAAAATTTTCTTAGTTGCTTGTTGGATACTTGGAAAGGAAAAACAATCAAATTCTCATAAGTGCTGTCATGATAATGACATTTTAGTTGACAATTAACTCTCGTAGAAATAATTGCAATGATGGAATTTTTTAGATGCGTCCGCATTTCTCTTCATTTTATGGCACTCACATGGTATAAGCATAGCAATAGTTTATTTACACACATGCAGTGCACCTTATGAAGAAGAAGAGCCATTTAAAGTTTAACTTGGCTTTAAACCCTGGAACACAAATAATTTTAAAATACCAAGCTTACTGCTGAAGTATAAAAAGAAATGGCCGTTACTTAAAATTTTCTGGAAATACTGATGGAAATATGACATTTCTGTTAGTTTTATCCAGTGTTTTTTATACAGGTGAATGGAGACAACGACCACATTATGTAAAATAACTGAAGTTTGTTCCAGTAATTGCGATATGCCGATTATGTCATAATTGTGACAGACCTAATTCTCATTAATATTTCAGAATATACATCTCAAACCCCTTAAACTGTGGTTTCTGGTTTGCTGCTGACAGTGTGGTTTAATTAATAACATGTATACACTATACAGCTGTCATCATGGTTTAGACCAGAAATAGCCCTAACCTTTGTGGAAACTGTCACGTTGCGTGGTTACCTTGAGGGAGGGTGCAGGGAGCTGTGGGAGGAGGTGGAGCTTGTTGTGTCGAAGGTACAGCTGCTCCAGAGCGAGCATCTCTGATAGGCTGACGGGAATGTCAGTCAGCTGGTTGTTGCTGCAGTCCAACAGCTTAACATCTGTAGAAAGACAAAGACGAACTCATGTTTTCAGTCAAAGACATGATGCACTTCTCATCTACTCTCATACAATGTTTAGTGTCACATAAACAACTTTTTAAAATTTCTGATTCTGATTTCAGATTTCTGATTAACAGTCTGAAAAAAAAAAAACCTTTTGTCACAACTTTGCCATGTACATTATGCAGTATGTTGGAGGGAGTAAGTTAAGTCTGTCTGTCTCATTGTAGTAGGAAGTTCAACTAAATACAGACAAAATAATTTTAATGAATATGATTAATTACTCAAACAGCAAATCAAAAGGACAGGTATTAGGGCTTTTGTTTTTAGTCTGTCGTCTTTTTGAGGAATTCATACATGGTGAATTAAAAATTCTAAATACTGCTGATGTATTGTTCAGTCTACTCACTGAACTAATGTGGAGACAAATGTACGTGAGGATCTGGGTGGCTTACCACCTCAGGAAAATATTTTCAGGAGAAACCCTGCAATTTGTGTAAGAAAACAGCATTACTGTGAGAGTAGCCGAGTGGGAGGAGACAGGAAAAGACCATAAAACGGATAAGCTTTTTGTTAATATATTACAAAAAAAGTTACAAAACCATGGAAATGACAGATAAAGGCCTGTCTCTAATAGAGTATAGGACACATTTTACATACATGTGTGCGTCTCTTTGCAGCTGAGGTAAATAATGGCCTCTGCCACCATCAGAGAATTCACTGAACAATACGTGAGACGATAAGCTGTATAAAGCAGCTGGTCTTACTTTTGAGCTGAGCCAGGCTGTCAGGAAGGCAGCTGAGCTTGTTGTGGTTCAGGTTCAGTTTCTGCAGGCAGCTGAGGCAGCCCAAAGAGGAGGGCAGGGCCTTCAGATGGTTGTTGGACACGTCCTATAACCAATCAAAGACAGTGCGTCGCCGTCAAACACAGTGGAAGGAGATGGTGTACAGTGTGGACACATGTGGATGGTGTCCTCATGTACAGTTGAACTGTACCTGATGTTCACATATATTTTACATAACTGCCAAAGCGTTTCCAAATAATGTATGTTTGAATTCAGCGTGATCATTAAATATACTTGTACTGTTAGGGTTTAGTAGTTGCTGTGTTCAAGCTACTTCCACTGCGTGTTTCCATGTTCGCTTGTGTGCCTGTGTTATTTACCAGCTCAGTCAGGTTCTCCAGTTGTCCCAGTTCCTCTGGCAGACTTTCCATCAGGTTCTCTTGGAGTGTGAGGCTGCGGAGGTTCTTCAGAGTGCACACTTCCACTGGTACAGACGTTAGCTGGTTATGACTGGCCACAACGGTGAAGAAACATAGAGTTATAGTCATCATTTCTCCCTCAATGGTTTGTTCCGCTCAGGACTCAGTGTTGCTGAGGCTACTCATCTCATTTACTATTACACTTCCATGACTCAAATTCATTAAGGCTGTGTTTCCCAAACTTGGGTCACCAATCAGCAGGGGAAAATATGTAGCAATAACATGAAATGTGAAATAATTTTGCTAATTATAACACAAGAAGAGTGTTCTCTGGAAGAGTTTAAAAAGGTCGATCGCTACAAAGTCATGGGAAAAGTAGAGGAGAGCCCTCAGTCGTAAAAGACGTAACAAGACAAAAATGAAGTCAAAGAGGTAACAAGATGAAAATGACGAACATGATATAAAAGATGCAACACGACAAAAATGACCTAACGAGGTGGACATGGGAACCACTGCATTAAATAATCAGATTAAACAACTATATAACATATTATTATGTATTACTATACAACTATGATGATAGTCAACTGACCTTTAAAGGTCCCGTACTGTGAAAATGCACTTTAATTGGGTTTTTAGGTTTATATAAACCCTGTGGTGTAAAATAAAAGCTGTGAAAATATGAACTTCCTCAGTACTGTCAGTCCTCTAGTGTCACCACCATAAGTCCTGACAAAAACAAACCAATTAGAAAATCCTTTGCTTGTGATGTAGTAAGCATGAACTATATCCATAACCAATCATCTTCAAGGTATTTTTTAAAAATGTATTAGCCCCACCGCCATCAGTTACTAGCAACAGAGCAGTGAAAACTAGATATGAAAAGTGTATTATTCCTGCTTCAGTGAATCAAAACTACTGCACAGGCTCAAATTTTGACAGCGTGGCCCTTTCAACCTCAGGATTTAACACAATTAATATGAAGATGATTGAAGAAGTTTTCATTTTGGAATCTCTTCAGGCTTACATTGTGTAAGTGTGTGTTTACAAGTGTTTGTATACCTGAGTCTCAGCTGCTGGAGCTCTAGCAGTTCTCCCAGAGCTCCAGGTAAACTCTTCAGCTGGTTGTCATGAAGCTGCCCAAGGACAATGAAAAACGGAACAACAAACGTTAAAATCACTTCATCACTTTATAAATAAATCTGCCTTAAGGGATTAACACACAATACACTAATATTAAAAAAAACTAAAAGGCCATGCTAAGCCTTTACTGTCCATGTTTTACTCAGAATGTTGTTGACTAAACACATAGAACATACAGTATATATTAAGTATATTGTAGTGAATTACACTGTGCTTGGTTTACAGGAATTCAAATGATTTATATTATTTTATATCGCATCTCAATACAGTACTATGAGGGTGCACAATTTCGTGAAAAGTCATACTGCGATTATTGTGGACAATATAGCGATTGTGATACGACTTCTTGCTTGGTTATCAAGGAAAATGCGCAGATCACTGAACATTTTGAAATGTGTATTTTTCCCAACTCAAACTTGAACATTTTTTTTTCTTTTTTTACAAAATGTAGTGACTTTCATTTTGCATGAATCCAAAATATCATCGTAGACATACTGGACCTTTAAAGTGCTACATTTTGAAATGATATATGCAATTACGATTTGATTAATTGTGCGACTCTACTGTACTACTTTAATTAAGCCACACTACATTTTTCATTGAACATTTTCCTTGTATTTGTTGACAGCTCTAAATGAGCAGACAGGGCGACATGTCCAGCTACTTATTGCAGGTTATAGAGCGCCAAACATACACACAGACACACAAAGTCAGCAAAGAGAACAGTTATGTGCACATCACATGAGTGCGAGGCTATTAAAAAGTAGTATCACTGAAATAAGTAGCATCTGCACATGACTCGAAGGCTAAGATTGATACAAAAGGATGTTTCAATCACACTTGGACCTCTGTAATATTGTGACAAAGTTCAAAATCGGATCAAAACATTGTCCTTTTTCAGTAAATTTTGTGGCTTGGAGTCAGTGTCTAGTCGCTCCTTCTTTCATCAGTTAAAGAGGTTTGGCCTGAAACTTTCAACATATCAGATTCCACGTGCGTACAAGCACATGTAGTATTTGGACGAACTACTGAACGAGGCATCGTCTTACATCGAGTGTAGTGAGCGCAGGCAGCAGTCTAATGTCATCAGAAAGATGTGTAAGCTGATTGGATGAGAGCAGCAGTTTGGTGAGGTCAGTCTGTTCCCACCAGCGATCTGACGCTCCAAAGCCCAGATTCTCCTGGGCCTCCTCTGGTGTGTCGATGTTCAGGCGATACACATTCTGAGGGACTGGGACACGTCGCAGTAAGATTATACACAAACAGGAACAAACATGAGAAAATAAGATGAATTGTGCTGCTGACAAAGGTAGACAAAGGTTTTTAGTGCATGTGCATCTTCTCCTCTCCACAATGCCACACGTGACTGAAGTTGACAGACAAAACAAAAACAATTGCAGACAAAATGGCTCAAAACTAGCTCATTGTACAGTATATAAGGATTCATCAGCAGGTTGCAGAAGCAGCTCGAGACTGTTGCTTCAATCCAATGAAATGCACTCAAACCTAATTTATACACATTTCTACTACTCTCCTGCTAAATAATGTTTCCACCTATGAAGTACCTTCAGCAAAAAGAAGAAGAAGAATTAGAAGAAACATCTACTAAGTGAAAACAGTTACGACAGGTTTTTCTGCACAACATGACAACCCAGTCCTTTACAAAGTTGTGTTGACTGACTGGTTGGTTCTTACTTGTTTTAGGGGTTCAGTGAAGACGGGTCATTTATAAGTATACACACTGTTAACACTACACAAGGGTTAAATTACCTGTATTACTGTGTTAGTATAGAAGCTAATGAGTAGCCTGAAATTAGCCTACCCTCCGTCAGTCCTCGGCCGGACAGGTTGAGCTGGCCGCTCTTCCTGGCTGACTTTAGCAGACCGTGTGGAACAGCCGGTTCTTTCTTTTCCGTCCTGAACCCCGCTAGAGAGTCCACCTTATCCGCTCTTTTAAACCGGGACATTGTCAATTCGTTTAGCGCCAGTGAAGTCCCCGGGGCCGTCGGTTGTTTACCTCCACACCCAGACCGTCCGCATGCCGCCCGCCCACAGCGATACAAAAACAACTTCCGCTCCACAACCTTCGCAATAAAAGCACGGTGACGCAATTCAAACCGACAATCCTTATGCGATTCGCGCTCACGTTACTTTATTCTGAAGGTCAGCAGAGCATACGGGAAGTAGAACTCAAATCCCACCCATCTTTAATTCCCAATGTTTTTATTTTATTTAATTTATGCATTACAAACAAGGATTATCATTATTCAACACATGCAACGTACAAAACATAGACTAATAATACAAGTTTAAAACAATACAAATAAGAAAAAAAAAACATTGGGAATACCTAATTCAAATAATAAATGGCTAAATATAGATATATATTTTAAAGCATTCCTCTTTTTCAGGCTTTTTTAAGGCACAATATGTAACATTCACATGCATACATACAGTTTGTGTTTGCGTCTATGTTGTGCTGGGGGCCGGTCATTTGTTGATGTTTGCTTAATCCTTTTTAAAGCTAGTGTTAACAGTAGTAGAGAAGCACTGAAGAACAAACACCTATGCTACATCCTCCAAGTTTGATATGGAGGATGATGCAGAAATTCCTCCAAGACAACCTTCACATGAGCACACGCAAATCTTACAGACTGTAGAAATAATAGAAGAAGAAAAAAAGAATATTTTCCAAATATTGCAAACCATTGTAGCTTCACATTACACTCTATGTACCACTAAGCTAGAGTTACCTTCCCTTGGCCACCTAATTCAAGATATTTTAAACACTTATTTCAACTTTTCTTCTTCTAGTAGTTGACATAAGTGAACTACCCATTACTGATCAAATCTGCAGTTTCTCAAATAAAAAAAAGTCAAATTGCTACACAGAACCTTGGAATTGTTAATGGAAGACCTTAATGAAGTATGGTTTTGTGAGTCACTAAAGATCCTGATTTATTTTCTTTGTTTGTTCCAAAGGGCAATTTTTTGAGCACATTAATAGTACAACATGTGACATTCACAGGCGCTGGTGCTTATATGAAGTTATTGTTGGAGTCTGTTTTGTCCTGGGAGCTGGTCGTTTGTTGACATTGGCTGAATCCATTTCTGAGCTAATGTTAGCTAGTTTTGCAGAAACGAAACACTGAGGTATTCAGGAGCCCTTTGGATTTTTGCAGAAAACTCAGCCCAAGTCCTCAACATAGAAATCAGTGTATGGTCTGTTATTATGGATGTAGACAACCAATAAAGTCAGGGAAGGTACTCGTTTTTTTTTAAGGAACCGTACTATCCATTCACACATTGGAAATAAAAAAGCGCCTAATACGTCAATTTCTTAACATATTTTACATACTGTACCTTTAAAAATACAAATGAAGAAAATAGTGCACACTTTAGAGCTATTTGAAACATTGAGTTTGTGTGTGTGTAAAGAATTGTAAAGAAGATGTAAAATATTTGTAATTGATTGTTTCCCGCAGTTGTGTAGGGTTAACTAACAACATGGCAGATAATCTGTTGTTGGATGTCTATACTTTCTTTCACTAGTGCATGTAATAACACATGCCAACATACTGACATGAAAATAGGCTCAGGTCAGCTCATACACCCTTGGCCTGCTGCCCTCACACTCATTCGTGGTGCAATAAATGTTCCAGAGATAAAAGGAAATGTGTGTGAATTAAGACACCGTTGTCTCAGAACATCTCAGCTTGAATGTCTAACTGTGTCACGTCACACAAACCCAGTCCCTCCATACTCTGCCATAGGATTACACTATCAGAGCGTGTGAGTTTCTTCGTCATATATATATACGTAGCATGTGGCGTGGAGTAAAAAGGGCTGATGAATAGCAGAGCAGATAACACACACCCAGATTGCAGGGACGGACTGCAACTGCAAATTCTGATAGACTTTGACCACAATTGGAGTAAGTTGTGCGCATGTGTTTCTACAGCAGCTCAGTCGTTCTGAAGGTCTGACTCTGGTTTGTCCTCGGTCCGTCTCGGTTCTTGAGTCCTTTATATTCGTTATGACTCTGTCTGTCATCGTGTTGTGTCTGCTGCTGTTCGCCACCAGCAGCTCAGCTCACAAAGGTATGTAAGCGTTTCTCTCGTGTCTCTAAATATGTAACACTTGCCTTGCTTTGTCTGTTCTGCATTTACGAAACAAAGGCAATATTATTCTCTGAACCCAACTTGAAACATGGATTTTATTAGTGTTACTTTTTTAGGAACCAAATATGTTCTGTTTTTATTCCAATACCACATTTCCCTAAATATATATTTTTATTTCTATATTTTACTTATTTCTTTATTTTACAATACCATGCTCAAGCTTTAGTTCAAATTAAGATTCATATTAGACATGTGGGCTCTTTGTCCATCACAATGTGGCAAATGTACATACAAACAATGCACACATTTAAGCAAAACAGACACACGCTTGAAACAAAACAACAAATATGACTATAAATACATCAATTTCAACTTTATTTGCAATCTCATTTGGTAGCAAAGTGCAACAATTCGAGTTCTTATCAGCAAACTCCATCCTCCTCTATTATTATTGGACTTTAATGACCTAGTTGTAAATGTGCTTCAGATAAGGTTTAACTGTAACAAATGTGATGTTAAAAGACTAAATGTGTGTGTTCAGATGTGCAGACTGGTGTTCGAGTGGCAGTGGGATCTCAGTCAGTGACTCTTCAGCCCTGGTTGGTGGGTCTAACAGCTGTGGTTTGCTTTCTCTTCATCGTCTTCACCCTCCTGATCATCCACAGGCTGCTCAGAAAGGACAGGTCGGACACACACACACTGACACACACATAGACTATGTCCTAATTGACAACTGTAACACTCGTGCCTTATTTTCCTGCGTTACTGTCGAGCTTTTCACCTGTAGACCTGCGTGGACAGGTGGTGGTAGTGGTGGTGTGTTATTTAAACAGATTTTAAATATATAATGTCAGAGCACTCTTTTTGTTCCATGATTACGTAAATAAAACATTTTAATATTAAAAAATAACAAAAATAACAAACCTTGTCGAAATCAGCTTAATCAACACCTGTCTGGGAGAGTCTGAATATGAAAGGAATATATGTGTAAGGTTAAGACACTTTACGGTGGATTTAAAGAACTGGTAACAACTTATCACAGTTTTGTTAACTTTACAACACCATGGTCATAGAAAAATGCTTTTCTCACAACTTTATATTTAATGTATGGTGATACCACTTGGAGCCCTTTAACAGGTTAACGCTTTATATTAAGGCGCTGCTCATAAGTGTTAGTTAATAGGTAACAAGGTCCTTAAATGTCTTCATTATCACCTGTTCCACTCAAATGTGTTTGTAATGCTGTTATAATTAATTATAAGAAACTCATTAAGCTTTTAATTAATGCTCTGAAAACTGTTAATGAGTGTTTATAAATGTCTTACCTAACAATAAACATTAAAATAGTTTTATTAACACATAATAATGTTAATACACACATATGAAGACTTGAATTATTACAAGCACCTTAATATAAAGTGTTTCCATAAACAGTGGTGAAAGAAGTTTGTAAATCCTCACTTAAATGACTCTGACACAGACATTATTGTGAATTATCATTATTACTATTGATGTATTGTAATAAGTAAGCAGGACTGTAATATTCATTTTTATAAATAACCTTACCATGACAACAAATGAGAAACAAATGCTGGCCAAAGCCTAGTTTATGATTTATAGACAGATAAATGCATAGAGAGTAATGGACTTGGCCATGTTTTTTTTACTTGTGTTGCAGGGAAGTGAAGGAGGAGAATGAAGAGAATGGGTGTTACGACAACAAGGTTCTAGAGGCTGATGTCGACGATACCAAACAAACTGCTTTGTAAAAACTCAGCTGAGGAACACCATCAAAATAAAGACAACCACTTTGGAAAGGTCCATCTGTGATGTTTTCATTTGGTCAAGGCCGAGTTCAAAAAGTGAACAACAGCAGCAATTTTCTTTTTCATTCATTTCACACCAAAACAGGCTTGTGTTATGTAAGGTTTGTTATATACTGTGTAGCTTAGCGAGCCTTTAACAATGTCTGATATGCTCACTGTATTAAATGTTAACTGATCTGAGCTGTGTGTTTGCTTATTTATCTTCGTCTTAATTGATCTTGAAGGACAAACCAAACACTGGCTGTAGAGAGCGCCTTTTGTGTTTTTCATAAAAGGGTAAAGGGCAAAGGGTATTCATCTGGTTGTAATCTGCAGTCTCACCGCTAGAAGCCACTAAATGCTACACACTGCATCATCAACTCACAATCATCAGATCTACAGGATTTTATTTCAAGTTCAAGTGGAGATCTCAGAGCTCCCAAAGATTATAAAACTGCCAGATCAAATTTGGGGAGAAGCATGCCACAGCAAAGCTGTGTTGAAGGCTTGTGGGTCACTTAGTTTGAAAGGGACTAATCGGACACCAAATGTGGAGCGTTCATGCTTCATGCTTGATGTGGAAATTACAAGGCCATACAGTGTAGGCCATTGGTGATAAAAGAGTTGCTTGATAATGTTCACCTGGTCTTTCAAATAGAGTAGCTAGTCTCGTAGCTATCTCCACTGGCTGGACAAAGGTCTGACTGAGCCCATTATGCTTCTGAAATAGGGGGAAAAACTCTCTGGCTTGTTTGTATTTATTTAAACCAATCGCAATCACGCAATGCCTTGGGTGGCGCTAAGATAATGACATACCAACTGAAATAGTCGGCCACTGACAGGCGGTAACTTAATGTCACTCATTCACTACTGAAGGTTTGGTAACAGCATCAGCTTCTTTACCTGCACTACATGCCGTGTATCAGCTTCCTGGCCTCTGGAGTTGTTTGCTGAATAACAACTCCAGGGGCCAGAGAGTAGTAGCAGAGGCTTTAGGCTGGAGGAGCTGTTACCAAGGAGCTGGTGGTCTTCATCTTACCTGTGAATGAGAGTTAATCTGTTAAACCATATAAAGGTAACTAAAAAGGACGGGGTACTGTATCAAGCGGCTGGATTTGAGATGAAGTCCTGTTGTACATGAGCAATGGGCATGGAAACCATGTTTTAGTTGGTGTGAGCAACATATTATTGGCCAGCGATGCACGCTGAGATTGAGTAGGATTGTGCTGCGTCCTGAGGAGCCCAGGTCATCCAGTAATGGGAAAAGTCAATAAGTCACTGCAGGTGGAGATGATGGAACCGGAAAGGGAACAAGACCTGAATGCACAGCAGCATCTGAGTCACAGTGGACAACTGAAACAGAGCAACCTGAAGATGAGTGCGTCTCATCCCCGCTGGGGTTGCAGTGGTTGCAGCACAGGTAGTCTCCCATTAACCGTTTGTGGTTAAGGCAAATTGCAGGTCTGGACCTGCAGCAATCTACTTTGTGGGGGGTTAAAGTAAGACAAGTGAGGCCAGTAATACAGTTACTTTATTACAGCAGTGGGGTAGGATGCACACAGGATGCCAGCCCCTACCTATTTCTATCCACTTTTTCACCATGTAGCCTTCTTTTGGCAGATTTCTGGACAACATGGGTCAGCATAACTGTTGACACAAATTTGAGTGCAACACCATCAAGGGTAGGATGACTTACAAAGCGCTGTCTCTGCATATAAATAGGTTCTATTTATTTGGCAGTTTGCGCTAACGTTTTGAGCGTCGTGTTTGACTGATTCTCTTGTTTGAATTTGCGTTGCCTCTTGTCTGCCAGTGCCCATTGCTCTAAGAGTCTCCTGTGTCTGACTGCAACCAGATCACAACAAGTCAGGTGGTCATTTGATCAGACAAGAACACCTTTCAGTCCTGGAAATGCAGAAATATTTTCCCTCTTACATTACTTTGATGAAATAATTAAAATAGTTACATTACTTTCACATTTTACATTTCATTTTTAACAGGGTACATAGCAGGCTGTAATCTATTACACTTCAGTAGTAACCATCTTTAGATGGTAACGTTAACTTTAGCTCACAATTGTTTTGGAGTCTGTGTTTTCAATCACAGTAATTGCATCAGCTATTCTACATGGGATCACAACAGTTAAAGAAAAATTAAGTGTTTTTGTATCACTAAAGGACATGTTTGCTTTCCTGTCAGTAACTCAGCAGTTCCTGTAAACCTAAAAACACATAGTGTGTAATGACTGTGACGGTAACAGGACTGGATAACGGCTGGTCTTTGACAGAAGCAGGACAACAGATTTTGAAGCCGCAGTGGGAGAGGGGGCTTTTCTGCTCTGTCATTCAGTAAGTGTGAGGTCTTTTCAAGGAGGCTGGATAATGAAGTGAGTGTGCGTGCACACGCACATATGTCTACATATGCATGTGTGTTTTCTGTCCTGTAATTTTCTCTCACTACCTCCTCTGGCTCTTCTGGTTCAATGCTGTGATTAGAGAGCGTAGAGCTGCAGTGTTTAAGCCTTACTGGACACATGTTTACACCTTTGGGGGAGGTTAATTGGCTAATTAGCTGAGGGGGCGGGAGCTTTGAGTTGATTGATTGGACTATTACAAGATTGTGTTTTAGTTTAAATGCATGTGTGTGGTCGGTGGTGGGCAGTTTAACATCGCTTAGTCCTTCAGAGGTTTTCTTCTCATATCTCCTCCTCTCTTCTCTACTTATAGTAGCCACTAAAATGCAGATATAATGTGAAAATCCACTAAAAAGAACAATGAGTAGCAATGCTACCATAAATAATGATGCCAGTTTAAGGCGAGCCTAAAACAGCAGTGTGACATTTGGTGGAAGAGTCCTGACCTTCTCCACAGAGGGCTGTGGTTGGTCTGATCCAGAGACCTCAAGCCCTCAGCTGTAAGGCTCTTTCTCAGTGGGCTGACATAGACACTAACCTGACCACACTGTCACCACACCCTGAAAACCAACCGGTCTTTCACTCAGGGGTTCTCTGTTAAGGGTGCAGGCTCTGTAGAATGAGGACTGGAAATGGTTAATATATGAAAACTGTGTCTTTTTCAAAGCACCACAGCCACGGAGAGAGTTTTCACAAGCCTGTCCAGCTGGGTGCAACCAAGTGGCAACCTCCAGGGCTGAAAATGTACACCAAAACTTGCAGTTCCTTGAATGGCCACTTGAGTGAACATTTAATCCTCATAGACCCTCATGTTCAAATGCCCAACTTTATGACAGAAATAAACATGTTTTCAACCTGATACAAAAAAAAGTAATTTTCTCATTCATGACAACTGTACGGGAAGTGTATTTTTTTTATATGACTCACCCATTCAAATTGTATTAAGGCTTAAAGTTATGCATAATTAAGGGCGTGGCCTCTTTGTGTAACAGTTGAGTGCTGTCACAGGTGGTGAGCCGCTTGGTGTGACTGACAGGTCAAATGCTTGCTAAGTTGGACTTTCAGAGCTTCTGTTCATTGAATAAAACATATTTTATTTTGACAATGCACAGACAGTTCAACTGTAGTTGGGGTGACAAAGTTCGTTCTAACAAGACCGTCAAATTTTGTTGCATAAATATTTCATGGACTTTACTGGTACTTAATTATAATGCCCAGCCCATAACTTAGCTACATTAGCTAATGTTACCATTAATTTGGTATTGTACTATATTGTCCTTCAGCTAGTCTGCCAATTATACATTAGGTGAAGTTAAAATTACTGTGACCAAACACAACTGTATGTTAACATTAAGCAAGTAGCTGAAATGACTTGGCGGTGGTTGACATAACTTAGCATGGAGGCTGATGATTTCAGTTTTAGCAGTAGCATGGACTTATGGTTTCATCCCTTGTGATTGCCCAGTTCCACCCTCTCGTCCAAATATGGGCACTTCCCATAGTCCACAAATCAGTGGGTGACGTCACGCTACATCCACTTCTGGGTTGTGTATGGGTTCAACTAGTAACGTTTGACATTGTTGTGATGTGACTGACCCAATGACCACTTCATAAAAACCATAATAATGATTGTGATCAGGCAATGATTGTGATTACCAGTGACAGATTATCTGTAATGCTGGTATTTTCATTTCGTGTATTTTTGTGTTCTCAACAGCGACATGAAGGATCGTGGTCCAAACCCATGGAAACCCTTTTTGTTAAGAGCGTGTCAGCAAGATGAAGAGAGGGAGAGAGAGCGAGTGAGAGACAAACAGAGAAAGGTCAATGTCATTATTTTAAAATGGGCACTGAGTCACAGTGGACAGACACTCAGACACACCATGCTAAAATGTTATTTTAAACCTTATTTGTGTCTTTTTTTACCGTACATATAGTAAAAAGTCTTTTGAAAAAACAGATTATGTAGTGTATGTGTGTTAAGACGTCTGGGAAGAAGCACTGAGTGTGTGTGTGTGTGTGTGTTTGCATGTTCTTTTGTGTGTCTACTAGTTTCTAATCCTCCTCTTCGGAGTGACAGCCCACTCAGTGGAATCAGAGAAACACAGAGATGAAGCCTCATCAGATAGGGGATGGCTTGTTGGTTGGCTGGTTTCTTTAATGAGGCAGAGGGGCTGGACCTAGACACAACAACTTGATGGGACTGTTCTTACTACGAGTCCACTGCTGAGTGTGGACAGGTACTGAGAGGAACTGGAACACCAGTGGAATCTATGAATATAATTAGAGATTCAGCACAGACCTCCAGTAAATACACAGATGAACAGACGAGGCCTAATCAACAGAAGCCCGACATGCTGTGGCATTTGGCTTGAATTGAAATAGAAGAATCTGCCACATCATACATCCAGGTGAATTTTATTTGTACTTACATTTTTTAATGCAAAATCCTTCAGCAAAAGATTCAGTGTGGAGAGGATTTACTTCAGAGGGACACTGGAAAACTGACGTGGAAAACTGGAGCTGGATCATGAGGTGGCTTGTGACATGTGAGCAGCTTTACCTGGTGTTTTGAAGCAGGACCCAGAGGAGCGGCAGCACTGGATCTGACAGGATGGCCCCTTAATTGGTCAAGTGAGTTTTTTTTTTTTTATACATGCGCTTCTAATGGCTCAAAGTAAAAAGTGTGAAGGCTAGAATGATGTGTTAAACTCATAGAAAGTCATCCCAAAGTTCAACGCATACTGTACACCACTTTTATCTTATTAAAAGGGAACATTTTAACATGACAGAAACTCAACATTTGTTGAGTTTCTAGTCATTATTTTTGAGCCAAATGTACTTCCCTATCAATGCAACTACATCTAAAATGTTTTCCACTAACACTTCATCTTAAGGTGTTTGCAAGGAGCATTAATTGATAGTCCCTTATACGCCCTTGTAAGATGTTTATTAACATTATTATGTGTTAATAGAACTATATAACAATGGCCAATTAGTTAAACTCAATAAATGTGTTCATATATTTAGCAACAATTATCCAAAACTCATAAGGCCTTTATAAACATTCTTAAGCAGTCCATAAACTAAAAAGTGCTTATCTAACAATAAACATGTTTATGATGCTGTTACTAGTCTTATTAACACATTATAATGGCTCGTATAAGGGCTTATAATGGCCTTATTACATATTAACTAATGCTTAATACATGGACGTTGTAAAGCACCTGTTTTTCAATTCCTTTTTAAGGATATCATATTTCTCCCGAACTTGTCAACATATTTTGAATAATTTCGCAGTTTCTCTGTGCCGTATTTTTCACTGAACATATAGCTCTGACCAAAAGTCTAAGTCCTAACATTCATTAGGCCTAAGGCAGAGTCAGGCATTAGAGATACAAGAGCTCTTAGCAGCAGATGGATTCAAATAGAATTATTGTTTTAGTTTTGCTCACCCTCACTGTTGCCTAAATTATTTTCGAATCTTTACTAAAACTTAATTTCGACACGTATTTGCTAGCTGTATGTTCTTGTTTCTTGTAGTGAGGGGGATGAGGTCTAACGGGTCCTGTTTTCCTCCTACCTTAAAAATGGGCATTTTTAGTTTACCTTAAATGCTTTTTTTCAGGAGTTCCTCGAACCATCTGTTTCTCTATATGACACAGTGACACAGCCTTCCTCATCAGCGTTGCCAGATGTGAAATGTTAAAGTATTGTACCACAGGCTTAAAATTATGGTATGTTGATGAAAATGATTGTCATAGCGAGAAGAGAACGGATAGGCGTAAATGTGTAATTTCAGAAAACACGTATTTCACAACTTTTTGTTACAGCTTACAAACCTGGCCACGTATTTATGTGATGCGTGGAGGACAGTCGGCAACGCCAGATGGGAAATGTTAAAGTATCATGCGTGATTCTTTGGAAACATGTGTGAGAAGCAAAAGCATAGGCTCCATATTTTACTATCCTGGTAGGGAAGTAAATTGTAATGAGAGTCTTGACTGATTACATCTACCATTACTAAGTGTCACAAAATGATCAAATTATCATACAATGTGGGACTTTTGATCATACATCCTACAAAGGGAAAAATTATCATACAAATACAATGATTATTGTACATCTGGCAACACTTCCTTATGCAGATGTTAGGGTGGATTTGATAGGTTTTTCACATTATCCAAAAACAAGTTAAATCTTAACAGGTGTTTTTGTGTTTCCTATCTACCAGGTACATGAACCCATTTCCTTTCCATGTTAAAATCTGGCATTTCCACAGAAGGCTGAATAGCTGCTAGTGTTGTCTTCTTGTATTTTATGAGTTACAATCTCATGTCACTTGTTGCCTGACTTAATCTATAATAATATCCTTTTGTAGGAATCAGAGACAAACTACAACTGGGATCTAAAAGGACTAGAACTGATCTAATACAGGGCAGAAACACAAATTGGAAAAAAACGACAAGAGCAGAACGGCAAAAGCAGCAAAACTATACACCATCTGATCCTCAAGTCTCTTGGAAGTGCCAGAGATGGTTGCTTGACATTTTGACGGTTCCTCTCTGTTGTCATGGCGATGTCAGCTGCATCAGGAGGCTGCGGTGAAGCCGATAGTTCGGTGAAGTGGCAACTGTGCTACGATGTCACTGCCAAGACCTGGTGGATGGTGAGTTCAGCTTCTCTTCTTTTCATCTCTGGTAAATATCTCTGGATTTTTGGAAGAAAGGCAGGGAAAAACTCCTCTAAGCAATATTTAGATATTTACACTCGATGTCTTCCTTTTGTAGGCTATAATAAAGGATGCTCATCACCAGGCTGTGTATATTTCAGTGGCTTTAAGATCATTTTATCTGATTGCTTGTTATTTTCTTCAGGTGCACCAAAATGTTACAGAAATTGCTTGATTGCGCATGTTTGTGATACAGCTCAGATTCAGCCTCAACTAATCTGACGGACTCAACAGGGACTTGTGAGAGACTTTCTCTGTATCTACCCTTATGAGAAGTGCTTTGGGATTTGAGCATATGGTTCTTCAACTTCAGCTCACACAGGCCTTTAAATTGCTTGCCTAGAACAAGTTTGAATTTGTCATTTTCATTCAAAAGGCACAGGAACAATACAATTATCCGTATGTTATGAGTTCAAACCAAAGGACAACAACCACGACTTCAAATTGAAGCCAACGTAGATGTGTCTTAAAGTGTTGACAGCCACTAGTTGCAGACTTCTGGAATTTGAATAAAATGTATTTATTTAGTTGTGGCCAAGAAGTTACATTAAAAAGATTGTCAAAGCATGTTTTAAGTTTACCAGTACTTAATTACAATACTCGGACTGTTAGCACAACTTAGATACATTAGCTTGTGTTAGCATTATAGGCTATCTGTCAACTACTAATTAGACCAGCTAGTCTAATTATATGTTACACAAAGTCAACATTACTGTTGTCAAACATAACTGCATGTGTTAATATTTCTCAAGCAGCTAAAAATACTTGGTGGTGTTTAACATAACATTTCCCTTGTGGCAGTGTGGTTGGCCGGTGTTTTCAGTAAGTTAGCTTGGCAAGTTTTGCCCATCACCGCTTGCTCTTCCCCAGCTATATATGAAAATAGATGATACAAAGCCATTTCCTCCTGCTGTGTAAAAATAAAGCCGAACTTCCGTGGCCACGAGAGTTAGCATGTTGCTTGTGTGACACAATTTGGGGCCAGAGTCTTTGCACATCAACAGGTTTATGGATATGTGCAAATATCACATTTCCAACCTTTTCAAGGAGATGGTTGAAGGACTGAAAGAGGGAGGCTGTGCTAACATGGTTGAATACGTCTGCCACCAATGGAAAACTTGATGGAAATAAAAAAAAATCCTATTTTTCAAAAACGTAGCTACAGATGGCTTTCCCTCCCTCTCAAACCATCTTGTCTTCTCTGTCTAGAATGTTTACAGTGCTGCTATCAAAGAAGTGTCCTTATCCTCCAGATGCGGGTGGACTGCTGAGTCTTGACCTGAAGGACTGGCTTTTCTGTGTTGTGTCCCCTGTTTGTGGAGAAGTTGTCTAGCGTCTCGGTCTGTGCAGTCCTGGCTGCATTGGACTGCATATACAACGTTACTCAGCTTGCGTTTGGGTGTTTTCTCTATAGGGTGGATCAGCTTCTGTCAGATCTGAAAGTGCACAGGGATGTTGTGTTTGGAAAAAACGTGGTCTTTGCTGGCGTGGTGTCTTAATGAAGGCCCTTGTGGTTCCACTACCTGCAAGATTTATTACAATGTAGGGTTCTTGCTGTACTGACTCCAGACTGTGAAACTATCCTTACATCTTGTGGTTTGGAGTTTGTATCTTCGCAGATTGCCTAATGAATTAATTAGGGTGTTGCGTGTGTTCAGCTGTTTTAACCAGACCATGAACCAGAAAAACGTTGGTGCTGTTATTTGTCTGTTGACTATGATATAAAACTTGCGATTCAGTGATGTGGTTTTGCATCATTATGGCAAGCTGCAGTGATTTACCTCTGGCTTTAGTAGCCAATAACAGCATTTTCTCCTTGAGATATTTATGTTTGAAAATTAATAGTCACTACAAGAAGGATGCAAGATTCAAGGTGTAAAATGGAACTGTCGACATAGAACAAAGATGGTTAATGTCTGGGAAGACATCGGTTTAGCAGGGTCTGTGCTTGGGGCAAATAGGCTTCATGCCACTTCATCAGATTTAGATTTAGTATGTAAAGAAGATCAGTGGCTAATGGCCAGAGATGTGTCACAGTTGGACTGATGCTCCAGGCCATGCAGAGCTTTCAAGTTCATCAATCAGAAAAATCTAAAATGTGTTAACCTCGATTTAAGAATCAGTTCAAACTCAGGTTATGTGATGATATTTCCTTGTTAAGGTTTACAGTAAATTGACCCTGAAGAACAATTATTAACCCAAGTGGACATGAATCATTCTGTGTATTCTTCACATTCGGGGGCTGTTCTTTAGTCCGACCTTTGTGTGTGCTGTTAGCAATAACACCGAGGACTCAAGATTTTACAAGTTTCTCCCCTCTTGTGGATCTGCAAATGTGGATCTGAAGATTTAATTGGAGCTGGATGTGCTCAGCCGTCTGACAGTCCTCGCTTAATCCTCTCAGCATCTTCTGGTTCTGGCCAGGAGACTGTGCTTTACACACATTTTAAAAAGTGTTGAATCAGGGCACAAATTAAATGAAAAAAATTCATCCGAGAGGGGCTGTAAACCCTGTGCATCGACAAAACACGCATCTCTTATAAGGGTTTTTTTGGCATGTCATTTTGTCAATTCTTAAGCTAGATGCACCAAAACGTAATTACTTGTAGATGTTTGCTCAAATGCTATAAAGACTGATGCAGTCATTCGTGAGTTATACTGGTCACACACACAGTTCATGTACAGTTCTGTTGTCAGAGCTAATGGCTAATGTATCCAGGAGTTATAGCACAAGATCTTCAATGTTACAGTTACCACAAAGCCACATGAACTCAAATCCACACCTTTGAGTTCCCTGTTATTTTAACAGACTTTCCGGATGAACACAAAGTTATTATGTTAGTCTGTATGAGAGGAGAGTGTAGAGACTCACACTGCAAGGGAACGGTGCATATTCAGTGGTTCATTCCCTGAAGTACATAGAGAAGCTGAGTCCTGAGTGATACTCAGTGACTAAATCTGCCACAAATTCATGCCCGGAGAGCTCAAGAGTAATGCTGGACTTCAAAGTCATTCAAATCAGTGTTTATGTTAGATATTCAGCCTGGCAACTTTTACAATATCAAGAATTATAAACAGAGTTTGGCGTGTTTTCGACAACATTCTAGGAAGTGTTGTTTGTATTAACAGCATAAGTTTAGAGGTAGATTTGTAGACGCCATCTTGTTTTGTTTCTTAAACTAGATACAGGAAAAAAAACAAGACAGTCAGAGATTGCAGACCCTGCAGACCTCTTAGATCATAACCACCGTGCTGAATAATTCTGCTATGTTGTGAATACACTAAAACAAACATGTAAGCTGTATGTCAGGAACGCCCCTCAAAAAAAAAGGCAGATTTAGAAATGAAAATATGCGCAGCAAGAAATTGATCATGTTTGTCACACGGCATGTGTGTGATTTTTTTTCCCCAAAGCAATAGCTGCCTTCATTTCGACAAAAATGTCAAAAAGTCTATTCTTCGCCATCTCCTAATGGCAAAGAATAGAATCTGATCCAGATCTGGACCATCTTTGAAGAGGGCCGAGATATGGGACAGACCTACCTTGTGTATAATTTTCAAGTCGATATGCTGTAGATTTGGAGTTACAGGCGTGGGCAGACAGACAGACCCAATTGCAATATCCTGGTGGGTCGAGGGCATGTAATGGTTTCCAGATATACACTCGGTCAATATATGTACCAAGTTTCATAAAGATTGATGTTTTCATTGAGCAATTCCTCTCACACACAGTCGGACACGAGTGAAAACATTCCTCCATTTGTCTTTCGCGCACAGAGTAAAAATAATCACCAGAAATCCCAATATCAGGACAGAAGTTGACTGGATTACAAGGCTGTGTTGAGACAACTCTCATTCATATGAAGGTCAGTCTTATTATAGGCAGAAGCCTAATCTCTACAGGCCGCTCTTTAAAACTCAAATTCCATGCTGTTAAAATGTTAAGAACTCACTGATATCCATAATGATTGATCAAGGCCTGTAGGAGCTTCTTTGACTATGGAAATATGTTACCCACCTTCTACGCCTGTAAGGGAAAATGAAATCAGTTAATCAATAAATAATAAAGATGCTGACTTCTTCCTGCAGAGGATCCTGTTTGGAATTTATGTCCTGAACATTTTCTGCTACGGGTCAGCGTGCTGGAGACAGTTTTAGCTGCTTTCCTCTCATCTCGTCCGTGCTGCTGACGGACAGCTGGCTCTGAGGACAGACTCAAACGGAGGCCGGGGTTTATGTGGATCGAGAGAACCAAACGCCTCGGTAGTGCTTTTCATGTGGATTCTAGTAAGACTCACTCATTAACATGTAATTATTATGTAAAACTGATCATTTGTGTTGTCTAACCATCTGCTACAGAAAAAAAATAAGCTATTATATTTATCATCTACAGCCAATAAATTAGCGCATTTTGGTGATTTTGTGAACACTTTTAGGAACGCTGTACCATTACTATCACTGTACGTGGCACATTTGCTTGACTGACAGCTATTGTCAAGATAACTGTCAGTTGTGCGAAAAAGGCAAAATAAAGCTTGAGGGATAAGCTCACACCATGGCAATTTTCTTGCCTGAAGTGGACGTGAATATCAGACTGTTAAATGAGGTTTATGCACTTTTTTCAGATTCTGTCTCTTTTTTTTTCAAGGCCCTTGATGTGTGAGGGAATATCAGGTGCTGTTTGAATGTAAATTATTTTTTACATACAGAAAAATGTCTCACCGTCCTGCAGTGGAGATGAAACATTTGCTAATTCCCTATGTATATTTCCTTTGTGTAGAACAGAACAGAGCCATGGTTGTAGCTGGGAGAATGACCTGGAAATAAACATACGCTTGTGAATAACTGCCCATCCCTGCGAGACAGATAAAAATATATCCACTCATATGTTTCCCACAAATAAAGTAGTCACATAATCACACAGTCACACAACTGTGATGTGGAGATCCAAGCGGAAAGTGAATATTCTCTACAAATCAGACTTAAAACAGATACTTCTGCCAAAACTGCTGCCTACGATGATGTAAACATGGCAAAAGTACAGTAAGAAAAATGTTGTATTACAAGTGAACGTGTAGTGAATAGAGAAAGGCTGCCCTCTAGCAGCCAGAAAAAAACAGAAAACACACATATGCACAGACTGGTGGATTCCTCTGAGTGAAACTCGCTGGAGTTAAAACCAGTGGAGCCTCGAAGACCAATTTCAAACCTGTCAATTTCTCTGGAGTAAAAAGTTGAATTCAATAGTATGAGCCTGATGGCAGTTTAGAAGCCGTCTTTAGTTGCATGCCTTTTCATTTCCATGGTCTATAGCCTACTTTGAAGCAAATACTGTATAGTTGTTTTGTGTAATTGCTTCCATTGCCCAAAAAATACGAGCTGTGCACACCCCGATCAACAGTCTAAACCCCTCCCATGAAGTATAAGCCCCGGGCCATCTCACCTCCAAACCCTCCTCCACAACATTATGAGAACATCACTTCCATCCTCTGTGGAACAACTCCAACTAAGAATGTTGCTACAACTTTCAGTTTATTTTTTTTTTTTGCACTATTTTAATAGTTTGTGCATCATGTTGGTACTCATACTCATACTCAGGTAAAAGGAGGATTACACTGAAAAAAATACATTTTGAGAAAAAAAAATCAGAATATTATGAGAATAAAGTCGTAATTTTTCTGGGGAAAAAAAGTAATCATTTTATGAGAATAAACTCAAAAAGAAGGAGGAGGAATATCAGAGGAACAGTCTGCTGCTTGTGTTAAAATGAGGAATGTAGACCATTCTCTTAAATTATACTTAGTACAGGTAAAGACAAAATACTCAGCTGGTAAGTTTGTCTGTCGCATTTTTTTTACTCGTAGAATTAGGACTTTACTCTCGTAACATTATGAATTTTCTCTCAAATAATTACGACTTTATTCTCGTAATATCATATTTTCATATATTTATCCTCCTTCATACAAAGCAACAGCATTTGTTTTGTTTTTTTGGCTGTTTGTGTAAAATGTATGTGCGGAAATGTGCAGAATATTCTAATTTAACTCTCGGCCTGAACGCAAATAAGCAATAATAATAGCAATGATACATTACATTCAATGGTGTCTTTCAAGGTCACCTTATATGACATAAAATCAAATAAAGCGTGTGAGTGCATTTTCTAAAATGTTCCTAAACTGTTCCTTGAAGTACATTTTGTGCATGTATGTGAAACCTTAATTTAATGCCGATAAACCAGTGCAGGGTCAGCTCTGATGCACTTTCTTTCTTTTTCTTGGGCATACAATCAGCTGTTTACATTATCTACACCTCTGCATACCAGCAGTAGCCTTCAGTTATGCACGCCAGTTCCAAATGACTTTCTTAATTACTACTAACAGAGACCTGCCTTGTAACTTCAGTATGGAGAAAGAGCTAAGAGAGAATATATAACTGTGTCTATCTGGGTAAAAAAACTGATGCACCCGTAGTGTAAATGATTACATTTGAGGGCTAAGACTTCTCTCTAAGTCTCTAGAAAATGAATGTAAATCAATATAATATTCCCCCAAACACATGGAAACACAACATATTAGGTCAACTGATATGCAAAAAAAAATAAAATAAAAAATGTGATATTTGGACACTTTATGATATTAGTCACAATTTAGTGGGAATGGTCATTTTTGCATTTCATCTTCACTGAAAGAAATGTGAAAACGGTGATGTGATTGGGCCTGGAGTCCCAATCACAAACAGGCATGTTGTCTTACGTCTGGAGGATGTGATTTATAGACCAGGGCATCAACATGTAGCACCACAACGCTTCATTATGCTGCGACACGTTTTACCTTTATCAAAGAAATCGCACACCCTGTGATTTGGATATTGCACTCGTCCATATTACGATCGTCAATGACACTTCTGTGAATTATTCAGCGTATGCGCGTGTATGTGACTGAGGGAATCGTGTTCGAGAAAGATAGAGACTCAGAGATAGAGTGTGTGACTGTGTGCGTGAACTTCCAGGCCTCCAGGGGAAGTCACTATGCGGACTGAAGAAGGCTGAGTCAGCAGCAGCCCCTCTTTTGTTCTAGGACACACATACGCACACACGCGCGCGCAGCTATCTGTGCCTGCCGATCATGATGTCTGGTTTGTGCAGTCATCAGTCCAGTTAGATGTAATGACCAGGTCAGGTACAAAGAGTGAGGAGAAGCAGCTGTCAGTGTTAGAGCTGAAGAACTAAATGATCCCCTTTTGTTTTACGCCTTTGTTTTACACAATACTGTGGTTTGTGCAGCGTACGTTTTGAAACTCCAGCAGTCCCAGTTTAGGTCATTTTATTCATTTGGTCTAAAATTGAAGTATCAGACAAGGGTGCACTATTGAGTTGTCAGAGGGAGGGTTTTAGGTTTGATTAAGGAATCCATATATGTCCAAAAATATCAAGTACTTTTGGATTGTTCAAAAATTACACTGAGAAGCTGAACAGCTATGATCAATAATGTGGTCATAAGTAATACTTCACATACAAGATAGCTGGAAGATGATAGTTCAAAGGAAAGGACATCTTATTTTTCTACAAACATATGTCCTCAGTTCCTTTCTCTTTGCATTTCTCCTTCTGTCTTTAGTGGAAGGGATTAAAACGCAAGGAAAATATGAAAGTGCAGGAAACGTGGCTGCAGTTAAGTAAATTAAATACAACTGTGTGATGGCTTTAAGGTACAATATTGAAAATGTTTCCAGACTCGGGCACAGGACAGAAAGCAGGTGACCAGATGTTTGCTGGGTCAGGCTAGCTGACTGGAACACTGGTGACGTGGACACTGGAGAGACAGGTGGAGGCGTGGCTGTCTCGGGACAAGCAGAGGATCACGTTGACAGACAACTCCACCTCAATATACAAGGCAAATGTGCACCACTCCCTGAGTCATGTGTGAGCTCTAATGCTGAAACTATGCAGCTGGCCAAGAACCATTTAGTAGCCAAGAGTCCCCAATTTTGACACTGTATTTTAAAAGAGCTATATCTCCCACTCAGGTCCTCCTATGCTGATGTCAACCTACCCAAATTAAAGCTTATTTCAGACTACCGACCTTGTGGTCAGCCCTCCTCTAACCCAGTTGTCTAACCACTTCAAGATGTTAAGGGTTTCTCAATCACGTTGTACGCTAAGAAGGGCACTCCGGGCATTTGGGACTGTAGCAGTGAAGATTTCTTCTTTAGCCCGGAATAATCCTTCACTCTGAGCAGTTCGTCACTATGTAACTGAACGTCAGCAGGGTTGTAATTTTATATCTTCAGTAAATGGAGCGTTGTCTTTTATCTCCATTGAACGGAGGGAAGACCAATCACAGAGGATTTATGTCAAGGATGTAAGCAAGTAGTGGTGTGCATCTTGACTCATAGACAATCTATGTGGGTAACCTTGGCGACAGGGTAGTATGAAAGGACCAGAGAAACGCCGTGTATGTGTTAGCGACCCATCATGTTCTCGCATCTTCTGACAAGCTGGGTTGTAATACATTACAGTAGGCTAAATATAACTTTAAAAAGACAGAATTCAGACATTGCAACATTTTCTCATATTTGCCTCCCTGCAACATTGAGGTGGGATTGTGGTTCATATAAAGTAGGTCCGTCAACACCGAAAGTCTTCACCATAAGCCATTTTCAACTGTCATTTGTGACATTGCTATGATATTATGGGTCCTGGGGATTTTTCATCGTGTAGGCGTATGGTATGTATCTGACATGACACTATATGGTTCGAGGCATTTGAGTGGCTGGAATATTCATGTGCAGATGACATGGTAAATCAAATCCAAACCCGTCCTTCCTTCTCCTGTTTTCACATTTTTAGTGCAGCAGTACTTAGAGGGAGAGTTTTACAGAAGTCTTTTGATGGACAAGAATCTGGCCTCAGCTCGTGGCGGTTCATAGTTCGGCCACTGCCAAGGCCACACACTCCTGTAATTCAATCGGAAGCGAAAAAATAAAAATAAATCCTGGCCCCATTTTATGGATCTGTGATGAAAAAAGAGATCCTGACCAGCACATTAAAGATTTCTCACCAAGACTGCCTTTGTCCACTTACAGAACATTCAGTCAAAATGATGATTTTTTTTTTTTTTGTCCTTGGTGGATGCAGAGGTCATTGTTCATGCCTTTGTTACATCTCGACTTGATCATTGTAATGTTTTGTTTCGTAGGGTTGCGTACAACAAGCAACAGTCTTTAAATGGTTCAAGATGCTGCAGCCAGAATTCTAACTAAAACCAGGAAATTCAAAATTGGATTAATCGTCGGTCCCTCCATTGGTTCTCTGTTCGTGTCAGATCGGACTTCAAAGTCCTTCTGATGACTTTCAAAAGTCTAAAGCACGGGCCTCCTGTTTGCATGAAGGAGAAGTCAGCAGGTTCGGCGGTTTCAGGCCAGCCAGACTCTGCTGAAGCGTCTAAATCCAAACTCAAAACTTTTATCTGGATTTCTCCCTCTCTTTCAAGGTCCGTCTCTCTCGTCCTCCCTCTCTCTCTGCCCTTATCTTCTCTCCAACTCGTGGGCGTACTGGCCTGTTCGTACCTCTCCTCTTCTCTCTCTGTCTTGAGTACATGTTGCCTTTGCCTCTTCCATTTTCCTCAGGCAGGTGACAAATTAAAGTAAAAATCTGACGAGAGCGCTCTCTTCCAGGATGACAATGCCTCCATCCAAAGGGCTCACCAGATCTCAACTCAACTGAACACCTACAGGAAGCTGTTCTGGTGGCAATGTCATGGCCCAACACCTTAAACTTTCTCCTGTGTGCTGTGTATTGAGTCGTCTGCGGTTTCCTTTGCATCCTGTCCTTTAGTCCATGTCTTCGTGACAGAGGTGTGTGACTCAGGTCCTATCCTTTGGGGATTTTTTTTTTTTTTTTAAAGATAAGATGTTTTGTATTGCGTACAGATTGTAAAGCCCACTGAAGCAAATTTGTGATTTGAAATACTGGGTTTAACATCAGCTGATGTAAAACTAGGTGAATTAAAGCTGAGAAATGATGTAATATATCACTGTATGTGTATAACATATAGCAACATCACTCTTGATATAGGGGCACAAGCTGTGTGTTTAACTCAGATTTAAAATAAAGAGAAAAGTTCCATCCATCAGCAAAATTAATGTGAAATCAGAGCTTCCGTTTCTGCACGTACTGTACATCTCACACAGAAACTTACAGCTCTTTTTTTTTTTTTTTTTTTTACAGCTTTTGGTGCAACACAAAACAAAAACACAGCAAAACCAAAACAATTACAAAAACTCAGCAGAATCAGAAAATGATTTGCCCGGATTATTTTATGATCATCCAAGATTACACACGTTATAGATAGGCAGAGTGAAAGTGATGAAACAAAGTTAAGTGGAAAGACCGCGAGGAGAGCACGTTAGGGAAGCAAAGAGGAGAAAGTGAAGGATTAATGAGGATTAAAAAGGGACTGGGCGTGAGGGGGAACCGGGGGGGAGAATACGAGCGGCTAACGGTGTCAAAGTGAGGACCGAATGGTGCTGAAAGGCAGAAGAGAGCAGGTTAAGAGAGGCAGTAGGTGAATAGCAGTGTTCTGTTCTGCCGCAGCCTACCGGGCGGGGGAGGGTGGGGGGTTCTGCCGTGGAGCCAGAGGCTTGACGCGGGACGTTTCTGGTCTCGAGCACCGCGGATTTACTCCAGCTGGCACGCGCACCATGATAGAAATGAATATGGAATGATAACGACCGACAGCTCAAGATGGGCAGGCTTTAAGATCAGCTTTAACTTCCCCCGGTGGCGGCTCAGCTTCGAAATGGTATGGCAAAACCTGTTCCGGTACAATTATGTAGTACTGTTCCTTCCTATTGGTGTGCTGTCCGTGTTTTCCAAAAAAGACGCAATGCGAGGAGTTGGATGAACATTAGCTACGCAGCTAGAGCAAAGAGCGGCGGTAGTTGCATCCATTTCCCAAACTGTCAGAAAGCCTCTTTTCTCTTTTTTTCTTCCCGTCGTGCAGTTTGTAGCTGCGTCCCAACATTATAGTCCGGTATGTGACGTTTGGCTGTTTGTCGCCAATTGTCATTCAGAAATCTGGCAAATAAAGTATACCTCATGTACGGAAAAGATATCCAGCTGATAGAGCATGCACAGAGCATAATCCTCAGTTCTCGGGACCCATTGTTAGATTCGGCACACACACAACAAGCCAAACATCACATCCTTACATAAAATCTCAACTTTTATAATTTGTTCACCCGGCATCTTCCGCCGAACACACCGTGTAGGGCGGAAGCTGGCAGCGTAAAATTATTAGAAGAACCGGATATTTTTAACATAAAAGGTACTGATGGGTGTCCGATTCAAGCCGAATTTTCCGAAATGTCGCTACGCAGAAGATGCTTTTATGTCGTTTGCTAAAACACACGCATGGCTGTCATTAACACGTGAACTTTAAACTGTGACAGTTTTGAATGAAGTTTGGAGTTGTGTCGCCGCCGTACAGGGGTACGGGACGTATTGGCACTACACAGGCTGCCAGCCGGTAGATGTGTTTCCAGTCCCCCTGGTGGCGCGTGAGTACGCGGACTACATGCCCTAGTGCGTGTAATACCGCGTGCGGTCGTGGGTGAAAGTTGTTGAGTTGGGGGGCTCTTGGAGGAGCAGGCCCTGTGATCTGCCCCCTTTCCGTTCGTCACACGGGACGGCGGAAGGCCAAGTTGAAGTTGAAGCCTCCTTCTCCCGGTTGTATGTGTGCGTGCGTGCGTGCGTGCGCACGAGCGCGTGCGTGCGTAACTGTATGTGTGTGTGTTAGTCAGCAGAAAATGGCCGCAGTTGAAGCCAGCGGGCTGAGTTAGAATGACAGGCCGACAGAGGGCCTCCTATCCCGGCATGCAGTTTGAGCGGAGTGCCGCTCGTGTAAACGCAGCAGCTGGGCTGGGGAAAGCAGTTCTCCCGAAAGACCAGTCCTTTTGGAAACACTCGCCGGAAGATTGGAGTTTAAATTGGGAAATGACGGACGACTTGCACACATGCCACAATAAGAAAGAAAGCAGTCACATGGTGTTTCTCCATCACCATCAGTTACATTAGATGAGACGCGACACTCAATTGAATGTGAGACTAGACTGTATTTCACTTGTTAACTGTGGCTGAACGCGTTTCTATAAGGCGAAAATAGCCCGTGGTTTTAGTTTTTTACTTGTTCAGTAATAAAACAACTGACTTTCAAATAGTCAAACATAAATCAGTGACCAGGATAAGAACAGTGACTTCAAAAGTGACAAGAAGTATTGTTATTAACATTAAGTAAAGTTCCTTTTTTTCTTTTTGAACTTTTTGACTCAACATAATGATTAATTAATTATATAATGAGTAGGCCTAGTTTGTGGCGGATAGTGTTTTCTGTAGCTGCTGCCATGAAAAGCCATTGATAAGATTATAATGTTCTGTAATAATAAATGACCAGGGTTATGAGGTGACTTTTGTTACTATGTGAGGATATTTGGATAGATGTTGAACATGTGACAAAAAACAAGTTTATTCAACTTTGAACTGTAGGCTGCTTCAGCTGTGGGAAACCTATTTTGACAATCGGACTGTCTGCGTTGACTTGTCAAAACATTTTTCTGTGTCAGTTCAACTTTTAACTGCACTTGGGTCAGGCTGTTGTACTCCCCGTCTGTATTGTTCTGCACGTCGCCCTGATGTGTCGTCCTCCCTGGTGTTTGTCATTCTACTTGTCATCCTGATGAATGTATGCATGTTGTTATGAATGTCATCAGTCATTCAGTTCACTTTAAAGTTGGACGTTGCCATGAAAAGTTTAAAGAAATGCCATTAAAGTATCAAAATAGAATCGCACAACAACAATCTAATAATAACTTTCATTAACAAACATTATTAAATACTGTGACAATAATACATTTGTATCTATTATCTTATCTTGAATAAAACTGCATTTTTGTTCGGTAATGTGATTTTCTTCGTGTTAAAATGGGGAATTGGTGTCGAAAAAAGTATCAGGAAACGGTATTGAAGCCAAGGTATCAGTACTATCAGTGCGTTTTGAGTGATACGCAGCTGTAGTCACAGTGGAAACACAGTTCAAAGTAGAATAGACAGAAATGTTTTCAGTCCACATGTGAACATAACTTTGGCACAAGTGGAACCCCATAAAGGGCAGTCACTTATTACCTTCTTCCCAAAGTGTACGGATGAATTTTTAATTCTACAAAAGCTGGATTCACTTGTAGGCCATTGTAGCTGGATTCTTAATTTCTTTTTGTCATCCCTTCATATTACCCCAAACCGTTCCTCTTAAATATAGGCTGCGAGACTATTTAAAGCGTGTAACAAACTGCATCCCATTACAGTGCCGCCATGCAGTGAATGGATCTGAATCTGACACAGTTTTTTAGAAGCACATTATGACATTGAAGGGATAGCGAAACAAAACCGAGGTCCTGTTTGGATAATTATGTCCAAAACGCGTCGCTCGTTTGCGGAAAGAGTTGCGTTTGTGTCGCCGTTCAGACGGTCCGGGTCACGTAAAGACTGAGCCGAATGTTTCTAAGGCGGTTTTAAACCCACAGTACAGGCTGCGTTGCGGTGAGCGTCGGCCTAAAACGATCCTCACATCAACTATAGACAGTGTTGGTAGGCAGTACAGTATGGCAGCTGCTGCGGCTTTAAGCCCGTTGTTTGGGATGGGCTGATTTCATAACGTCATTTCACTTCTCTTTCTTTTATTCTTCGCCCCCACATCTCCTTCCTTTTTCTTACTCCCGCGCTGTTCCGTTACACCTCTGGCCATATTATCCTAAGAATGATTATTCCGAAGTTCTGTGTTTTCTCCCTGCGGGGCATTTTTCCTGGGCTTCAACTTTTCTGGCGTGTCATCATTTCTGGAGTTAACGCAGCGGAGTCATCCGAGGCGATCCGAGGACTTCTCTGCTATCTGGATTCTTGAAAACCCGGTTAAACGGCTCAGGAAATGCAGTGTTTTCTCTAACCCGGAGATACTGCTGCTGAACTGAATCAGCGGGAAAGAGCAGGGAGAAATGTGCCCCGGGCAATGACGACGCTGTGGAAATTTAAACTTTAACACCAGGGATGTTTCTGTTAAGGCAAAGCCTGGTTTGATTGAACTCATTTTCATCAATATGATGTTTTCTCCTCTCTCTTTGTCTCAGGTACAATTTGCACTACATATCTTTTTGTGTCACCTTTACACTTAACTCCCAGAGAAATGTCTATCCTACGTGACAATGAAGCTGTAGTTAACTAATTATCCACAGCACTCTGTTGATTTAATAACGCAGTGTATTTTCAAAGACTTAATGAGAAATGTGGCCTTGCAACAGCTTGAACAAAGGCCAGCTGCTGTTGCTGTCAGTGTGCCGAGCAGGACGGACAGTGATATGAATCATAGATTAATACCTGAAGAAGGTGAACAGAGGTGAAGTCGACTGGAGCAGGCCTGTTGGCTGGAACCTGCTGAAAGGAGTGTTTGAAAGTAGCTCGGTGCTTTATTCTCTCCACTGTATGTCAGTCGGCTTGTTTTCTTACTGTTTGTATGCATCTTATATGTATGCGGGTGTATGTTAGGGCATGTATTCCTTACGTGACGGGGGTTAAGATTGAGGCTAGAGTCTCCAGGACGTACATGTAAGTAAGTGACAAAGTGTGTAAAAGGCATGGTCTGATGTGCTGGATTTATATGGTCAGCTCTAAAAAAAGAAAAAAGAAGATTGTTTAAATCTTGGGAAGCTGAAAGATGGGCGGAAAAAGCTTTCGTTCAGAGTTCTGAAGTGGTCATATTTCATTCAGTCTGTCCATGTCTTTTTGATTTCAGTTTGGTTTTACAAGTGCACAAGTAGTTTTATTTTTATTTTGAGGAGATTAAGTTTAGTTTTTATTCAGTTTTAGTCTTTCAGGTATTCACAGGAAAGCCTTTATTATATGGTGCAAAGATATTTTAATCTTATAGACACCGGGTCATCTTCATTCTAGAAAGTTTTTTGTTTTGGACGAACTGGTAAAACAACCACAGTGCAAATTGGAGAGAGAAATCTGATTTTAGCTGGATTTCGATTTTGTTTTCTAATTTGTATTACCTTTATATAATAGTATAATAACCCTGCTTTGATTGTGTTTCCAGATTGATCACTTGGCTAAATCCATTCATTTCATTTCTATAGATTTTCCCTTTTTATGTTCAGTCACTTTATTTTGAAGATGTGAAAAAACATTATTCTGAAATTTCACACATTAAAAATATCTAACTGAACTAACGGAGGGATAATATACTGAAAATTAAGTGCTTGTACTTGTGAAAAACCTCTGAATGCATGCAGCCAAGGCGTATGTAAACTTCTGAGCTCAGCTGTAGCTGTAGTATTTTTCCACTGTACAAGTACCTTGCTCCTAGAGTACCACGCTGTATGTGTGACCATGAAGCAGTTTTAAAGTTATACCAATGCTCTAGACTCAGTCTTATTATACTTAACACTACATGTCTCATGTGCAGGTCTATTAGGATATGAGTTAAGTCCTAAAGTTTCCAGAAAGTGGACAGTTGCTGTGCTAAGTGGGAGATGTGAACGGTGCAGGGAGAGCGACGCAGGGATCAGTTTTTCCATCTGGTTGTTGATTGCCAGTATCATTAAAAACTCGTCATAAGCTGTTATAGGAAACATATGTACTGTATGTATGTACTGTGTGTCAGAATTTAATCTGGGGCCTAAAAATAGAGTTTAAACAATGAGACTGAACTCTGCTACCGTTACAGCCTACGTTACTGATACAACTGCATTAACACTACTGTTCTATGTCAATTCAAAACTGCTCTTTGCACTCACGTCAAAGGATTATTAGAGTACTATTAGTATCTTAATTCATATTTCTTTTGCTGGAGTTTTAATCAATAGTGGATGAGTACGTCCAGTGGTTCTCATCCCAGAGCAGCCTTTTCAATATGGCAAAGCAGGAAACAGCCCAAGATCCAAAATATCAAGTTTGGTGCGAGTACAAGATGCAGTACTATCACATTTTATGACCCTTTTGTCAAAACCTAGTTTAAGGACCGTACGTTTATATTCTGCTCACATTGTGCATATTTGTAAAGTTAATTCCTAAAGATGTGTTACATCAAACAACCAATAACTTACTGGAAGAGCTGCCATATACAGTATGATTTGCTGTGTGGACTGGATTTACTGGGAGCTTGGAGGCAGCAGTTTTCGACCGAGTACAGAGAGCAGGAGGTGGGGAAAGGCTGCCAGGTTTTCAGCAGAGTTTTTTTTTTTCAGTCCAGGGTTTGCAAACAGATGAATCCAACCACAACCACCGTTAAAGCAGGTGAGAATCACATATACAAATGCAGCAATATACTGAAAAAATACGCAGCAAAAAGGGCATTTATTCATCATTGTTTTGATGTAAAAATGTAGATATTGTAGCAATTCTGTTATAGTTTGGGTCCTTGAGAGACACAAAATTTCTTCGGGGCCTCGAGCTGAAAACATGTGGGAACGCCTTATATAGGGCAAAAAATATGATCAAGACTCTTTTGGTCAAGATCAATATTTATCATCATATGAATTTGATAATGCTGCCAATCTGAAGGGTATCCTGATAATGCCTGAAAGCTGAAGAAAGCGGCTCATTAGCTAAACTTTAGAATATTAAAATGGGCAAGTATTTTAATACTCTTAGTGTAATGGCAGATGTAGCATGTATTTAAACAATGGAAAATAAAATATATGAACTGCCGTGTTTATGAGACGCTGAGAACGCATCCTCGTTCCTGTCTCTGTGTCAAATTACAGACACTAAAGACACAGAAAGCAGCAGGACAGAAGTAACTCATCTGCAAATGAAACTACAACACAGTAGCGACACTTGCCATAGTTTTTAGTCTATGCCTACTTCCACACAGACATCTACCTGCCAGTTTGCCGAATAGCCTTCCGAGATTTACATGCCAAACGGAAAATCTACTTGTACATGGCGCTTTGTGGGTGTCTCATTTATTTCTGCTTTCTGGCAGGCTGTCAGTCAATCCACATCCAATATTATCAACATCAATCCCATTTTGACATTGTTTTATCGCCGTGCTCTACCCTGATATAATATGTAGTGTGCTAGACATGCAGAACTTCATTAGTCTGTCGACTCCAAAATGCAGCATTCAGATCTCATTGCCAGCAGTTGGGGCTGTGCCATATTAATCCACGTGTAGTAGACCTCTCAAACTGATGTTATGCAAACTGCAAGACACCAAAGAGATGCAAAACAGGAAACAAACACATTTTTATTTAAATAAATAAAGTAGAAGAAGGTATTTACATGACTGCATGCAGCTAGCCAAGTGTTTCTGCTGGACCAATGACAGGGGAAGTCTTACATGTTTTAACTTTTGTGCCAACTCAAGTGTTTATCTGCTCTGAGAGATATGAATAAATTCTCGGTTCTGTTTGGTTAACTTTCTCCTCTCAGGTTTTGAAAGGGAGAGATTTTGTTGAATTAGGAGAAGGCTGAAGGCCTGAGTCTTGAGCACCTCTACCAGGTCAGCCACTGGGGTGCCCCGCTGCAGCTACATTTGGGGTATATTGCCTTTGCTGCTGCACTGACTTGGGGGATTTTTTTTGTCAAACCCATAAAAGCGAGGAATAATGATTCATATTTCATATATTACACAATATTGAGTATCTGTGTTGCAAGTTTTAAAGCAGTTTTTGATCTTTAAACTAAATAATATGACTTTACTGTGATCAAACACATCAATGCTGGTGATATTTTATGGTTGAAAAGAATCCTGAACAATTAAGCTGACAGAGTCAAGCACTTCGGACTTATTTATGTCAGAACGGTTATACAAAAAAAGAATGTTAATGAATGTCCTCTAATCAGAGGTGGGTGAATGGATGTGGTTCAGGACCACTTCCACACCTTCATCTCCACTAATGTCCACTTCAGGAGACTCTGGAGAGGAACAGTCCTCCAGCCCTTTGTGGCAGAGGTGCCTTTTGATTCTGTGTCAATCGTCATTTTTCTCTGGCCCGGAAATGTCACTGAACTACTCTTCACATCTGTGCATTTGATGACTGACTCCTGGTTGATGACCTCTGACAGGGCCCAAAGTTAAAAATGCACCGTCTGCCCTGTAAATCCCTGTCCTTTGCTGTGTAATTGTTGACTTGTAGTTGGAAAAAAGTCTGTTAGCTTGTTATCATAGCATTAGCATTAACTTTGGCAGGAGCAGCCGCAGGGAGGAGAGAAAATGTCAGATGGTACTCGTTAATTCCCCTGCAAAACTCAAACGAACAGTCCTCAAACCCACTGCACCAGTGTCATTTATTTATCCGCCAAACCCCAAATTTAGCCACATTTGGCATTTGATGGGTGTTAACTTTGTTCCCTGACCTTTGATGCCCTCACTGTGGATGTGACTGGTTTTGGTTTGTTGCTGAAGTTTTTCTATTGTTCATTCAGTCTTGTGAAATGCCTTTTGGTTTCCTAAAGTTGCCAGTATGAAGAGGAAAAGATGCATTTTAAAATCTAGCTCTAGTCTTCTTCAAAATGATCTACACACATGGGAAGGTACTGATAGAAACCTCAACTGAAAGCTTTCCCACAGCTGTTTCAGGTAATGCCAGTGCAACATATATTTCCTGCTGCGTCTGCTTCAAATCAAAAGTGCACTATTGGTGATGCACAGCCACCTCTATGATGAAGCAGCCACAGAAAACCTAATATAAGTCTTACAGAGTCAGCACTGATGACAAATGATCATTAGAAAAGGCACACGTGTTGCTAAATGAACCATGAGTTATAGTACGGAAGGAGGAAGAGAGGTCGATTACTTGGAGAGCAGGGCAGTTGGTATGTTTTGCTGATATTATTTTGTTGTTTTTATTTTGCAGCTGATGAAATACAACGATTTAATACTGTAATTATAGCAAATGAGACATAAAATTGCTGAACTTAATGAACAACATTATTGTATCTGCGTTGTCCGCTTGCTTCAGTAAATCTCTTCTGCATTCTGTCTCTATCGGATGCAAAAAGGCATCTGCCTTTCACAAACCCATATCGATCAACCACTATTTCAGACAAAACAGACACGATAATTAAAAGATAGCTCTTGATTTCACTCAATCGAACAGTTTCACCCTGATATTAGCTTTGGATTTTGGCTCAAAATTTAAACATAACAGAAACTGTGAATTTTATCCCACATCACTTACATCGAAAACACTTCATATAGGGATGTATTAACACCTTAAATGGACAGAATCATCAGTTTCAGCAAGCTAACCTTGTAGCATATGTTTGGGTGTAGCTGCTCACCAGTAAGTTTAGGATATCGGGGTGAAATAACTAAGAAAGGTGTTTTTAAGTTTGTTATAACTGCTAAATATGTGCGTGTACTGTATGTGTTTGTATGTAGCGTATGAAGTATTTATCTCTTTGTGTTTGTCTGTGATGCAGGATGAGTTCCATCCATTCATTGAGGCTCTGCTGCCCCAGGTCCGTGCCTTCGCCTACACGTGGTTCAACCTCCAGGCCAGGAAAAGGAAGTACTTCAAAAAACATGAGAAAAGGATGACGAAGGAAGAAGAGAGAGCTGTCAAAGATGAACTGCTTGGGGAGAAAGCAGAGGTGGGAGAGATAAGTTGAGTGGTTAAGAGTAGAAATGACATTTTCAGTTCTGTTTTACATGACAGGACATTTTACTTCGTCTAAGCAGCAACGAAATAGAACAACATTTTAATGCAAAAACATACATGTGGTGGCAACTGCAGAATTATGTTTTATGACACTGTCGGGATGTTTCCGCATTCATCTGTTTCTCCGTATTTACCTAAAGTCTCAGTTTGAAGCTGGTGTGTACCTGCTTTTCAACCACGTGGTCTCGTAGACAGTAAGCTGCATCGTCAGTGTTGTGGTTCATCTACTGATCTATGAACTACATGTGGTACTAGGAATGTTGACCTGCCAGGTGAAGGATCTGGATCAGATGTTGGGCTCTATGAAGACCTGCTGATCTAGAGCAACAGTGTCATGTTAACATCTGGCACGCATTGTGAATGTTGATATATGACACATGTAAAATTTGAAGCATTTTAGCTCCGAAACTCAAAACTAGTTGTTGGTGCCGATAGCATTGAGCTGTGAAACATTCTGGTTAGAGCTTTGCTATGTTATTGTAAGCTAGATGTCAAACACTTACTGTATTATTTTGTGTGAAATTGGTCTCAGTGTTCGGGCTAATTCTTCAGCCTGTCCTGGTGTTCACCATGCACAGATGTAACCATCTTGGAATTGTTTCCGTTTATTTTTGGAGGTTTCCACATCGACATCTAAAATGTTATTGATCTCCAGTTCTTTGGTCACCGGTTATTTTGACAAGCATAATTGTCACTGTGCAGCTCAAATGACACATCGTCCAGATGCGGGCAATTAGGTCCATTAGCTTGTCTTCAAAATACTCTGCCATTGTTGTTGCTGCTGACGTGCCGACTGACCTCTGACCCTGTCACATCCTCATGTACACATCGTGCAACTCGTGCCAGCCTGTCTCCAACCTAAGGCGTGTACGTGACGTCACTAAGATTTTACTAATGTGCAACTTTTACAAGTGCAGTGTGAAAACCTGGAGGCATCATACACTTAAAATAGACTTTTAGGGGAGCAGGAAACATCTAGTGTGCAATGTTATAATTTCCAAGTGAACAATATTTACATATTTAGAGAGTCTGTTTTCCAAAGAGGGAGGAGAAAGATGTCTTACGTTATTATTGATGCTTTTGAAGTTTTTTGTGGAAAACGTGTTCAGCCAATGTTGTTATCCCAATGCAGAGTATTTTTATTATGTCTTACAAAGTGTCTGGAAGGGATCTTTAACTGTCTCTGTGTGCTTTTTTGTTGTCCTAAGGTAAAACAGAAGTGGGCCAGCCGTCTTTTAGCCAAGCTAAGAAAGGACATTCGACCCGAGTGCAGAGAAGACTTTGTCTTGTCAATCACTGGGAAGAAAGCAGCGTGTTGTGTCCTGTCAAACCCTGACCAGAAAGGCAAAATGAGACGCATAGACTGTCTCAGACAAGCTGACAAGGTAAAACAAAATCCCACTAATTACTCCGCATTTTCAAACAGTGGAAAGAAATCACGCATTAATTCAAAACACACTTCATATAGCCATGTACTATTCATAATTTGGCCTTGCTTTTTGTCTAATCCGCTGCTGTTTTAATCAGCTGTCAATGCATCTTGATAAATTCAGTATCATCATGATTCCACAAGTACAACAGTGAGGTAACCCTAACCCTCTGCTGCTCAGTTTTTTTCAGTTTCAGTCATGCTCTTCTTTGCATACGTACAGTTATTGATCATATTGCTCCACAGTAAAAGCCTTCCAGAGGTACAAAAGCTCAGTGTCTCCATTCCTAGCAGGCTGGTACTGTAATACATTTTCAGGAACCGACAGTAGTGTAACCATAGTCGTAAAAGTAAAAGCAAAAGCATCTATTTGTATTTGTGTCAACAGATGACCGTGAAAAGCAAAGTGGAGAGAAAGGCAGCGCTCGGATGTTGCACTGATAAAATTTCCATCTGTCACAAAGTTTTTTACTCTGCATTTTTTTTAGTGAACAGCAGGTTTTGTTTCCACTAAGTAATACAATAGCTGCACTGGTTGGAAAGTAGAAGCCTAAAGAAGCGACGAGTACACAAAACAACGCCACTGGGTGTGGCCTGTTGACTCTTCTTTAAGCATCAGGACAATTGACATCACAGGGAGAAACATCAGAGAGTACTTTTACTCTAGTACTAATTTGACATACTTTACTTGAGCGTTTACATTTTATGCTACTTTATACTTCTACTACACTACATCTCAGATGGAAATGTTGTACTATTGTATTCTACATTTTACTCCACTGTATTTATTTGACACCTTATTACATTATGTTACTTTTTACATAAAACAACACATGATATACTTACGTGATACTACTCTACTCAGTGATATACAAAGTATCTAAAACTTGCTCCATGTTGACGAATTACATGTATCCGTTAGGGTTAGATTAGATTGAGCCAGAATAATATAATATTCTATTGTAATATGCACTGTAAAAAAGGAGCAAAAAAAGCATTGTTTCTGAGAAATTAGTCTAATTTCAGGAAAGTTCATTTTGTTGGGCATGTTTTTCATTAGAAAAGTAATCTCACTTTTTGAAGAAAGTATATTTAACTTAATATACTTATACTATATTTAACCACTTGCACAACTTCTCAATTTAATTAATCGATTTTAATTCTGAATATTATTTCTTCTCAATTAATATTAAGTGTATCTTAAATAATGTTGTGTTTTCATTGCTTGTAATAAGCACAACTTGCATTAAAGTGTTTTGGTTTTAAGGTCCATTACGGTTAATGACTAGACTTATTAGAGTATTACTTTTACTTGAGTAAAGGATCTCAGTTGACGTAAATGTACCTTCAAAATTCTGGCTTGTAAAACAGTATAGAATTTAAGTGAAGAAGAAAGAAAGAAAGAAGAAAGAAAACTCTGTTGCATTTAAAAGTATTACATTCAAAACTGTATGCGAGTATTTCCAGCACAAGTTGCTTTGTTACATTGAAGTTATAATATTATATGTGCAAAATGGTCCCTTTTAAATTCATAGTATATTATTATTATTATTATTAATATTAGTAGTATCACTCTTTATTTACAATCATGACCAAAGTTAGGCCCCCAGGGTTGTTTTTCATGTTCTATTCAACGATTGTCACACAGATAAACCAAATCAACACACTCTAAACGGAGACCATACGGCTCTAAAGTCTCTGTGAAGTAACTCAGACAACCTTGAGCTGCACAAACACTGATAATAACGCTCTTAAAATTAACACAAAGAAAATGGAGACATTGTGTTTGGTTCACCGTCTGACTCTCATGAAGTTCCTATTGTTATGCACAGTGAAAAAAATCACGCAGATATTTTTATACAAATACTTTGTATAATGACAGACCATCTGCTATCCTGGAAAAATCACACTGAATTTGTGTGCAAAAAGACAAAACAAAGAATTTATTTTCTTTGCCAGCTTAGGTCTTTTGGGGCGAGTTGACAGATTCGTCTTTTGTTCTTTACTTCTGTGATTATGACTGTTCTACAGGCAGCACTAAATCATGGAACAAGAGTTTATCCATGACTTTAAAGTCAGGACACAAAGGCCAACACAAAAGTCTCTGACCACAACCACGTCCAAAACACAGAATATAAATTGTTGCCATCGAACCAGAGATACAGTCCGATCTTTCAAAATCAACATTAAATCTGGCGCTTATTCCCAGGTCAAATGTATGTGCCATGTTAACTGTATGTAAAGTATCTTTGTTCTCAGTTTAAATTTTTGTCATTTTTGTACTGAGTCCGCCAAGGTTCAGCTGAGAAAAATAACAGACTGTTTACAAACTGTACTCTCAGATTTGAAGTCTGTGCCCAAGGATTTGTAACTTTGACTAAGTTAGAAAGATATTCTCAGGTTTTAACTTAAAAAAATAAAGCATAATAAAAGATGTTGCTTTAGCTCCATTATGTTTAATGATGCTTTATGTTATGATACGAATCTGTGGACGTGGAGTTTAAAACCGAGGCTACAGACGTGTGCCTGGGATTAAACTCATTCTAGCCATTTTATATATCATTATCTGGTGTAATGTATTACTTATATTTAGCTATTATATTCTCATCTGTCTGTAAAGTAACAAGAAGATACAGCTGCCAAATGAAAGAAGTTAAGTAAAAAGTATTTCCCTTTGAAATGTAGTGGAGTGAGCAAAAAAGTGAGCGGAAGTAGAAGCACCTCACAACTGTGTTCAACTACAGTCCTGCATCACTAGGGTTACTGGTCACCCACTAATTATCACACTGTCTTGTGTTTTCTAGGTGTGGAGGTTGGACCTGGTTATGGTGATCCTGTTTAAAGGAATCCCCTTGGAAAGCACAGATGGAGAGCGGCTGGTGAAGGGAGGCCAGTGCTCCAACCCAGTCCTTTGTGTGCAGCCTCGACACATCTCTGTCTCTGTCAAAGAGCTGGACCTCTACCTCGCTTACTATGTGCAAGAGAGAGGTACGTCTCAACGTGAACTTGATGTTGTCTCTCATCTATTCATTAAAGGCCTTTCACACCTAAAAGACCGAAACAAGGTCTGAACCAAGGTTCATGTTTTTGTTACATTGTATTAATTTGATCCAGTTGGTTCTGGTTTCACGTTGCCGTTTTGCGAGTGTACTAGCTGCCTCTGGTTACAGGTAGACTGTTCTTTGTGTGGTGTTCACATGTGGTCATGTAGTAAATAGATAGATCCGCACACCAAATAGCTAATTATATATATATATATATATATAATAACTTGAAAGGAGCCATTAAGGCCTTTGGAAACGAGCATAAACCTCACAGTTTCCTTGGAAAATCCGTACCACAATCTCTACATAGAAGGCTGCTCACGACGCTATCGTGGACGTAGGCAACCGAGACAGTCAGGGAAGGTGTTCATTTTTTAAGGTACATTACGATCTGTTAACACATCACAAATAAAAAAAGCAATTGATTACTTGTAAATTTCTTCAGATTGTTACACATTGCACCTTTTGATTTGAGTCCATTGTGCAAAACCACGCGAGCTGTTGCTGATTGGCATGAGTCAAATAGTAGTAAAATATATATACTGTATATACAATACATTTGCAAGGTACATAAAGAGAGCTCACGATATATAAATGAATACACAAAGAAAAATCTTAAAAAACAAGTACACACCATCCAGGACTCAGGATAAATAGCTGTCTTATACACTTTATATTCGAGGTGTCTATTTGTTATTGTAGGGGCAGATTAAGTAACACCATAGATGAAGATGAATCTTAAAAAGTGAAAAATAACAATCACAACATACACCACAGCAGGGTTACTTTTGGAAATATGATACAGGTTATTAAATCACAAGAATGGTTTAATGTCGAAATCTTCACTGAGGCCTTTAGGGACTGAAGTACCCAGTGTTTATATCCAGAAAAGTTCATGTTTTAGGAGACTCTCCCTCTGCCCGGATGTTTTATTACCTCAATTCCCTCAGACCCCGAGTTCCCAAGAATCATATGTTAACACTCTGGACCCTTCAGAAAACAGATATTACACAAACAAATATATTCTCCAAGCGAAGTGTTTTTCTTTCTGGTAGTTGAGCTGTTGGTATCAGGCTCCAGGATCTGCAGTGATTCGGTGGCGTAGCTATTGAAGAGCAGTGATGTGACCGGCTCAAGAGTACATTTATTAATCACCACTACCACCAATCTATATTCCACTTCACCAGCCCCTTTTCACTTTGAGCAGCTTGCACCTACGTGGACCAAAATAGCAAGTAAGCTTGGAAACACCCACACACTATGGGTATACAAGACCAACCACTTTCAGAGACTGCACGGTTAAAATAGAGCCCTAATGCAGATATTTGGTAAATTAAGGCACCTATGCACATATACACTCCGTGTGTCTCAGCCAATAGTATATCGATGTGGGTTCCCATGTTATTTTAAGCCTTTCTGCATCTTTCAGGCCAGGATGACAGTGATGGAAGACCTAGATCTGATTTTCTAACCAGGCTAAGGAAGCTCGGACACTTGACTTTCAAGCAAGCAAGTAGAGAAGCAAGTAGAAGCCTTCAGCTTTGATAACATAAAATGCCTTTATTGTCACTTACATACAACGAAATTGGAAATGAACTTATCGCAATGTGCAATTCTAAAATAGACGACAGTGATACAGTGCAAGATACGCAGCATGCAGCAATAGTACTTTGGTCATGTTAACCAATTTGTTCCAATACCAACACGCACAACAGCATCGTTACAATAGAAGTGACAATTATAGTGCAAGACAAGCGGTAATAAATACTATTACGGTGTTCACCAATATGTGTAGCCGCAGTGCAGTTTTAACACTGTCCAGTGTGTATGATGCGATTTGGGTGAGTGTGGGGGTGTGATAGTCCTTATCAGCAGTGCAGAGGCAGTGTGTGTTTGTGATGGGGACAGATGACTGGGAGGTGTAATGAAGGCCACTGCTTTGGGAAAGAAATAATTCCTTAGTCAGTTTGTGTGTGAGTGCAGCATCTGCCTGATGGAAGATGCTCGACCACACGGTGTCCAGGGCGTGCTGTGTCGCTGCTGATGTTGATGGCCTTCCTCCTCAGCTGCCTGGTCATACCCCTAAAAATGGGGAGGAATTATCACAAGTGACACAATGTAGTTACCTCAAAAAAGCTTTACTCCATTATATTTTCAAAAATGTTAGCATTTACGAGGGGTGAGCAATCTGATGATCTTATATCTAGGTGGATCTTCCAGATGTCTACAATCTCTCATTTCCATGAATCGTAGAGATCGTGCCATGCTATATCATCCCACTCCTGGCTCCAAACTTCACACGATAAGTTCAAGGAGCATTTAAGCACAACGCCATTTATCCAATAGAGCTGTATAGCCTTATATACGGCTCTGTTGATTGGACAGATGACTTCACGTCAAGGAGCAGTTGACAAAGTATGCCAAAGAAAAACAAATGCAGGACAAAGATGACAATGAAGTGGAACTTTTTATTCAGCCAAAGACATGCTACCCTTTGAAACTGTAGAGAACATGGGTTTGAAAATACCAATGTGGACTGTAGATTGAGGTGACATGCCAAGCCACAAATATTTTTCCAATCCTGCCATTCCTCACCTTAATGCCGAGTGTCGACAGCAGGCTGTGGGACAAATGTCTCATGAAGTGTCAGCGAGTGAAAAGTGCACACTGGGATGTCATTGTCAAATCTCCTTTTATAGAATACGCACATTTTTATTGTTAGTTTAAAACTCTTTACAGCTTACTCTTACAAGTTTACAGCTCTTTAACTCTCCAAGAATCAGTAGGATTGGCCCGTCCACCTGGACACGTTGAATATTTGTGTCTGCATTCTATGTTATTTTTGTGGAAATCCAATTCATCTCTGAAACTATATATGCAGAGCATTTTCCCCAAGAAGCTGCTGTTTGTCGTTATGAATACTGATTGAAGATACACATGAAACCTTCACTTGTGATCTAATTTGCAAATTGAATCAAAGTCAGAGTGGCTCAGAGAGAAGTTGTCTGAGAACTTCTAAGAATGAAGTGCTCTTTTCCTTTGTTTGGTTCAAACCATTTTATGTTAAATGCTATTAGGAGCTGAGTCCAAAAACAGCTGGAAGAGAACACCGCGCTCACATCTGTTTTTTATATCGTGGCTTTAGGAGCTGTAGGAGGATTGAGTAACACACTGAGGCAGCAGTACAGTGTGATGGAGCAGCAAACAAAATCTGTGCAACACTAAATAAAATATCACTGATGAGAGAATAAACATGGTCAAAGCTGACCAGGGGGCACATCAGAGTTTTTGAGTTCTGTTGGAAGCGGTTCTGACTTGTGGTGGTTTGACAGTGTCAGATCTTTGGTTTAAATCTTTGGTTTGTGCTGCAACTCAGCCGTACTTTAAAAGGTGACGTGGTTGGACTTCTTTAATATCATACTAGGTCTCGGTCTTTTTACTTCCAATGCCTCGATTGATTTTCTTAAAAATACAGCTTCACTTCGTAGTTTTTTCTTTCTCGGTGAGTCGTATGTATTAGGGATGTGCATCTCCATCAGTGAAGCCGATGCGATATGTATCTTGATGCACTGCCAACAATCCGACACGTTAAAGATACATTTAAAGCAACTTCCGATACGATACGATGCACCCATATTGCAATGCGGTTCGATTCGACGCGATTTGATTCACAAACTTGGCAAAAACTCTGACAAAAGATAAAACAAAACCAGGCCTGGACCTCATGTACTTCTTCTTTCCTGTTCTGTCTCCACTTACATGTTCATAACACACCTCAGCCTCGGTATCAGCGTGAAGATTTGTTTACTTGTGCGAGATGTAGCTGCGAGACTAGAGTAGTTCACAGCGGCAGAGATGACAGACGCACTGGAGAAACTTAGAGATGAGGATCAATCGGCCAGTAAAAAAAAATGAATGGTCACAAATTATTGATCACATTTCTAATTAATAAAGACATAGGGCCTCTACTAATGATTATAAGTAGATTGTTTTTTTAACTGCGACAAAGACGTTAGAAATGATGCATTTGTTAAAACATCAGACCAAACTCTGTCCATTACTTCAGGGGTTTCTCAAACTTTTTGGAACTTATTACAGATAACATTGGGTGATAACCTTTTCCAATGACCCTAAGGATCCTTTCTACCATTTGTACTTTTTAGATGGCATTGCAGCTCTTTGTATTATAACATTTTTCAACCTAAATACAGACCTGTTTCCAAGTAATAAACAGAAGCCTATTTCAATTTTAAACATGTTAACACCACTTATATATTTATAAACAGAGGGTCATCATTTTCAAATTTTATTTCAGCTCAACAGCTACTACTTTTCATGTAACTTAAATGCTGTCGGAGGAACAGTAGGGAGACGGGCATAGTCCTAATACATCCTGACATTTCAAATGATCAGTTTAAAGCTGACTTTCAGAAAGTGCTTTAGCTAAAATAATTAACTTATTGCTCGTAATTCAAATGTTTGGCAGAACACTCTGAACAGAAGTCATCATAACGGCACAAAAATGATTTTGTTTTGCTCTCATGTTTTGGGTACTTTGCAATCAGATGATGCTGTAGCATGGCTGGTCTCATGGCTTCATTCACATGATGTGTTTTGGTTGATCTCCTGTTGCTTTTCCGATAACCAAACTCATTGTAACTGTCATCACATTTTCTCAATTTAGCTAGTTTGGGCTTAGCGTCACTTGATAAATATCACTTTTCCACCGAGGGAGTACGGTCGTGTACCGCCACTGCACTACTTGATCTGAAAGTAAATTAGAGATGTGTACCTCCATGAACTGACTGAAGGCTGTTTCTCTCTCTCTCTTGTTCTGGACTTAGTTTGATGCTTATCCAGTGGATCTTGATCAAGATCCCAAAGACCTTTTCTTTTGTTTTCTTTTTATCTGAAGTTGTTTAAAATGACCTTGCATTGTTTCATTCATCCAGCAAAGCACCTTGCTGCTGTAAATACTGCTATACAATCACAAATTCTTTTCCCTAAAGATAACCCTCACAAACTTTAAGAAATTACCTTAACCTTTGGTAAAGTAAAAAAAAAAAAAAAACTGGCAGGACAAAGTAAATTTTGCTGATTAAATGGGAAAAAGGAGCAGGCGTAGCTCCAGCTCAAAAGATGCATTGTGATTGGTTCTTTGTTTTAAACAATATTCACACACATGCCTTGGACACTGGCACTGTTTATTCTGTAATTTAGTAATGGAAACCACTATATAAAATGCTCCTCTCATTACAGTTTGCATATATTGTCTCTGCAGGGTTTCCTGCTGTTGTCAGCTTGGTTGGAAGTTAGATTACTGGTTTTGCACATTGGGTTCTTGTTTTTTTGTATTGGGTCTACATGATATTAAAAATCTGATGACAACATGCTTTTTTATCACCTTTTGTTGAACAATAGCATTGTGGCCTGTTTGTAGGAACCTAGCGTCTGCATCATAGAAGGCTAACTTCACACATCGCACACGTACTTCAACAACAGCATCTATCGTCTACGGATGCGCTCAGAGTGTGAATCAGGACAATCATATTTGCACGTAATCAATCACATAATCAATCTTTTGCCTCAGAATATTACACTAGAGTTAACCATATCAGACAGGATTCCCAAATGCCAAAAACGCCGGTGTTTGAGACCAAGCCTTTATCATGTCAAAGCTACACCACCTGCTGCACAGACGTTACCACTCCCATCAACGGATGCTGCGCATGTTTGATTAGTTGTTATCTGCCAAAGCAATAGAGGGACTGAGGGACAACCAACACCTCCAGACAAACCGATACTGGATTTTATGTGGTTAAATCCTAGACGAGGGGTGAGAATTGTCACTGGCGTCACAGTTTGATTCAGTTGAGGTTCACCTATCAATGATTTGAATGCACAATGATTCTCAATGTAATTCTTCAGACAAACAAAACCTTTTTGCAGTTCTAGCTACCAGACTGAAAACTATGCATTTTCAGTTACAGCCCTGAGGCTTTGCGACAGCCTCCACTGCTGATTTTGTCTTTCTCATCAAGTTTTGTTACCGCACCGACTCCCAGGATTTTTTCTTGGTGACAGTGGGACGAGTGAAGTATGTATAAGACAAGCATGTTGTGGGTTATTTTGAGTTGTCATATTAGGATCAGGAAGATCGCAGTGATGTTGCTCACCCTGCCCATCATGTGGGGCATTGTGTTTCAGTTGTTCTTTTGGAAGAGGGAGAAATAAAAGTTGAGTATAATGCTTGAAATACAATGGCATGAAGACGTGGTTTTTTCCACTGGAGTATTGTATGTATGTATGTTTATCTATGTTAAACCACTCATTGTGTGTTTGTATTTCCTCATTAATATTAAAAATGTACAAGACAAACTGGCTGACATGACATGATAAGCAGTTTGTTGAATACCTGGACATTCAGTTCTATTTGTGTTATTTGAAGGTTAATTAGTCAGTATCTGTGTCTGTTTCTCTCTCTTCAGAGGCAGAGCAGAGCAGCAGTCCCAGTCGTACAGGAGTGGGCTCTGATCAGGAGGACAGTCGAACTGCCACCATGGGTAAGGCAAAAGCATTAAAAACGTCCTATTTTAGTCTCTTTTTTTGTTTGGGTCCCATTAGGAAGGAGCATTTTTAGAAACTTTCTGCTGTTGTGTTTCGACAGATGGCCCAGAGTTCCAGGATAGTTTTGTGACATCGGGTGTTTTCAGTGTCACTGAGCTGGTCCAGGTCTCAAGAAGTAAGTCTGCCTCACCATAACCCCATTTACCCACCTTCACTCATTCAAACACTGAACCTTTTCATGATTTGGAGTGACGCTGAGCAGATCTCAAGATGTTCACGTAGAGAGTCTGGGTCCTTGTCATGGTCTGACTACTTGAGCTCCCATGAGGCTCATTTATGTCTAATGCACTATTA
>JAPQRN010000019.1:13939873-13957588 GCA_037367275.1 Coranthus polyacanthus | reverse complement strand
TAAAGTTGACTTTCAGTAAGTGCTTCACCTTTAAAATAAAAGCTTATTGCTCTTTAGTCAAATCTTTGGCAGAAAGCTCCGAGCAAATCATGAAAGAAGTTATCGTAGCACTGTTACTCCATCTGTAGAACGGCACTTTTAATGATACAGCACAATTTGAAAATTTATTGCAAATTATTTTGCGCACCACCTGGCTATGGGTCATGGACCCCCAAGGGTCCTCAAACCCCACTTTGAGAAGCACTACTTTAAAGTGGCTCAGTGGGGGCTTGCAGACAGACTGTATTTAGAAATGTGTTCACAACGTGTGTTGATAAGCAGCAGAGCTGGGCCCTGTGTGTTACACAGCAGTGTGTGTGTTGCGTTGTGGCTGCTGCATTGCAGTGCCTTTGCTCCAGAAACTGCTCAGCTAATACTGCTGAGCCAGGAATCCCCCACCTCTGTCTCTGTCTCTGTCTCTCTCTGTCTCAAATTTGTCACAGCTACATGCATGGTGAGATACCTCCATGTGGTTTTGATGACAACGTGTACTTAAATGCAACTGGAAACGGTTTTAGGCTCAGTTTTAATGCATTTCTTTACAGATACAATTCATGTATTCATGAAATGTACTGTTGAGTCTGAACTTTTCAGCGTAATTTAAATGCAGGGATGGTATGCTTTATTTAAATATGAAAATCAAGTCAAAAACAAGGCCATGAGTGTAGCTTTCTAAAACCGTTCACGGTCCGGCAGCGTTACGCTCATACATGTGTCAGACGCCTTTCTTTTAATCTGTGAAATGTGTGACAACTGGCAAAATAAGAAATGTTCCTATGCTCTATATCACAGCTTACATCTAACCTTAATCTAACAAGACACAAAATCCTTGTGCTGACACACACTCACTAGTGAGGAGATGTCATATTGAATTTCTGATAAAGTGTAGTGCAATGATGCAAATAGTATCTGCAGACAGAAAGTTACTTGCATTATTCATCTGCATTGCTCTCATGTTTTCAAAGGCAGGAAAACAACACTCTGGCTTTTTGTATTTATTCAAGAATGCTGTTTGAGTAAATACTGTAAAATCACTTCAAAGTGGTATCTACACTGCCAGTATTCTTCATCAATTTACACTGGAATCCTGGTTGGTTGTAAAGAATTGTGGGCAGGCATTACCTCCTTTCCTTTTATAAGGGGTGGTTCAATTTATCCTTTGCTAGAGGAGATACTAAAGGAAGATACTGAAGCACCTGTCCTTATTTATTTAGAGAATTTGACCGACTCTTATCATGGCTGCCACTTAAATACTAATGAGTCATTTCACATAAGAATCTTCCTAAACTAAAAAGACTATTCAAATGAAGACCCTGCAGACAAAATGCAGGCTTTGTACAGTAAATGATACTGTAGTGTGAGGCTACTCAAGCGAAGTATATTTTAACCGTGTTTCTCTCTTTGTTTCAGTCTTGGTATCTCGGCAACTGAGTGAAATGTGGGAGAATTGCCATGTCGGTACTGTCCCGGAGGCAGTGAAGCAGTGTTGTCAAAACATTGCCAGAAGACAAATATATTCAGCTTTGTAGAAGAAAAACTTATGGTCATACATATATATAAATATGAAGTGAAATCTACAATATTTCTATATGTGTATGTTCCATGAAGAGACAGCCTGGATGGAAACAGATGCCGAGATAGATGCTGCTCTCCCTCAGCCATTGGCAGCCCCCAGAATGAATGAATTTGCTATGACACTAAATGGCTCTTCTCTGGCCACTGATGCGAGTTTTCAAGTGAAAGTTATGGATTGATGCAGATGTCTGGTTGGTCCAGATGAACTGCGGATCAGAACGAGGCCTCAACCCAGCAGGTCCTACGAAGCCTGTAACCCATGTGTGCTCCCCGGATGAGGCCTGTTCCCTTGGGACGGCTGTTCGCCTTGACCCCTGCACCCCGAGTCTCTACACTAAGTCTAAGTATAAGGCCTCCTCCTCCCTGGGATGGATATAGTCCTTATCCCCCTCCTTCCCTTCAACACCCAGAATGCCCCTCTCCGCTGCAGGTGCTGCTTATCATATATGCAAATAAGCCTCCCTTTTTTCTGAACCAACTAGAAAGAGATCCTGTTGTTAATATGTAATGTTTCTTTGCACTTTTTAATATGTTATTAATACGCCTGAAGAAAACGAAGAGTTGAAACAGTGCGTTTGTTTTTCCTCTTCCCACCAAAAGACAGAGGCTTTGTCTTTTTTATTGACAATCATTAGCCTGAATCCATTAAGTTGCTTTGAGAGGCTCATGTTTTTTAAAACTGTTTGTTTATGGTTTTTTTTTTTTTTTTTTTTTTTTTAATTTTTGTCCGAAAACATGAATAATAGTGGAATATAAGAGCTATATTCATGCCTAACACAACACACAATGCTACAGTTGGTCTGAGTTACTGTTAGAGTTAGTGGTGGCAGATGAGGGCTCAGGGCTGCTGTTCCCTTCCCTTCAGATGCTGATCGTCTTGTCATGACAGTATGGAGCATCATTTGGAGGAAACATTAAGCTGCCACAAGAAAATGGTTCAGCGGAGCAAAGAGGCATTAAACCCAGGACCACGTGGCAGCACAGCCAGTGTTTAACTGGTTTAAAACTGTAGCATCGTGTGGTTTGTGCAGTAGAACGTGAATGCGGTTCCTACATTTCCACACTCATCCCTGCTCTTCGAGGAGATGCTGTGTAGATTTTATTTGTGTCTAAGACACCACAGTGATGGAGTTTCGATGTAGGTAGAAGAAAGACATACGGCGTATCTTGCATTGCACTATGATTAAGACAAAAATTCCTTTCTGAGCAACCCTTGGCGCGCTGATACGGCAGGCTGAAGTGTGTTTTTGATGAAGCGGTTTGACAGTAGGTCATGTGAAAACTGACTTGAATTGAGCACAAAAGAGTTTCTTGTTCAGCTCTACAACGCGTGGTGTCCGGCAGATGGTCGGGCGGAGCTGGAGATAGATGGACGGGCAGGTTAGGCACAGGGATACGGACGGTTTTAGGTGATGGTTTACCACTGGAAACAAGCAACAAATCGAGATGATGTGTTATGAGCTTGCTTGATGACACGATCTGCATTGTGGCTGTGCTTTAGTGGGGCAAAGCAATATTCTGTTCAGACTGGCTTTTTACAGCTTTATTTAGTCAATCCTTTTGTTGATAATGTTTTTAAAGGCATCTTTAAAAGATTTAAAATCTTACATACTTCATTTTAACTTTGAGTAGAATTATTTTATATATATATATATCACAAGGTTAGCAATCAATAGAATCCAACCATTAATCACAGTCTGTGGTTATGGCAACATCTTGAAACCATGTGTTCATAAGGGCAAGATGTCAGTTCAGCAACACTTAGTCTGTATTTGTGTAGTTGTCGAAGCTCTGAATACAGAAGAAGAAAAACAAATTGAGAATCAGATCATAAAACATATCATTATTGATATTTTTATGTCTAAATCTATCGCAACAGTAGCAACACATGCGCACCCTGGCCTTTTGATATTTCAAACACCATCTTTATGGAGATGGAAAGACTGAATATGAAAGAGATTTTTATAGGGACTAATATTTTATAACCAGTGCCATGTTTTAATCTCTTACAGCTTTGCGACTATAAACGTCCTATTGAAGTTTGTTGCCTGAGATTGTTGACTTATAAAGGACTGATTTTTCAGTGTGAAGGTGCAATCAGACTGAAAGCTAAATGAATTTGCACTATTCTTTCATTGTACTAAAGTGTTTTTCATTCCACTCCAAAAAAAACAACTTTGTATTGACTATTTCAAGGAGAGAAGTGGATTATTTGTCACTAGGTGGCACCACATTAAAGCAAGTTGCTCTCCAGGCTCCAGGCCGAAATACTTCCTCCAGCCTCTCCATTTATGCACCGATGAGCCTGTGTGCCTCCTTTCACACAGGAAAAACATGAAATAAGTTACTCGTACATTTTGTTTTAGTCTCTTTAGTCATTGGAATACATCAGATTGTGATGTTAAAAGAGTAATTCCTTCGTGGCGTTTGTAATCCTTAGAAAAATGCATTCTTTTGTTAGTTTGTTTTTAGGAGTTTGTTCATTGGGCTGTAAAGAGTCCAGCTAGCTATGCATCGAACATGTGTGTATGGAGAGCAGCTGTATGCGTTTTTTTTCTCTCTCAAAGTTTATCATTTTGACTCAAGGGTCTTTTGGAAAATGCTCTTTTTTAATGTTTAAGTTGAAGCATTTTCAACTGGCACAGACATATTAATCCCATTTGCATCTTTGGCATTCAATTTTTATGCAGTCGTGTGCGATGAAAACTCACTTTGCCTTCAGTCTGAACACACCATTCGAGAGGTGTGCATTTCTTTGAACAGATCGTTTTCTTTCATGTTAACAGCAGTCAGTGCCTACTTAGGGTTGAGATTTTGTACTGAAGGTGCTGATTTGTTTTGTCAGGGCGAGTTTTAAGGTTTGGTTAAAGTTAGCTAACAGCTGATGTATACTGCATGGTGCTGCCACGGTCGCTGTGCTGACCTAAAGAATGCATGGCTCAAACTGATAATACCTCTCCCTCTTTATCCTGCTCTTCCTCCTCCTTCTCCTCTTTCTCTTTCTCTTCCTCCTCTTCCTCCCCTTCCTCCCTCTGTGCTACATTAATGGGCAGTGGATGGAAGGAATTTCTTTTTCTTTAAATTTTAATAATTGCCCTGTTATTAAACTCCTCTTTTGCACGATATTTCATAAAACACATTATGTGCCTTGCCTTGAGTTAAAGAACAACTATACTTTATGGGAAAGTGACCATACTTTTCATGGTACAGCTGGTAGCAAAAAAAAAAAAAAAAAGATACAAAAAAAAAAGCTGCATGTGTGATTGCTTAACATTAACCAGTGCAGGTACAGTTTTAAGTTAACACTGGCAACTGGTTATTGGCAACAAGCGTAAACAATACTACTCAATAAAAGCTTTTATTAGTGAGGACTGAATCCTCTACTACCATCCACCTCAACATTTTTATACAGTGTCAAAGAACCAGTGTTAACCGAATGACATTTCCTGCAGAGTCAGAGCCAGTAACCCTGTTATGACACCGTCCAGTGACCAACAGAGTGAGATACTGGACAAATAGTACAGACTGACTGTTTTAGCAAAGCTAAACATAATCCAAACCTTACACAGAGCTGTACCACACTCTAACAGGGACAGACAGGAAAAGTGATTGCAGATACGTGAGGTAGTTCAGCCGTTCTGCTATTAAATGTTAGCTACTAGGTTTAACTGAGGACAGGCGTAACCTGACATTGACATTGTCACCTGACATTGACATTGAGTAACCTAGACGTGCGTTACTCAAAATGTACACAACAACTGTATCGTAAATGAAAAACTATGGAACTAATTTTCTGCCAAAACCAAACAAAACATGTTTTACAAATGCCCTACAATTACAACAACCACAGTGTGGTTTGCAAATACAAAACACAATTACCAAGCGAATGCACAGCACGTCCTACACGCACAAAAAAAAAAAACAATCCTACAAAAACAAAACAGTATCACATGACTTTAGGTACGATCTTTCCACTGCGTTTATGCTGATGATTTTCTCACAGATATCCTGAGTAGTTCGTCCTCCGCAACAGCAGGTGGCGCTAGGGGTCAATTTGAAAGTGCGGGTGTTATGTCGAGCTCTGCCAAAATGAGCTCTGCCACATCATGCACCCCTGTTAAGTTTATTTTCAGATGTTATAAGGATCAAATGACGTCACATTCGCATTATATTTTGGGCTATTCTATCTTACCAATGCAAATCGGGGCAGCTCCAAAATCAAACATATAATGATTGAAAATCAAGTTAAAAAGGGGGCCCTTTATTTGACAGAGCTGACTTTGGCAGATATTGACGTAATACTGGCACTTTTAAACTGACTCATAGCGCCACCTGCTGTTGTGGAGGGTGAATTACTTCAAATCTTCAGCGCAAACTTGGTGAAAAGATTTTGCCAAAAATCACGAGATATTGTTTTAGTCTTTGCAGGATATTTTTTTTATTTTTGATTGTAAGACATACTGTAGTTGTTTCTGAAGCATGATGTGCTAGAAGTAAGCTGTGTGTTCGATTGATGTGTTGCAAAACAAAATGCATTAGTTTGTCAATTATAATTTGCAAACCACACTGTGTTTTTAGCAAATCGTAACGCATTTGTTAAACATGTTTTTTTTTTGGTAGAGTTAGCGTGAAATTAGCTCTATACAATCCTGTCATAGAGTGTGGTAACAGCTGCGTTGTATCTGAAAATTCCTGCCTAAATGTTCACAATACAAACAAAAGCCATGTCAGAGACTATGCTCAGCTCCGTCTTTACTCTGTTTTAATATTAAGTATTAAATACATGCAAATACATTTTAAGGTGTTTATTATTAATTTATACTATATTGTGAATAAAGTGTCAGGCATTTAGCTGTGCCAGTGTGGCCAAGCCACTTGATCCCATCTGATGGAAACATGTTAAACATGGTTAAGGTTTGGGCTTTAGGGCTCTTCTGCTCTCTGATTGGCCTTTAGAACACCGTCCATTTCCTGATACGATGAACTTGACCTTGTAACTAATTGTGTGACAAGATATTACAAAAGGTCATAAATTAATTTGAGTTTTCTATGGATGCATGCACTTAACTCTTCTTACTGAACTTGGCATTTAGGTTATTGTTTTAGTTATTATTATGTTACTTGTAGAGTTATGGTTTTAAACACAGCAGTGTGTATAAATATGTACCACATGGACTTATCTATGATATAAAAACGATGTTGTGTAAGTCTGTTGTATCTGTCTATTTTAGTTGGACTCTCTAAGCTGGTGGCCAGGACTCAGAGGAAGAGACAGATAAGGTTTAGATGTGTGATGGATGAGTAATAGTGAGAATGTGGAGAGTGCATGTTTCTGCCAATGCTGCACAAACATCTGAGAGCGTTTTTGTCTTTTAGCTCTAGCACCACCTACAGCAAAATGCTCTTAAATTTCACTGAAGTAGATTATCGATTAATGCCGTTTGGTTGTCATTTGCCAAACCCATCCAAACATACACTATCCTGTGCTAAACTTTATCAAGCTTTTATCAATCCTGCTTTAATACTGACATACAATTTGCTAACATAACAGCATACAGTACAGTAGCTATCGCAGACATTGTCATTGAACCTATTGGCCTATACACGTACCACTGGAGCCCTCTGTTGGCCACAATCTGCAATAACATAACAGATTTGTCTTTACCCATTGAAGTTGACAGTCACCTCTCACACAGAGGCAGGGTATTAAGGTACTGTCCTTGCTAGTTGTAAACCTTGTGCTCTTAAATACTTAAGGTATGAGTCTACATCATTACTTTATGTTTTATTTGGTTTATTATTAATTTACCGTCTTAAGAATTTTTCCTTATTTCCCCTATTATCTCCCACGCAATGGATGAGACCTTTCCAAATGTTAGCTGAAAAAAAAAAAGCTGAATGCTACTCTTGTAAGAACAAAGAAGAACATTAATTATTGATCCAGGGCTTACCCAGCTTGGCTACGTCCATCAAAAGACTCAAACTAAATCACAATCAGATACCAAAAGTATGGATCTGCAACCCACACAATATCGACTGACTTAGACCGAATATACAGGCAACAGAAAATGAGCGAGAAACCATTTGGATAAGGAATTGTCTTAGGGTAGCAGATACACCAAATATAGACAGCTTCCATCTTCCCAAATGTGAATACAGCTATGGAAAAAATTTAAGAGACCCCTCCAAAATTTCCAGCATTTTGGCGCCAAATCATAAAAAAAACAACTGGTGTAGAGCATGTCAAACATTAAAGCTGGGAGTGAAAATCTGGGTTATTCCACCAAATATTGACATTAAAACATTAGTGTTGTTTAAAAATGAAAAGAACTTGTTTTCTTTGCATTTGCAGTCGTCATTTTCTGCAAGTAAATGCTCTCAATGACAATGTTTTTGTTTGGAATTTGGGAAGAATGTTGTTGGTAGTTTGTAGAATAAACAAAAATGTTAATTTTACTCACACACATACCTATTAATATTAAAACCAGTGATGTGTTAATTTTTTTCTGGAGCCGTGTAGACAAAAACAAGATAAACTGCACCACCTTGGGCTCAGGCTCAAAGGGAGGGTTTATATTGATGGTGGACACAAGCCTTAGTTGAAACCCTTCTAGTAAGTGAGTGGACTCCTGTCAGGAATAACCAGCCATAGCAAAAATGACATGATGGCGCTCAATTGTTAACTGACAAGAACAGTTTCTAATCATTTTATATCAGCATTCCCTTTTTAAACCAGCAATTTTGGCACCAAAATAATATAACCATGGTGACACATCTACGACTGTAATAACCAGCGAGGCCATGTATGAAGCTGGACTGTGGGAGTTTCATGGCTTCCATTTAAAGCCAAGCAGGAGGATAAAAACAAACACAAGTTTCTGTGAAATGTGTTTGAAAAGAATGTTAACCCGTGACGGGACAGACTGAGATGTCACTGAACTGTGACGTGCGTGTCGCTAGATGCTGAGTGCCTATTATAATGCACTATAGGAGTGAAAGGGACAATGTTTGGGTTGCAGAAAGAAAAAGAGAAATGACTTTTTGGGTTTAGCTGTCAGACTGAGCGGAGGACAAACAAAACAGTTAGAGCCTCAGTAGATTTATCACACCGGTTAAAATGGAAGCGGTCGGACACGTATTCTAATACTAGAACACCAAAATCTACAGCCAAAAACTGCAATACATTTTAATGATGTCTCTTGAATACAGTGCAGGCTGTACAAAGCTAATATCTCTTGCAAGGCTGATGTTGTGCTTTGCAGGAGAATGTAGTGGTGTTGTGACAAAGACCAAGAGAACTGTGCACGTTGTACTTCAGAAATCTTGCAGCTTCTTACACCTTGTACCTCCTCTGCCAGTAGTGGCTAATATAAAAAAAACTGTTTCAGTTCTTATCCTACACTTAGAGAGAGACGATGCATGCACTATTCAAAGGCAGATGACATGAAAGCAGTGGATTTTGAGAGCTTGGTTTTATTCTTGATGTATGTTTCTGGCTGATTCTGATTGCGTTGAAGCAAATTATGACGTCCTGTTAATTTGTATTTGTTTTGTTTCTTACTGGCTAGCAATCTGACCACAGAAAATGCACAAAAACGCCCAATAGCTTCCCTACAAATCACCAGCTATCAAAGTGGAAGTGTTCTGAAGGCATGTATGGAGACAAAATCATACCAAAACTTAAGAAACAAACAAAACAGAGCTGTATACAAATGCGCTGCGATTCGCTAACGAACGCAGTGTGGTTTGTTGATACAAAACACAATTAAGAAACTATTGCATTTTGTGTTGCAAATGCAAAATGTACCTATGAAACAGATACACAACATATTTGTAAAACATCATGCTTTATACACAGCTACTGTCACGTAACTTTTGGCACAATCTTTCCACCAGGTGGCGCTACGGGTCAATTTAAAAGCACCGGTGTTATGGCAAGTTCTGCCAAAATCAGCTCTGGCAAACGATACATCTCCTTTTCACTTTATTTTCAGACATTACAAGGAACATATGATGTTACTTAAATTGTATTTCGACAGCCCAAAATCATTTACAATGTGGGTGACGTCATTTGATCCTTAAAACGGCCGAAAATAAACTTAAAAAGGGCTGTGTTATCTGCCGGAGCTGATTGTAGCTGACCTTGCTGTAACACCAGTGCTTTTAAACTGACACATAGCGCCACCTGCTGCTGTAGAGGTGAATTATTCTGGATATTTGTGAGAAAACACAGTGGAAAGACTGTCACGTGACCTTTGTCTTTGTCTTTGAAGCACATATTTGTTTGTACTTATTAGACATGCTGTAGCTGTTTCTGAAACATTATGTTTTGTAGAAAAAATCTGTGTATTTGTTTGACATGTATATTTTATATATGCAAAACAAAACACATTCGTTTGTTCATCATGTTTTGCATTTGCAAACCATACCTTGCTTTTTAATGAACCGCAGCGCATTTGTCAAACGCGTTTTGTTTAGTTAAGTTTAAGCTGAAATTAGCTCCATAACATTGTGTTTGACATGAACTACAGTAACTAGTATTGTGACTGAGTGGGTTGTATTGATGGTCTGGGCATAAACTGCATTGTAGGTTCCATTCCACTGTATTTATTATGCAACTTTGAAACGTGCTTGATTCAATTTCCCACTGTTTGCATGAACACAGTGAGTTAGACTGTTTAATTTTGTAGAGAAGCTGGATTTATGGGCAGTACATGTGTAGCTGAATGTGCAGAACTAAAACTTAATGTCACATTTTGGCTGGAAATCTGTCCCCACTAATTTTGTTTTCTGCTCTGGGTTTGTGGATTAGTCGGCAAAGTCTCACATTAGTCCGATTTTTAGAGAACAGAATTGTCTACGAGGCATGTAGTGGTGCCCAGGCCTCTATATTACACCCACTCAAACATGAGAAAATGTCAGAAAATACCTCCAAGTAATCCTGGTATCACTGTCTTTACCAGAGTTTAGATTTCTTACAACTACAGTATTTTCAAAGTGACGAGTTGATGAGAACTGGAAATTTCTCACTTCGACTAAAGTCAAAACGACAAAGTGAGATTAATGATGAACTTTTGAACTGAAAATGTTCCACGTCAGTTTTAGCCTCTCATGCATTGTCCTCTTCTCTGTTTAAATAACGTTGGCTTGCACACTTCTCACCTTCTCTGTTCTGTTCAGATAAACCAGCAGGTCAACAGCATGAAAAGTGAAAATACCAAAAATGATTTCAACAAGCAGTGCCTATCATTTTACTGCTAGAGTAATTTGTTTTTCTTTGCTGTGCTTTGCAGTATTTGTTGTGTTCTCGGGCTTTTCTGACACACTTTTAGCCCAGGGGTTGGTGCTCAGTAGTGAGAACATCACCAGCCTCGGCCAGTATTCAGACTGTGCAGGTCCTGAGGTGACAAGCCATAAAAACAGCCAAACGTTTATGAAAATCTAGAGGAAACACAGGCATGACTCTTCTATGGCACCACCCGTTGAGAACTTTACACGTTTCTTCACCAGAAACAGGTTTCATTTCCAGATTATAAAATGGTACGCAACATTTTTTGTAGTTGCCAAAGACATAGCAACTGAATTCTTACCAAGTTAATCCCGGATAACTTTGAAGTAATCCTGGGTCTTAATGACTGGCTCCTGATATAACCCGCTTAGAAGGGGAGGGAGAGGTGAACGGTGTTCAGTTGGTTGCAGTTTGCAACTTCACCACTAGATGCTACTAAATCCTACAAAATTGGGTTTGGATTTTCCACCAAAATCCTAATACCCGCTCTCAAATTCTTCAGTGCCTGTTTTCTGCTTCTCTACGGTGACAATAGTGTTCAACATTCGCTGCCGTTACCTTAGCAATGGAGTTGGCTAACTTTAACAAACAACACTGACTCCACCAACACAAACTCCACATGCAAATTTTATACATTGAACCTTTAAGTATCTATAGAACAAACTATTACTTATGTATGTTCATTAACATAACAAATATTCCCATTTGGAACTGCTTCTTATTTTTTGTACGTTACTGTTCCAGTCGGTCAGTTCCTTAAGAACAATATCCTTGTTGTTAATGAAGAAACCATCGAATCTGCTGATCAAAAAAAACAACAAACCAGCCTGTTTACTGTTGAGGAGACATACGCTGTACAATGTACAATGTATGTAGACTAAGATGTCAATATGGGTCAGATTTTGGTCTTTCGTTTCCTCTAGATTTTTCTTTACATTGTGGTACAAATCAAGTGCTGTTCCGACCACTGCTCTGAGCACAGTTAACGGAGAGCAACGCTTTTAGCATGTGCTAAGAGCCAACAATGCAAATAATGTCTCGGAATGACTCCTGCTTAAATGCATTATATCAGAATGATTGTGTTGCAGGCGAAGGTTAGCGTTTGGTAAAAGCTGGTGGTGCTTCTGGTTTGTTCACTTGGCGGTTCATTAAATCTCTCAGATCAGAAACAAAGGGACTGTTGGATACCTAAACAATAAAGTTTTTTGAGGGGTGTTTTAACAGAGGGCTCTTTTCTATAAATTATTAATGTGACTCAACACTCTACCCTACTGCTGTTGTGGTCTGAAAACCTTGTATCTCCAACATGTTACCTTTCACCGTCTTTTAACTTGAATTAAAAGTTTCCCTTTTTATCGTCCAATTGTCCTTCAAAACCTTTCAAATTCACAGCAGAATGAAAACCTTTGTAACGAAAACCAGACTTTGTAGAGCTACAAGGTTTCCATGTCGATTCTATCTGTATCTGTGGGTACATCTGCACACTGTTTACTTCATGTGCTGAAGACAGTTTGTAACGAATGAACGAGTTGTTTCTCAGAGAACATTTTAATGCAGTGTCATATTTTAAGAATTTTTTCTCATAACTTTTCAGATATTATAGTAAAGGACTGCTTTGCTTGCTTCCAGTTATACAGTATATCCCTTACACAGAGAGAACACAGGCATGACCAGCTTTCACCTGTTCACCGGATGACAGCAGTCCAAACTGATCTTTTCACGTTTAAATTCAAAAAAACATTCATAACACGAGTTTTCCCAATTTTACTCTTTTTTTGGATTGGAATTCGCATTATGATGCCGCGGTCATTAACTGTGGCAGGAGGTGTTCACTGTGGTTTTACGCAGATTTAACTAAAGCTTGAAGTAGTTTTCCTTTGGTAAACATTAATAATCCACTGTTTTTTACGTAATACAAACTCATATGTTATTGTTATTCTGAAGTCATGGACTGACGGGTGTTTCTATTTGAATGTATCATAGTTTGTGCGACCGCTGTCTGAACCTGTTCCTGACCTGATCTTCTTCTGTTGTAGGGGATATCTTTGATAATATGTCATTATAACCATATTTAGCCATTGCTATCGGCAGATGCTGATGAATTCATTACTGGAAATGAGTATGTTTCCCTATGCAAAAATATACCATTAATAAACAAGCTATACCACGACTCAGCCAACAGGCCGCCTCCTGTCTGTTTGTTCCAGTCACATCTGCTCCTACAGAATCAACTGCAGGACATAAATCACTGAGAAATCAGGACATCTGACATATTTCCACCATGTACAGGCTACTGCATGACAATATTTGTTGGTTAGAACATAATACAATGACCAATGACTGCATTTAGGCTCATTCTTGACCTTCATCCTTTTTCTCTTCATGTACAAAGAAGGAATCAATTAGAAATTACTGAGTTCAGTTGCAACTCATCTGCTCCCCTCTTCAGAAAACATGTGAACATATACCACACTTGTGTATACATGTGTAAGTATGTACACCTAACAATGACTTCCTTTGTGCTGTTTGTGATTTCTTTCAGTTCTCCTCAGACATTCACTTTTATTCCACAGGATAGGAACAAGGACTTTCATCATCCGTATGTCCCTTAATTAATACTCATTGAGATACAGAGGATTGTGTCTATGGAACAATCCATCTTCATCACTGCAATCGACAAATACCGTATCCTTACTCAAAAAACACCCGAAACCATCTGTAAATTGCAAAGATTTACACTTTATGGATTTCATTTTAAACATAAACTTCTATGTAAGTTGTACATGTCTATCAGTTTTGTACGCTTAATCTTGAATCTTTGATGAATTAACGCAATTTTTGTTTTTTATTTTGAAGTATGATTATTGATATTTATATACCGGCATGTGAGGTATCTTCATAAGCCATTGTCTGGCTTCTAGTCACTCCTGAATGTGAATGCTCCTCAATCTTCAAACTTTACTTCAAACCTTACTTGTCTGCAGATAATGATAATAGTAATGAGGCTGAGCTGAGTCTTACTGGCAAAAGAAGTTTTCTTGAAGTGATTTTTTTCCCCAGTCAGTATGGTGACATCTCTGTGCTAAATAAAAACTTCTGCTCTGTCTGTTATTAAAATACAGTCCATATAGAAGACTTGCCACTTGGCCTATGCAGTTGGAAGTCCATCTTCAATTCATATTGACTGCAACCCTGTCCTGTTAACATTTTAATAAAGGCAGGGTACTTTTAGAGACACCGTTATATATTATACACATAATATGCATCATTTTCATAACTCTTTTCCACGTTTAATTTCCACTCCTAGTCAACAGGTGGCGCTGCTTGTTTTGGCACCCTCTGTCGGAGAGAGAAGAAGTCGCGTCTGTTTTCCGTTTCCGGGGAGATTCAGTTGGCGGCTGAAAAGCGCCAAATCAAAAACCCTGAACAGCTGTCAAACAGGAATACAAAGACTGGAATGGAAACCAACGCCTTCTAGTGTTGGCCATTTCTTTTTATGGCTTTAAACTCATTGGCCTTGTAATGTGATATTTTACCACACTGGTGAAAGCGTTTAAGCTAGCTGGTTTGTAACAAACATGGAGGAACTTTTTAGCAAAGTACTGCAAGTGAACGTGAGATGCAGAGACTGCGAAGAAAGGTAAGGCTGCTTAAGTTAATGCGTTAACCGTCTTAATATAACGCTAACCTACCATTTGTACTGACAGCCTAACCATGACAGGGGCATGGGTGTTTTGGGAAATGTTAGCAAGAATAACGTTTTCAGTCGTAACTAGGTCATTTAACGTGACCGTCGTGTTTTTGTAGCCGTTGAAGTGTTCGCATATTAGCCCAGTTCGGACCTTTTTCTCCCACTGTTTGTGGTCGAAGTAAAACTTTTTCAAACAGGTCAACCACTGATAGAAAGGCTACAAACTGAGTTCGTTAATGTTACCGTAACGTTACAGAGGTTTTGTTTTACGCGACAGATTTTTACACTGTCAAATGTACAGGTGTTGTGTTGAACGCCCCGTTCAAACGCCGAAGGAAACAGAACCTGTGTTGAATGTGTGTTTTTATGCCTTTAGAATCACAACCAGTTATTTCTACCAATTAATAATGTTATATTTTTGAGAGTTTTCATTTTGAATTACTAAATCTTTCTACGATAGCAGGAGAACGCAACCTGACGGCTATAGAAATATCACTGTCAGATATTTGTTCCTCTTGTGTTCATAAGAAAGACTGTTAACACGCCTTTTAAAGTTATACTTATTTTACCTCAACAGGTAACTAGGTTCTCTGAGTGTCAGCCTTCTGACACAAAAGTTGTCCATTGCAGCATCCTCACAGACTGAATGACAGTATTAGATACTGTTAAATAAGAAAGGAAGCTCACGCATCCATTCTGTTGAATACCAAACAAGTCACCTGCTTCAGTTTAATAGATGTGAACATTCATTCTTACTGAACACAGGGGAAATGCTTGACTTCTGCTGGCTAGAAGTCCTGTTATGAAACAGTAAACAGTGACTACTTGCACTGATGACAGTAGCTGCTAAAATCACTTTTTGTGAAGCATAATTAGGGCAATGCTTGAAATAACTGTGTGGCTGATATGTTTGCATTGTTTAAGCTTTACATGTCATACTAACTGTTTGGTTGCCAGATCAAACTTATTAAAGCTTTACTAGTTTAAATCCTTCAATTTCACAGGAAAACAAATATCCGTGTCACCATTGATCTTCAGTTGACAAACAGTCCAGTACACAAAAGGGTGAGTTTTACTTTTAACTCTTTCATTGAATGGAAAAATAGCAATCTCTCAGCAAAGCACCTGTTCCTTCATCTGCACCAAACACTCGAGGCCCTTAAACGTCTGATAAAAAGCCACAGACTAGCCTTAGAAATCATGTTAGTATGTGAGGAGGCACCAGTGCAGACCGAGGACAAGCAGGAGGGATAATCATATCTGGTCTGGAAATGTTCTCAGGGACGTTGCTATCCTAAATGTCTGTCTTTTTCTTAACTTGCTGCCGTGATGAGCTGGACCTAGATAATCAGTTGAAATTGAACTGGTGCCTTTAAGACATGTCTTTTTCTTTCTACTCACTAACCTCCTGTTGTTTGTGGTGGCATCAGGATCTCCTCGTCAGACTCACAGATGACGTAGATCCATACTTTCTCTTCAACCTCTCCATCTCAGAGGAAGATTTCCAAAGGTGAAGTATTGGGAGCATTGTGTACTTCACAGTAAATAGTGAATTTAGGTTGAATCAACATATAGTTTTTACCTCTCATCCGTGTGATGTTTTTTTTCTTCCTGCAGCCTTAAAGTGCAGCAGGGACTCCTCATAGACTTTGCTTCTTTTCCTCAGAAGTTTATTGACCTACTGAATCTGTGTTACTCTGAGCAGGAGTCACACAATCCAAGGTATGAAGAAATGCAAGCAACCTCAACACATTAACAGCTTACAATCTTAGCTTTACTTAGTGATTTGTAGTTTATATAGAATTCTACCATCTTATTAAGGTGATTTGTGAACATTTTTAAAGAAATTAATGAATTCACAGCTGTTTTTAAAATGATTTTATATGGGAAAGTGAAGAAATTAGAAAATCCTTCTGTCATACTCACAGCAACAACATTGTGGGTTATACTCTGTGAAAAGTTTGCATGTTCTCTGGGTACTACTTTAGCATAAAGTAAATATTCTGTGAAATAGTAAAAATAGTCTAATGGATCTCCTATTAACTGGATATGAATGTGAGCACTTGGTTTGATCAGTGGCATGGACAAAATGTACTGAAGTAAAACATCACCACACATTGCTTCACTGTCTGCTGTCATTTTTCCTGCAGGTTTCTGCTGCATTTGTCATGTCAGTCTCCAGTGCTAGAAGGCCCTGCCAACTTCAGTGTTGTAGAGACAAATGCATTCAAACACTTGAACCACTTGTCTTTACGTCTAGCTCAAGGCTCTGACAAAGAGGTTAAAGATTATCTAGCCGTGTGTCTCTCCTCTTTGAAGGTTGGTTGATTCAGATTAATTTGCCTTAATATTGTTTGGCCTTAAAGACCCCCTATAGTTATGTTATACGACATAATAACAAATATGAGTTTAATATGGTTTTTCCACAAATAGTTTGCCACAAATCCTGTTGATACACAGGATTTATGGCCCCATAAATTCAGATTTTTAGTGATCGTAGAGAAACTTCCTTCCCTTCAGCAAGTGAAAATGAGAAAAAGTGTCATTCTGCACAGTGAATGTCAGAGAAATTACAGTAAACAAACATTGAAAATGCATGTTTTAAAAAAAAAAAAAGCAATAACTTCTTGGTATAAAAATAATATATAAACAAATATCTGCATGATATAAGGTTAGTAGATGTCTTTAACTCTAGAATGCACTGTATGTACAGGGGAGGCGATGGCCTTTTATTTCATCTTTCACCTCAAGAGTTGGAAAAAACTACAAAATAGATCAGGAGTTGTCACTTGCATTCGAAAATCAAGCAGAGTGAAATTATTAAAGCACCTATTGATTATGATGTAAAGTTGTCTGTGTAGCTAGTATATTTTTTACGGTAATTTGATAAGATGTGTTTTCAATGTTTTAGGCAGAGAAGGAGGCCCTGGAGCTGATGCTAAAAAGGACTGAAGAGGATTTGTCCAGACAGCTCAGTTATGCTCAACAGGTGTGTTATGGCACTTTGTTAAACACCTATACTATGAAGCAAGTTCTACATACTCAGAATGTCTTTTCAGTACCCAGTTTTTATCAACCCTAACATTTGCAATAACACATCAATGGTGTGGTGACAGGGGTC
>JAPQRN010000019.1:13920919-13932422 GCA_037367275.1 Coranthus polyacanthus | reverse complement strand
AAATTGGGTGGAGGGCACGGTCATAATCCTTCAGGACTCCATTGCAGGGAGGGGAGTGGTGGTGAATGACAGGAATTGTATCCGACTGCCCATCATTGCCAGGTGGGGGTCCTCTAACTTGAGGGGGTCCTCCACCACCAGTCTGTGGACGGGGACATACAGGTTCCTTCTCCAGGGCAGTTGTGTTCTGTTGAGAAAGGAATCAGCAGAGTTAGCTGAAGAGCATGTCTGCACAATGCAACTGTACATACTCTATAGAACTGCAAATAATGGGTACAGAACTGACAAAGAATGTAGTGTTTGAGACGATACTCCATAAGAACACAAGTACTGAAGAGAAATTAGAGCCATCAAAGGATGACATACTCTGTACACGTATTTAGACTCACCTTTGGTAGATAGAATTCACAGTCAATAGGCCTCAGTCCATTGACAGTGGTATAGGTTGCCTTGCAGAAAGCATGATGCTGTTGGAGAGGGAGACAATAATCAAGTTTCCTTTCAAATGTATTACAAATTTTAACTGAATTTTCAGAAAATCTGCAAAAAAAAAAAAATCTAATTTATGCACATTGCATATTCTTACTGCCCTTTTCAGCAAAAGGCAAAGAGCTGAGACTGAAACAATAACTTATAATTATCAAGCCCCTGTCCTTCATGTTTGATTTATCATCACTGTAAGGAGATTTAAATAAATACAGTTATTGTGACATAAGGTCAGTTTATTTGATACAATGACATGCTACCTATCATACTCGTGTTGTTTTCATGAATGTGTGAGTTGTACTTACTGCTCTGTCAGAGCAGAGGGGATTACATGCTTCTCGTAGAATTCTGGATTCCCTTGGACAATGAGTCTCCACAAGGACGAACTCTATAAAGTAGCCCATCCCCGCTGTAAACATATACTGAGAGACAAACAGGAAGAGGATGGGCAGGGTTAGTGGGATGGATGAAATAAGGATGAGGACTTTAAAGTTACACTTTTACAATGGCTGCCTTTTTTAGATGGATTGAGCAAAATAATCAAGTTCTCATAAAAAGTTATGGGAAGTCTGAACCAAATGAAATTAAACAATGCTACTGAATTTCTTTCAAGATCACAATTTCACTCACATCACGTTTGGTGATGTATATTCATGTCAAATTACATATTATGTCATATTCATTCTCATGAAATAGTCACAAGTAATGTTAAATGTTAATGTTAAACTCAGTAACCAGGATGTGACACCACTGACAGGCGACTGATGAAACAGACCATTACAATGAATAAATTACAGATTTGCCAACATTGTTGTAAATATTTGATATAACTACACAAGTCAACAAAACATAGAACAAGGGCCTAGTTGTACAGTATTTTGATATTTTAATGCGGAAATGCTCCAAACTGCATTTAAACAACCAATGGATGTTTTGTAGGAGAAAACCTTGCTAAAGGGGCCCCAGGTTTTATAATGTGGCTTAAAAAAAACAATTCAATTTTAAGATATACATGCTGTAATATGCTTACACGTTTTTTATTTTAAGTTATCTGCAATGTTTTATTGTGCCACAGCATAATTATATTTTGTCAGCCTATTACATTCTACTAGTGTGAACACCGGCTCTTTTTCAGTAGAGCATTTTTTTGTTTTATTTTGTTTATTTATGTAGTTTTTTCTTGTTTTTCTTTTTCTTTATATTTTGGAAATTCTTTTAATCTGAACATTTGAAATAAAAAAAAAAATCTGTCTGTACCCCTGATTTTATCCGTCCAACTTCCTGAAGGGCGTAGTAGTGCTGGTTGCTGGTGTTCTGGTTAAACTGATCCAAAACTGTAGATATCATGAAGTCTGTGCTGTTGAGGCTGAGCAGTATGGGACAGTCCGGGCACATCCTCAGCAGCTCCTGTGTCGTTTGTTCTACAGAAGCACACAGACATTTATTGTAATGACTGATAAATACTGTAACTAATACTTTTTCTGGTCAGTCATTTTTTGTGTATTTTAAAAGGCCAGTGTGTAAGACTGTCAGCGTTGTCCTTGCTTTTTCAAGCAACTGAAGGAATCAAGTTTGATGCTGAACTCACGTTTCTACTACACTGGTACTTTGACAGTGTCGTGATGGTTACGAAGGTATTCAAGTCACTATGTTACCTTAGTGTTTGCTAAGTTTGCCTATAGACTGTATATATATATATATATACCCATTGGTTTGTGTTCTGCCGTTTTGAAGCCTCAAGGTGCTCGACGTGGTCGTCATCGTGTCAGTTTTATGGAAACAAGACAATCCAATATTTGGATCAAGAGGGTGGAGTTGGAGAACAGCGAGGGGTGAAACTGAAACTTACTGAAAACACCGACCGCATCAACTAACAGTGTAATATGAAACGCCATCAAGGAACTTCAGCTACATAATAAATGTTAACACATACAGTTGTGTTTGATAACAGTAATGTCAAAGTCGTGAAATATATATAAACACACTAATTACAGCTACCTGAGCTAATTAGCAGGCTAGCTGACAGACCATATAATTCAATATGAATTAATGCTTTAACATGGGAGTCTATGGGGATTGACTCGCTTTTGGAGCCAGCCCCCCAGTGGCCATTGAAGTTACTGCAGATTATAACACTTCACTTTTCAGCCCTGGACGTTTCCGCTTGAGTTTGAGAATACATGACTGACAGCTGTAATTACAGATGACTTTTCAGATTCGTGCGTGATATTTTGGCTTCACTTTTCCATATTGGCGTGTAACAGACTTTTATTTAGTCTTTTGATTTGGACAGAGAGGAGAGAGCTGCAGAAGGAATATGTTTTTTTCCCCTGATTTCGGCTCCTGCAGCTTTAACTGAAACCAGTAACAGGATCTACATTTAAGACTTATATTTAGGAAATAAAATTCCTCTCCTTATCAGTAGTGTTTTGGATTGGCAGGGAACCGTTGGGTTGGAATTCGCTTTGTTCTACCCATACCACACAGCTGCAACTATACAACTTTGTTCGTGCACCAAATGACATTTATTTGAGGTCATTCACATATTTATTATGTGCATTTTTACACGTAGCCAGTTAATTTCTGGTTGTCGAAACTTGCTGCATGTCATTACGCTCTCTCTCCTCTCCCATTTTTAATAGCATGACTTTATGGATGAAATGTGTGTTTGTTGTTAGTCCAATTTAGGCCACACAGAAATGTCTCAACAACTATCACATAGATTATTGACATTGACATTGACAGAATTGACTTTGTCAATGCCAATTAGAGTCGCCAATTTACCACGTCTTTAGACTGGGATGAAGCCGAAGGACCCAAAGGAGATCATGCAAACTTTACTCAGACTTTAACTCGCATCCCTCTTGCTGTGATGCAACAGTGCTAACTAATGCAACACTGTGCCACGCCCTGCATTAGAAAAATATTTTATAGAAAAGATTTCCAGGGCTTTCTCAAGGCCTTATAGAATTATTCAGTATCATCATTCTATGTTGTGATAGGACTGATTACGTAACAGGAGAGAGTCTCACTTCTTCGTGTGTCACAGTCATATTTGTCGACATGAGCCTCATCGTCTTTCATGGACATCATTACAGTGCAGTTGGCAACAACAGGCTACAGGGAGAACAAGAGACGGATAAAAAAAATTATTACATAAATCCATACGTCAAACTTCAGCATCAGAAAAACTTCTTAAACCACTTTGTATTTTTATGAACCACCACACAGCAATGGTAAAGAAGTAAATCTAAGTATTGAGTCAATGTGAAACGTAAATGTACAAGTGCCTCAAAAGTCTACCTGTTTTGAGTACATACACATATCCATTAGTGCCTCATAGCAGTAATGCTCCCATTCTGCGTGTTCATCTCTGTGGTTTCACTGAATGCGATGCAGGGCTGGTAAAGGTGGACAGGATAAAAGAAAATGATAGTTTGTATTTACCACTGAAGTGTCTGCTCGCAACTCGCAGTCCTGGTGAGATTTGGGGTTGACAACGTGGCACTTTGTCTCCTCGAGGTCCAACTTCAACTCAATATTGCAGCCTCCTTCCACCTGGAAGTTCCCAAGAAGTACCCACCCTTTTCTTAATTTACTTCTGCATCAGCAGCAGAGCCTGAGTGGCACTTAATCAATAATGTATCGGGTGTTAGAGATACAAATTTGTATCTGTATGTTGGCTGTCAACAAATGGATTACAGATATGGAGATTTTAATGCTTTGAGAACAGGATGTGACGGAAGGGAGGAGAATAAAGGAAATAAAAGATTGTAAGTGATAAAAAGAAAGATGTGAGGAAGGACAGCAGGAATCAAAGATAGAGTTGCAAGTAAATAGAATCAAAGAAAACTATTACTAAACTACCACTAAAGTAAGCCAGCCAGAAAGCAAGCCAGAAAAAAGAAATAAAAAAAATACTTGGTTTCTATCTCCCAAACTCTTTACCTAATACTAAAAGATCTGGATAAAGTTGAGTTTCACATTTTCATTACATTACGTGTAGACATTTTAATTAATATTCAGTGAAAAAGACAAAATTTCCTACTAAAACAGAGAAAAATTCACTAAATTGAAAACACTCAGAATACGGAACGTACAAGAAATACAGTTTAGTATTAGACGTAACAACATGAGCAAAGGTGCAGAGAAACTTGTCCATACCACTTCCACTTTGTTGCCTTTGATCTCACTTAGATTAAACTTGTAGCCGTGGTCATGGTGTTCGTTGATGTGTATCACTGCCATTTCTGCTGCAGCATCACCACTGCCCAGGCAAAATGTTATGTCCCCCAGAGCTGGAGCAGTGCTGCAAAGCAACACCAGAATGGATAGGACCTTCATGATGCAGACACAGAGCAGACTAAAGCCAGGGACTTTATATAGACATGGACCAGCTAAGACACTACAGAGGGTTGGAAGAGACAAAGACAAATAGGAGGAGAGATGAAAGTTGTGCCAAACTTGTAAAACAAATAGAGACTTTACTCAAAGTGGTGCAACTTATTTTGCAATGCCCACTGACACATGGTTTGTTCATCATCGTTTCTATACTGTCGACATTTTTCTGGCACGATACAAGCATACGTTTAATTAGTAACAGTTGCTAGCTGCATTGAGAAGCTTAACGTTCATGTTGCAAACGCACAGTATCAAATTATTATGTATATACGAGCATGGGATGTAATTGTAAAATCAAAGTGTTTGGGGGAAAAAAAATTCTTTGCATTACATTTTATTTATAATATGCATTCTTCTTATACCAGTTCTTGGTAAGACATGTTCCCTTTAGGTTGTCTTGTGGTGGATGCAGAGACCATGAACCCTCTACTCTGATACCCACAATATCCAGGTGCAACTGAATGTCAGCTTTTCCTGAGCCAGAAGTCATGATTTTGTTTTGGTTCTGTTGAAAACTAAAATCACACTGGCCCACTAGATGTACCATCATGTCAAGGTTAGAACTTGCATTAGACTCAAAGATAAATATGAACAGTGACTCAGTATTGGGAGAGTATGTGGAGCAACCAGATTTAATGATTAACAAAGACTAGTCTCTGGTCAAGTAAAAGGTGTATCGTAAACGGTCAGTAATATGTCACACATGAGAAGCGTGACTTTAAATGACTTTAACCGGTTTTGGCAAAAGCTGCGCAATCCTTTAGTGGATTTGGCCCTTATAGTACAAATGCTGTTTTATGTATCAGTACGCCAACGGCAAACAACATCAGTGAGTTAGCGTTAGATACATTTTAGCTAACATTCTGTTCTATTCAAGTCGTGTAGACTGAAATAGTTGTATGCAGCGCTGAAAGACACATCTAAGCAACTTATTAATGATGCAAACAACAGTCTAAAACTGAACATTAACATTTATATTGGCTTAGGCAGCTCCTTTAATTGTGTTTTGGATAATTTCACTATATCTCATGCCTACAAACAGAGTTAATGCTTCCAGGACTTCACCACATTAGGATCGTCATTGTGCCAAATCTCTTAATATTTAATCCACATTGTTAAGTTTCAATGCCAAGTGGACCCAAGAAGCCAAGACTCAGGGACTGACTTGGAGAGCAGAGATAGAGTTGAGCGTGTTTTAATGATCAGAAATGTAAATTCAAAAAACAAGGCAGGATCCGAAGCGTGAATACTTGAATCATATGTAGAGTTTGGAAACTCACAGGGCAGGAGATTGAGAGGCTGAATGATCCTGAAGAGAAAAAAATCCCAAATTACTTGATGAGTAACAAAGTTTGCATAGACAAAACGTGGGGTTGTTGCTAGTTACCGACGGCGGTAAAGTGACGAAGAAACGGCTTGGGGAAGGAAGGAGGGAAATACTGATCCTAACACACATACATCTTTTTGTGTTTCAACTTTGAGCTGGATTCATGTAGCCCAGCACACAGGGGCCATGTTTGTGCAGCTTTTGCATCTACATAAATAACTTAATGGCTCTTCAGAATCATATTCTGGTCAGACACGACTAGCTGGTCTGTGTCTGACCATCTAGTTGTGCTTCTGGACCGCTTCATCTGGGCCGGACCTCTAGCTGCTACTGTAGGCGCACACCAGCTTCAACATCCCGGTCAGCAGCTGTCCTCAGTGAAAACTCAGCTCTTCTTTTTAGCAGAAAAATGACAAGTGAGTGCAAGGTGGCCTGAAGAAGTGCTACATGGACATCCCTGAAAAACAAAGTGGGTGGTGTAGTCCTCCGTGACAGAAGGAGAAACTCCTATGCTATGCTGATTCTGAAGGGGCAGCAGATTAGATCAGGAAGGATCTAATCTGCTGCCCCAAGGCCCACAGCTCCCCCTTGGTACAATGGGACCCCAATCTGACTGACTGAACATGCATTTTTGTCATTTAGATCAATATCTTGAATGGAGTCTTGATTGCAGCAAAAAAAATAAATTAAAAGTCAGATGTCTGTGTCTGCAGGGCAGAGATAAGCCTCCTCCACTGTCAAGGGGATCTCGTCTTATGCAGCAAACAGTAACAGCGGGGGCACCGTGGCCTGTTTGTGTTGTTGTTGATCAGACCTCCTTAGTATCTCCTTAATATGGCCCCGACACTATGAGTGAGTTTGGCTGTTGTGTTTTGTAACAAAAAAAGTTTCAGAGCTTTTCAGATATCAGTGTGTTATCTGGATCTGATGTGACATCCTTATTACACCTCACCATTATTTCAAGTGACTGATGGGATCGGTGTTACCTCCGTATCTGACAGGCATCCTGCTGTTAGCTCTACTAGTACCTAAACTGACAGCTGCTGGATGAAAACGTTGTTGGTAAGTTGGTCACATTCATTATTTGTGATGACAGGTTTGTCACAGATGCTGCTATCGGGGTTTTTTTTTTTCAGAAATTCTGTTTTTCAGAGCACTGGAAGAAGCTAGTAACAAGCTAGAATTAGAATCACTGTTGTATGCCTATGATTTAAATCTCCCACATCATAAATTTACTAAGCAACACTGCACATGGTGCTATTTACATACTAGTATATAGTGCAGCATGAAGAACCTCTCTCTATTTCTTCTTTGCCAGCCTCAGCACTCATTACAAGCTTTTCTTTTAGCACGTCTCAAAGAATGGTGACATTTCAGACACATTTCTTCATCAGCTGAGGCCGACCTCCATCTGGACTGTGGAAACAAGGACAAAGATCTGTGCAAACATTGTTGAAATTGGTAAATGGGAATCGGCTTTTTTCCCCCCACAATTGTGTAAAATGGTAAAACAAAAGAAGAACACAAGTGGAGTTCAAGTTCAAATTTGACATTTAAATGCAGATTTCATTTTCTAGGACATTATGTCACAATACATCAAGGCCAAAGCAAGAAGTAAAGAATCAACCAGTGAAACCACCTCCTCCCAGTCAGTCGCACACAGCAGCTTGAAAGTGGAAGCAGGGATAAAAGTGCTTGTACTGTACAATTTAGTGACAAGAACTATGTATTATGAATATCACATATTTTAAGGCTCAATGATGAGATTGTAAATAAGAAAAATAAACCCACTGCAACCTTTATGGGAGAAAAAAAAAATCACCCATTCTAAATCGTGGAATGAGCTCAACAAATCAGTCAAACAAATAAACATTTTAGGAATTAGTTGTTTGTTTTTTTAACTTCAGGTCTACTTCTCATTCTTTATAATTTATTCACCATAAGACACCATAAGGCAATATTTTCCATACACTACAGATTTTGTTGGTTTACACTTGTAAATATTATATTATAAATCCAATTTGTATTAGCCAAATATTACTTTTGCACCACAATAGCATAATTTTACTGTTTCATCTTATCCATTATTAGTAAATGGGTCAATTAACCAGCTTCACGATGGCAGTTAAACAACCAGCGTTATCCTTGGTCACATCATGAAAAAAAACACATCACAGCCATTTTAGCGACATGCAGCAAAGGGCACGGACCAGCGTAGGTACCAGATATGCTTGGCTCATATTTACCCTTCGCTATAATCATAACACTAGCTACAATGAAATCGACTGTGGGTTCAGTTAGTTTCATCATAATACCCTACCTAACACTGGGCTAACTGTGTCATGGTCAGCCTACAATGACTGACTCATGTTAGCTTATATTGCCATGATGAAATGAACAGATTAACACACTACATAGAGTTGTTGTAGAGCTCTATAAACCCACATCAAATTATTAGATTTGAACTTTTTTTTCCTGCTAGACAGCTCTACTGTGCTTGTGGTTGAGAAGAGGATTATGTCAGTACTTAATTAAACTTCCTGGCCTGTTAGTGTAACTTAACTACATTAGCTAATGTTAGCATTAATTTAATACTGCATTATATGGTCTGTCAGCTTGTCGGCTAAGTCGGCCAGCTAGCGCTAATTAGTGCATTGTTTATATATTAATCGAAGTTGACTTTACTGTTAGCAAACACAATTGTATATGTTACCACATCAAGTAGCTTAAATTATTTGGTGGCATTTAGCATGACAGTATTTGTCAGTGTTGTCTGTGTTTTCAGTACGTTTGCATTAACTTGGCAAGTTTCACCCTTCTAAATAAGGGCACCTCTGTGTCCCAAAAAACAAGGTGGCGACGACCAAAATGCCCAACTTAAGGCTTCAAAATGACCATGTCCACAAACCAATGGGTTACTTTGTACACTTTTTGTATCCACTCTATGCCTCATCTCTAAAGTTGGATAGAAAGTCTAAAGTCCAATAGAAAGGCACACTTGTACATACAGTTTCCAGTCATATATGATATCATATCATCATATATATAAACACAGGACCTGAGCCAATCTATCAGGCCAAGCACACCTGGTACCTACAGTGGATATGAACTCAGGCATGGTGCACATTCATACCAGGTGAGTTACACGACTGTCCCATTGAAGGATGGGCTTAAATTGAACTTGTGAGCTTCAGGATTCACAGATAACAACAGCAAAGCCTTAAATGGTTAGCGGACATGAGTTTGATGAAAACTAAATGATAGTGATTTTAAAAATAGCCACAATATTCCTTCCTTTCTCCGTAGCGATGAAAAAGTTCCCCCACTTTTAAACAAATACTTACAAAATGCAGCTGTTGCTGTAACACTACACTACACCGTCCCCAGATGCTCAATAGCCAAGAAGATTAATTTAAAACGTGTCCAGACATTAATGACAGCTACTTTAAAAATACATAAATATTCTTACATGCTCATAAACTGGAAGATTTCTTGTTTTCCCCTTTTTTACTCTGTCTGCAAATAACCAGTTCTTGAGAGGATATATATTAACATAAAGACAGTAAAACATTTCCAGTATGACAGTACTTCTCATAAATACTGACCATGATGCTCATGTACAGGACAGTTCAGTTGTGTGCAGCTCAGTTTATACCTGAGTCCAGATGTGTTTGAGTATAAGGCCTTTCAGTGGCCATCTACCCATCAGCCTGGTTACCACTGACGTATATTTGGTTATGGCAATGTCACTCATTAGTTGGCCCACCCGCCGCTGATTTTTTGGTGTAAAAGGTCCCACTATGTCCACTTAAAAAACCTGAACTAATTAACTGAAACCAGAATGTGAGTGGAACTCTCACTTTATCAAGATATAACAGGCTTTGGAGTAGGTGTTGTCTCAGACACACAAACGCTTCATGCTGGAGGAATCCTCTCCCCTCTTCAGCAGTGGATCTCGTAGGCGATCTGAGAGTCAATGAACAGGCCTGTGTGGTTAAGAAACATGCCTTCAGCCTCCGATGTCATCACAGGCTCTGCCTCCCCTCCCTCCCCCGCCATTCTCCTCATGGTCCGTATATCGCTCTCCTGCTGCTGCTGCTGCTGCTGCTGCTGCTGTTGCTGCTGCTGTTTGTTGGGGGCGAGACTGGGACTCATGGTCTGGCCCTGCCCCGAGGACAGGGTGTGACTGGAAGTGTCAGATGGAGCAGGGCAGCTCAGGTTAGTGGTGGAGACGGATGTTGGCAGAGCAGGAGGCAACACGGGCTTAGCCCTGTTGAGGACGTACATCTCGTGGCCACGCTCGTCACGGTACTCCTCCAGTTGGGCGAAGGTAGTCGGGCCGTCGGAGTAGTCATTCACGTACAGGATGCTCTCCTCCTGTAAGATAAGATTCATCATTAAGGTACAGCAATATACCGCTATGGATACTTTGATATTCTGATATTAACAACTTTACTAAAAGCATATATTTTCAGTGTATTTTCAGAGGGGACAAAATGTCATCTACTCAAGAGCTTATTACTTCCAAGATTTTAGTGTCTGTTTTGTCTTATTGTGCATTTTGTTATTAGTAGCCCATGTCTCAGGTCTGTGTGTCAAAGCCATTAAATATATCAGCTTTACTGTTATCTTTTATCACCATCATCTTCTCTTGAGTTGTCCTTTAAATTCTAACTACCCCTGGTTCTGATGGCTAGACTCATTCTCACCCGACGCCCCCGTTTCTCAGAGCCACGTTACATTTATAAAACAAAAGGACTCAGGCTGCAAGCCAATTTTGTTCCAGTTTTTACATTTTTGTAATGTACTACTTTAAAGTATTCAAAACTAAAACTGTCATCAGAGTGTGAAGAAAGACGTATCGTATTGCAGTGATATCTACAGCAGATGGTGCCAACCAGCTGGACGTGCTTTGACCTGTCTCCTAATAACACTTTGTAACTCTAGAGGCTTAATGAGTCACCATAGTGTCCAGCCTGCCCTCAGTCCAACATCAGAAGGAGAAGAATTAGCTCTGTTGTTTAGTTTGGTGCCATGGATGTACTAAAAAATAATACATTCATGGTTGGTGCTGATTAGATCAGAAGGAGCGAGTTTGCTGTGATTAGATGTATCACTACACAGCTATAATTAGTTCATTAGCTGCTATTACACTGAAATATGTGCTAGTCGCGATTAGCATCTCACTTGATGAAGCACTACAGAAATACACAGGCATTGTGCCTCCATTAGGCTGCATTATGTCCATTCTAACATCCCAGATGCCGTTGATGTATCCCTAAAAACTGA
>JAPQRN010000019.1:13907633-13920819 GCA_037367275.1 Coranthus polyacanthus | reverse complement strand
AGGCATTGTGCCTCCATTAGGCTGCATTATGTCCATTCTAACATCCCAGATGCCGTTGATGTATCCCTAAAAACTGACACTGGAGTTGCTGGTCTAGCGCTGCCTCGATCAGTTAGTTAAGATTGGATTCGATCTAACCAAAGTCACACAATAACACAAACTGACAGATTGAGGTGGCAGTAGACTCTGGTGGCTTCAGGACTTCAGTCTGATGGCAAGGTTAAAGCATATGCACACAGCTTAGGTGTAATTAAGTATAGTGTGCGATAATGTTTTGGCATCACTGGGCAAAAATTCCATAATCACCTTATTTTAATAGCATATTGTAATTACAGAGGTCTGAGAGAAAACAAGATTTGTGCATCTACCCCGTGATGCGAGATTTTGGCCGATCATAGGTATTTTCATACAGGGAGGGAGGTTAACAATGTGACTGATACCATAGCTTTAATTACCGATCACTGCTAAGATTCTGTCAGACGTGACTCTACTCTGTGGCTCAACACAGAAGCAACATTGTAGCTCTCATAGCTGTGATATTTTGGTTTCCATTTTCCACAGTGGCAAGAAACGGCATCATATCATCTATGTTTATATTTAGTCTTGGAGCTTTAGTGTTTGGCTGTGGACACGAACACCAGAAAATACCGCCCCCCTCTGTCGGTAGTACTAGTTAATTTTTGAGTCTCGATCTTACAAATTATACCATTATTTATTCTCAGTTTATGATTTCAATGGAAGAATTCAGAGTTCAGGATTTTTAATGAATCACCTAAACTTAGTTTTGGTGTCAGAAATCCTATGTAACATCAGCAGTTACTTTCACATAACAAGGTTTTGTTTGTTATCTTAACTTGTGGCAAACAGACACAAACCTTCTCAGCTCCATCAGCCTCTTTGTCTTGTTGTTGATGTCGACTGTAGATCATGGCGACCAGGAGCAGAGCGGTCAGAGCCAGTAGCGAGATGCCTACAGCGATGGCGGTCTGAGTGGCAGCTCCCAAAGCGCTGAAAGCCATGCTGCCCAGAGCATACAGGGGCTCCCGGCTCACATCGGAGCCCACAGCTGGGCCATAGTTCCTCAGCCGGGGCCAGGTGGGGGAGTACGGTGAGGACACCTGAGACCACGAGGCCCAGATGGAGGGGGAAGAAGAGGACGAGGAAGTCGAGTTGATGGCGAGCTGAAAGGTCACCCTGGCTACACCTCCTGCGTTCCAGGCTTCACATTCATAGAAGCCTGCGTGTGCCACAGTCACATTACTCAGAAACAGCATGCCGCTGCCGGTGTCAGGGTCGAAGCGCTCACTGTCAGTCTTCTGCAGACTCACTCTGCCTTCCTCTGAGGGCTCTTCTGATCCTCCAACCCCACCTCCTCCAGCACCCAGCTCCTGAACCAGGCCTCGGGGTGACAGCACCACTTTACCCTGGGACGCCTTCCTCCAGGTCACCTGCAAAGAGGTAGAGCGCTGTAGTCAGTAATGTGGAATCATTCATCACAGACTTCAGCTAAAAAATGCACTTGGCAGCAGCTAATCATGCTGTGCGACCAGAATGTGCTCTCCCAGAAGCTATCGCTGTGTCTCATTTTAAGAGGTTAGTGTAATGTGACCATGCTTGTCACCCGCCAAAATGCCTCCTGGCTTGTTTGCTCACTTGACTGCAATTCATGGGTTCTTTTTATTTTACTTGCTAGTGTGTGTCCCATTTCATGTGAGGTGGTAATTTGCCATGTCATTGGTAAAGTAGCTTAGTAGCAACAAAGCTAAACATAGCAATCCTGCAGCTTCCTCAACTGCCATTTTCACAAGCATTTTGCCATAATTGTCAGCGTGAATGCCACATATGCACTCAAAATAGCAGGTGCAAGTGCACAGATTGTCTTCAAGACTAACATTTGATTGGCTGAAAGGGAGGGGGCTGTCTCAAGGCTCATGTCATGTGAAAATATTGTAGTTACTGCCGGAGCTGATGAGTGCGCTGACAACCTAAGTTATTAGGGCTCTCTGAGCTCAAGCATGAGGAAGAATTTTATCTTTTAATTGACTCACTCCCTTTCCACTATTGTCTGCACTGCAGAGCACATAATGTCATTTTTCCCCTCAAGTTTTTTTTTAGGGAGTTTTTTGTTACTTGAGCCACGAGTCTAAGGACATATGTTGTATATTGTGCAAATTATAAAGCTCCTTTAGGCAAATTTGTGATTCATGATAATGGGCAATATAAATAAAATTGACTTGACATACACTGGTGGACTTCTCATGATTTCATAAGTGGCGGCATAATATATGCACAAAACCTTTAACGTTAACATAAGAAAATACTTCAACAACCCAAGTGTTCAATCCATTTAATAGTACATACTGGTCTGGTTATTAATCAGGTTTATTGATTTCTAACAAGTGTTTATTTAATAATTATGTTGATCATACGTTTTGGCTTCCTAAATGTGCATGGAGGATTTGCAAGGGGATTTGCATCATCCAACATCAGACCTACTGTATCTCACAATTTCCTATCTTGTCTTGCAACTTTTCAAAAATCCTTTTCCTTGAGTAAAAGACATTGGCATACTAAAGCGTTAAAAAACAAAAAAGTCATCGTATAATGCAGCGAGTGAGTAATCCTGAAATAAATACATGCTAATAGCCGCTGCTAGATCATGTTGAACACTGACGCAAATCCTGGACACTACTGGGAACTGATTAATGTATCCAGTCAAACTCTCCTCACCTGCGGTCGGGGGTAACCGGAGGCATGGCACGACACCCTCAGGCTTTCTCCCAGGCGTACAGCGAGCCTCCTGGGCTCCAGCTGCACCAGTGGAGGGATACACACCAGACTGTTGAGGGGGACCTCCACCAGGCTCAGATGAGAGAGGCGTGGCGGCTCAGTGCACACCAGTCGACGCTCTGCTGAGCTGAGCAGCCGCTGGCCCTCCTCATCAATCCAGCTCCTCAGCCAGTGCAGAGCGCAGTCACAACGCCACGGGTTATCTAACATGAGAGAAGAGACCCTTCAACACAGACAGGCAAGAAGACAACAAGCAGCTAACCCAAACATAATGTATTATTCACAATAAATGACGGGGTTTTTTCCTGATTCAAAAAGAGGCAGAGGTGGTACAGTCCTGATCATGTCCTCTTCAACTTCAACACTTTTTACAGGCAATGTCTTTTAGGGATTCTAATAATATTATACGAAGAAGAAGAAGAAAACGACAATTATCATTTTGAAACAGTGTGGTAAGCAGATTTTTTTGTTACTTTATCAAACAAACGCTCCATGAAATAAGCAAAATCAGGGAATATATGACAATGTTACTGTCAATGCATGTTTACTGATGACCTTGTTATGTCCCAGCCTACACTTTAGATTAAAAACATTCACTGGAGGTCAGTGTTGTAAACTGTTTTGATGGCGTACAAGAAAATATCAAAGCCCCCTTTCTACACCGGCAAAGTAATATATTTCTATTTTGGTAAAATTGCACCTCTTTTCTTCCTCTTTGGCAGTTTTATCAGCAGCTCTCCTGGTCGACAGTGCTGATTACAGTACGGTGCCACCACTTCAGCATACAAATGACAGAAATCCATCAAGTGCAACCCATCAAGTTTAGTAGTAGAAAATCATGTTTTCCATGGAGAGACACCCATCGTAGTTTTGTCAAGGTGAGCCACGCAATTTGATGGAAGTGGCCACCTCACAATTCTCTATGCAGGAAAAACCAACCCTGATGTACACTAACAGTGTTTTCATTAATAAATGAAAATACAGAATAATAATTTCTAGCAAAAAACAGAATACAATTGTAGAAGGAGTGTAACTTCCTCCCTTTTGGTTTTGTGTAGTATAACCTTTTGTCTTTCATGTGCCTTTATTATATAATGACATAAGTCTCTTACACGTTGTATCACCTTGTTTATTGTCACCTCGTGAGAACCACAGATCCCCACTGGGGATGGATATAAAAGTCATCTGGGGCCAAGAGACAACAGGGAGAGCTTTCACTGTCTCCTGTGTGGAAACATCACCCTGACCTTGTGTTGTGTTGTCTTATTTTTCTGCAGTGAATTCTATTTCATATACGTTTTCCTGTAGTTTTTCCATGACAGTATACCACATATTTTCTACTAAATGGTTATAGACTGACCACGCAATAAAGCATATACATATACATGCAAATCTATAACAAACAGGATTTAGTGTGATCTACAGCCCACGTTTCCTCAGAAAACTCCTAAATGATAGTTTTTCAGACTCACCTGTGATGCGTAGCACCTGCAGGCTGACCAGCGGTCGCAGCGAGGCCGGACCAATGGTGTGAAGGTTGTTCCTGCTCAGATCCAGCAGAGCCAGAGAAGTCAAACCGACCAGAGCCTGGTCTGCCAACATCTCTATACTGTTGTGCTGCAAATGCAACTCTTGCAAACGCTGCAGGGACACAGATTAAATGAAACATATCATCCTCCTGAGCTAAACAGAGCACTCAAAATGCACCCCTCGAAGCTCCGCATTACATCCATGACACCACCCATGTCCTCACCTGTAAGCCACGGAAGGTGTAGTCCAGCAGCCGTGTGATGTCATTTCCTGCCAGGTAAAGAATGCGGAGATGCTCCAGTCCCTGAAACATGTCAGCTGTCACCAGGTGGATCCGGTTCCCGTTCAGCGCCAGCTCCAACAGCTGACCTTGGTTCTGGAAAGAGCCAGGCTCCACTGCTGAGATGGTATTATTCTGCAGGAAGAAGAAGATCAGATGGTTAAAGAAAAATCCTCAGGAGTTGCAGCTTTCACTGGTGAGGCTGCTTTTTCATCACAATAAAATACTTTTATTGCTCTGCTGTCGTGTTGGTCATTTCCTGCTCAAACAGGCTTGTCGCACTCTTGTTTCGATTTTATTCTTCACCCACAGTACAACAGGAGATAGGAACACTGTTTTCTGTCTGTTTTTTCTGCACTCCTTAAGAAAGTGTTACCTAGCTAAAAAGTTTGCTTGTTGGGTAACTCAAATTTCTCCTGCTTTGAGAAAAATGTGTTGAGCAAATTAATGGAGAAATATCACCAAATGTTATGAGATAAAAATGTTAGAGCATACTTAGTAAAAAACAGACTGGCAGCAATGGACAGACATGTTTGACATGTGGCCCAGTCGTCTGTTCAGCTCCAGAACAGTTTCCTTGCTGAACTTTTAAACTAACTTCATATTAACTTTATTAACTGATTACGAGATTCAGCAGCGTCATAAAACTGAGCTGGAAATAATAAAATATGAAGGGTGCAAAGAAGAATAGTTGCTGAATGCTGAATCAGCAATCACACAACAAACATCACAGAACAGGATATTGATAAATCACACAGAAAACTGCTAGACTTGTTCTTTTGTTTTTGGCTCTGAGGTGAATTTCTGACCAATTTCCCAGCATTTCAGAGTGGATATAAAGTATAAAGGAAGTTATATCTCGAGAAGCTCTGACTTACTCAAGAACAAGCCATTAAAGTTTCATAAAGGCAGGACACAGTCTTGAATTATAATGGATTTGTCGGTGCACATTCTTGCCTGAACGTATTGTAGATCCGTGTGCGAGTCAAGCAGTGCAATGCGATGCTGCTGGTTTGTTGTGCCATGTCTTGACTTTTGGTTTAGCTACTCATGTAAACAAATGCTCAGCAAGTACAAACTTCACTTAGAGGACTCAATAAGTGGATTAAAAAAAACAAAACATCCTGGCTCCAATTTAGTCTGTCATCATCCACAGCCCCTGTATATGTGTGTGGGGTTTTTTTTTTTGTCTTTTTACCTGCAGGTAGAGGTAGTGTAGATGCCTCAGCAGAGTGAGGTCCTGGCGACGGATCTGACCAATTACATTGTCCTGGAGGAAGATGGTCTGAAAAAGACAAGATTGCGGGTCACCGTAGTCACCGTAGTTAACAAGTTGTCCATTATGTGCTCTTTTGGGATATATCAAAGTGAATTTATTTAGAAAAAAAGCCCTTGTTGTTAATGACACTGGTGGCCATTAAATGAACTGCCGCCAGCGTCCTGCTGCGCGTGTGCTTCTGTGAAGCTTGTGATGGAGTCCGTGTTGTACTGGGAGTAGCTTGTTAACATTAGCAGACTCCATTTCTAAGCTGGTGGTAGTGTTGCACACTGTGTCCGCTACAGAGGAGCAGAAGAGAGGCACTGAGGCACAAGGAGCATAAGGATTTTTTGCAGTCCAACCTGAGTGCTATACATATAACATGACTTTCTCGGTTGCATGGCGAGTCTAATTTTCCCAGGTATGTTAGGATCTTTCCACACATCAGAAATGAAATCGCAGAAAAAAATGAATCGCTATATCTAAATTTCTTCAAATTGCATCTTTAATGAGACTAAACACATGAGTTGTTACCCACCCACACAGATTAAACACCTTGCCAGTATGCCAACACAAGTTTCCCAATGTCACATAGTACTCATCTTGTCTGCATTTAATTTGCCAATTCGATCTTTCACAACAGAGCTGTTGACTCATAAAAACTGCGAGTCAGGTGACCTGGTAGCCAACTATGCACATACCACATGGGAGCAAATCCCCTGAGCACTGAGTCCTTGGTTGGATTCCTGATTGGCCGGACCATTTGCTGCATGTCACCTCCCTACTCTCTTTCCCCACATTTCCTGTCTCTCTCCACTGTCAAAGAAAGAATGATGAGCCACTGGTGCATGCAGTTTGTTTCCACTGAGTTGACGTTCAGCTTTACTGCACTGCCCTCATTTCAGAAACAGAATGTACATTCAGCTAAACAACAACACAAAGCACTTAGCATTTATCTTTACAGAGACTAAGATGTCAAGGCCATTCAGAAATCTGTGGAAATGTTTTATGTCAGCTGAGAGAAACTAGAATGATATGCAGCATTTAAAGCTCCCAGCTCAGGGTTCATCAACAAGGCTGGATTAACGACCGTGCAAAGTGCCCCAGAGTTTAGCCATTTAACTGGATAATGTGATTTAGCAGGCATGACTCTCATGTCATTTTTTTGTAATTGATTGCTTTTTGTAGACTACATTCAATCCTAACCTACAATCACGACCATGAATTTGGGGATTTTATCTTGGGTTAATGGGTTTTTAAGGCCGTTTTAGGTTATTGTGCTCACATGGTATTATGGTAGTTACTGGCTCAAACCACTAGTAAACATGACCCATGGTGTCATGTATTTAATCCGATTCCATCGCAGCGATACTGTCGATACTTTGGGCAAATAATGAAGCTGTAATGTGTAATCTGATCATCTGTATGTACGTAATGACAATTTGAGACCAAAAGGGAAAATACACAAGAGGCAGAGGCCAATTAAAAGGCAGCTGAAAGACGCCACCAGGACATTTCTACTACAGGCCCAAAACATATGGTCACACAGAGTGCACTGTAGGAGTTGAACGAAAAGACACAGGAGAAGGTTTCTGTCCCGTCAGCACTTTTCTCTGACTGTTCTTTTAAAATTACTCATCAAAAAAACAGATTACTTTTAATGGGAGAATGAATATCTAAAAGGAAGACACTGAAGGAGACAGAGCTAAGCTCTGGCAGACTGCAATTTGAAGATTACAAGCTCAGCTCTGGCTGGCTGAGGCCCAATTTAAGCCATCCATAACCAGAAGGTCTCTCTTAAACAGGAAAGAAAAGGAAAAACAGGAAAAAGATGCCACATATTCTTGTATTCATATGAGCTGTGCGAATGCAAAACTTAATATAAACACATTAGAGCATCTACAAAACAATTCTGCTAATGTTCTAAATGGTTTATCTGCTACAGTTTGCTCTACAGTATAAATACAGGATGCTATCTTTGCTCCTTATAATATAACCTCAGCATCAACATCAAACACAACACATTTTGGCCATAATCGATTAGCTGTGGTTTCATCACTGCTTGTGGTTAGTTGCAGTGAGGATCTTTATATACAATCAGCTTTGGACAGCTGCTGTGTAGCTCATACTGGATTACGTTGTCTGTACCGATCTTAGCTAACAAGCTTTTTTGGGCAGATAACATTACCTTTTAGGTTATATTTGTGGTTTTGAAATTCAAAATTTAACTACTAATGTCAACAGGGAGGGTTGTGGTGTTAGTGTCCACTGTCAAATTGGCGAAGCCAGTCGATATGTAGGCTACGCTACGGTTTTTCTGAGAGGGGGCCTCGGCAGCAGAAACAACTACAACACCATCATTCACAGAGGCAGCAACAGCAGGATCTCCCTTCAGGACTTAAAGCCCTCTCCTCCAGAAACTCTCTCTGTAATTTTGTACTGCTTCATCAAGATGTAGTATCTTGAAGTGAGATGCTAATTGCTAAATCATATACTTCATAGCACAGCTAATGATCATAGTTTTTGCAAAAACATATATGTTATGGGTACAAACATATCATATGTTGCAAAAACATAATCGTCGTAAATCTCGAGGGGGATGTATCTACTGCATCCAAGCCAAAATCTACACCTGAATGTGTTCTTTAAGTGTCGTGAACCCACCTGGGTGGATGGAGGAATGTGTTTAGGGATGTCTCTCAGGCCAGTGGAACCACACTCCACTGTGAGGCTGTAGCAGCGACAGCTCACAGGGCAGGACGGAGATGCTTGACTCAGAGTGTGGAGGGACAGGAGCAGCATGAAGAGAAGAACTGACATCATAGCCATCGCACCAACAGACAGGACTGGAAAAGAGAAAACACAGAACACACAGGTCAAACATCATCCAACCTTTGTACTAATAACTGACCTCAGCTTTGTAACTGGTCACATCAAAGCACAAGCTAGAAAAATAAGATTTTGTGTCACAAATGTGGTACAAATGCTCCTTTGTACTCACCAGAGCTACACACTGGTGAGTTTACATGGATTTGAGTATGTCACAAAAAATGGTGACACTGAATGCATCTCACTTTTGGAGCGATGAAGAAACAGTTTTGTCTTTCGGTGATGGAAAAAATAAAGTATACTTGGCAGTATAGATTGTGCTGATAGCTTGTTTGTAACAAAGAGGCTACAGGACACCAGCTTCCCAATATGTACAGTTACTGGAATGTCCAATTAAAATTGCCGGGTTGTGTTGTAAACATCACAGGTGCCTGCGCAAACAGCACGCAATTCAAATGTACAATTTACATATTTATGCTTTAAGGCCCTAAAGACAAATTATTCACAGCTGTATTAGGATTAAAACAAAGAACGTACTAATCAAAAACAGCAATTCCAGCACCATCGGTATTAACCTTCTGAACAACTACATCTTACTGCATAATATTTATTACATTAGAGGCTGTGATGGCAGCGTGATGTCCCATTGAGATTAATTATATTGCAAGAGCAGTCATGTGCACATTCATGAAAACCTCAGTTGGAACAGGATTTGGATACCAAGAACAGAGCTGTAATTCTTTTGTGTTGCAGTTTCACTGAAGTTAATCACCAACAAGGTACACGGCCAGAAAAACAGACAAGGAGAAGGGAATGTGTTGGTTTGCATGCTATTGAATTTGACTCAACAAAGCATACGCTGAAACTCAGAACTCCACCTTAAAAGCACCTTAACTTTTGTGCCTTGGTAAACAGAAGCGCCAGTGTTTACATTTCAGGATTAAGTTCGGTGAATAGATCTGCTGTTTATCGCCTTATGTTTGATGAGCTATTGATGCATGCTGTTTGTTTGCATTGAGTGGGCGTTCAGCTTCTCGGCACCGTCCCCTTTTCAGACACAGTATGTACATTCAGCTAAGCAAGAACATGAGTCGGGTAGCATTCATGTTTACACAAGTAAATACAGCACGTCAAGGTTTGTAAATGTTCAGAAATGCTTTGTGTCTGTGGAGAGAAACTAGGATGAAACGCAGAAGCATGTGAACCTTGAATTAACAACGTAAAGGTCCCCAGAGGTTAGCAATTGAACTGGACTGCTGAGGTGGTGTTAAAACAAGAGGCATAAGGTGAGTGTAAAATCAATGAGTAGATTTCATCATCACTCTTTTGGACACGTTAATGTTTTTGAAAATTAATATCCAAACACATAGGTCTGAACTATTACATCTATCTGCTAGTCTTTATGATGCAGGGCAGTATACAGTATGGGATTTTTTGTCATTGGTAGACACTTGTATTTATGCCCAAAATTAAAAACCCCCCCACAAGAATAGATATGAATTTATTTGGTTTCAATGGCCTTTCAAGGTCTTGTCATCTTTGGTTATTATGGTTACATGTACATATACACGGTCACAGTAATGAAATTTGAGTTGTCGATTAATTGTCATACAGTCGAACGATTAAAGTCTGTTCTGTTAACGTTATACCATCGCTGTAGTACAAGTCTAATAATAGTTTAATTATACACATACAGAACAAAAAGAACAATTTATTGGCATAGAATTTTGAGCCACGAAACATAAAACGATTTCATTTTTTTCCTTTTGCCTTTTGTTAAGAAAAATGTAACATGGCACATATGACATGACCAAAATATACAAAAACCCATTACTGAAATATTCGACCAAGGTACAAAAAGAAAAATAAACCACGGCTGTGCTCGTTCTCCACTGAACTCATAGAAGAACAATGGAGCGCAATGAGGCGATGAAAGAGCACCAGTCAAACAATGGCAAATGATGTGGAAATAGTGATGAAATATGTTATTTCTGTTAGTCTCACCCAAGGGATTTTATACAGGTGAACGGAGACGATTACGACGATTACGTCAAATAATTGTGACATGGTGATGCAATAATTGTGACTGGTCTGCTCACACTTGGACAGGTTTACTAAGCAGGGCAAATTATTGAAATTGAAACTAAATTATGAAAAATGTTAAATTCTTAGGAGGTAAAAGTTATAACACACCATGTAAAATACATATTGTCTGGACTGATGGGCCACTTAATGTTTTAGATATTGTGATTCCAGAGAATTAGGAAGATTAAAAAAAAACAAGATTCTACACCCATGGAAGGGGAAAACATTAGCACTATTTAATTCTTTGGTTGTACCGCAGTTTATTTATCTATCTAAGTCCCTTTCATCTCCATCACAATCCCTCTTAAAGTGTTATGAATAAAAGATTACTGGATTTCTCTGGAGTAACAAACCAAAGGTCAAAAGAGGAGTTTTTCTAATAATTATAAATCAAACTATTAAATCTGAAAGCCCTATATTTTTCTTTCAAACCCTGCTTTGTATGGAAAGTATGCTTGACTGAAGACTGGTATTTGTGTAAGCATCTATTGTTTGAAAAAGGATTATACCCTTTCCTAGAGATTTTAAACTCATACACATTGTGCGAATAATTTGTTTTGATTGGTTTTTAAAGGAACATGTTCAGTTTCAGCTTCATCGACCAGAGAGTCGAGATGAAATTCTACAACAATGCACAAATTCATGAACACAGATGATAATGATAATACCATATTATTAAAATATTGTACATTTCCCTGGAGCAGGATTAATGAAGGATTAAAGGATTATTTTATCTTTAAAAATGTTACCCAGAGCTTTAGGGTTTTAAATATCCAGGTGCAAATCTGAATTATTTTTTTGCGAATTTATTAAATCCAACTAAATTTTTCATAAATACTGAACATGTCTAAGTCTAGTTTTTCTGTGAAATTCTTTTGGTTATATTAAATATTTAGGCAGCATTAACTACATCTGATTAACTTCTTAAAAAATTTGAAATCCAATATTTAATACACTTTAAATCTGTTCAATAATATTACATATCACTTTGTTGCCATCATTTTAACCAATAACCATATTGTTGACAGTGTGGAAAAGGGGTATGAATGTTCTTAATGGAAATGTAGAGGCAACAGGGACAATAAAAGAGGCCAATTAAAAGGTGGCAGATAAAGGCCAACAGAAAATGTTTATTACGGGGCCCAAAACAGGTGAATCCAGCTATAATTTGCCAAGACGTTCAGCATAATAATGTAAAGTAACATGTTCAATCCTAAATATTAATGGGGGTTGGATGAATCAGATAGTTTTGTTATTGTGAGATGACATATACAGGATTAGGTAACCGTGCTGAACAATATCCTCAGCCAAATAACTGACACGGTTTCTTTTTGTAACATGTTATTCTGTTGAATTTCCCAACTCCCTCCCTCTCTTCCACCTTAATTGGATTTCCGTTGTATTCAAATGGATTTATGAGGACTTGGACATTGGTTCAGAGGCCTTTCCTAATTCCTGTTGGCTTTACAGCTACAGAAAACATGTACCCTCCCGAGATCACACTGTTTACAAATGATCTGTTTGAAATAAACGTACTGGGGGACGTACTGTGTAGCATTTTTGTAAGTGAAGGGACGAAATACCTCGCCTGTGACTGTAGAGAATGAATTCTCTCCTGTTCTGACAGAGGCACCACGGGGATTATGTCTTTAGAGAGGAATACACTCCAGGCACCGATAACGCAACTAACAGATTAAAGCGCTTTTGGCTATTCATCTCAGTCTGGGGCTTCGCAATGAGAAGCACTGTCGCCATAGGAACCATCCATGCCATGAGGTACTGACTTGCATATAAGGACCCTTCATCATGGCACTTCTTTTCATTGTTTATATTCGAGTTGGATCCCTGTACAGCCTCATTCACTGCACTGCCCAAAAAAATAAATAAAAAAATTGATCTGTGGATACTGCTACTTCTATTTCTTTATTGATGTGAGTACTGACATCAACTGCATCATCATCATCATCACTACCATTATCTCAACAGACAATCCTGTCACGTGATGGTCCGTACAGCAGACATCTCAAACATCTTGCAAACTTGCCAAAATAATAGATGGCTAGTCAAGCAAATGAGATATGAACCAGGTAACCAGAGTCCCGCCCTCACACCCTGCATGGTGCTGTTTTAGGCCGGGAGACACAAACTCAGCGCCCAAAGGTCCACACCCAGAAACATCCCGAACACAGCAACATACTTATTGCTATGTACATATTTTACCTAATTCTCATTTCGTAGAATATAGCCTAATTGGTAAAAGGCAAAATATACTGAAATTTTGAATGATTCTGCCCCATCTGAGGGATCACTGCAATATGCTGAATGTTTAACATATACGTATAGATAGATAGATAGATAGATAGATAGATAGATAGATAGATAGATAGATAGATAGATAGATAGATAGATAGATA
>JAPQRN010000019.1:13873816-13885175 GCA_037367275.1 Coranthus polyacanthus | reverse complement strand
GATGCCTCATACAGTGAGGGAGGTCAAATAAAAAATATATATGTATATCTGTGGCTACAATTCTACAGCTATAATGTAAATCTTGTGCCACATGCCCCTTTTTTGGAGCGCCTGTCCCTCTGAAGGTCTCTGCACGTCCCTGTAGAAGAACTTCAATGCCTACGGTATAAACAACGCTGCTGTGTGATTGCATCATCTTACTGTGCCCTTGGAGCTCGTGACAAGATCCGGACAGGAGATGAAACGTTACATCATTCTCACCTCTATGATCTTGATGAAACGGGGGAACACCGGGTTCCTGCTCACAGCGATCAGCGGCACATTGGGGAACACCTCCGGTACCAACATGGGAGTGAGAGCTGTCATCTGAGGTCCGTTGTACGCTCCTCCTCCGTCTCCTCCGGACTCCTCTCCCCCAGAGCCCGCACTGTCCGCGCCGTCCTCCCCGGAGAAACCCGCACCACTGGCCCGGTTCCCGTACGCCCTGTCCTGGATCACGAAAGGCCGGTTGCGGAATGTGAGGAGGTTCGTGTGGTCGCGGAGTACTGCCCCGACCCGCATCCACCGATGGGGTCTAGCCGTTAGCCTGCAGCCAGCTGTCATTGCTGTGATGACTGGGATGTTAGTGCATGTCTTCTGTGAGGTCCCGGTGCTGGTGTAGAACCGTGGTGCTTGAGTTCGGATCAGGCCTGATGTTTCGCTTAGGAGCGGCCGGCTGCTCCAGGTCCGTAACTCCCCAGGCCAGTTTAGTTTCACTACAAGAGCCGAATTTCTGTGTAGCTGTCGAGCAGCGCCGATCATCTTAGTGTAGGCAGCCATGTCTATCTAGACCTTTCTACAGCATGGATACATCAGACTGACAAACTTCCGTCAACCTTTGATGACGCAGACTTGTTTGCATAATTCTGCGTTCAATGCACCTCGGATATTCCTGTCTTCTTTTTATTAGCAGAAGGAAAATATAGAGCATCTCAGGAAGTATATAAACAAAAGTGAAGCTTCCCTTTAACAATATGGTATTTTTGTATGCTTAATACTGGCATGACACCAAAAAGAACCTTCTCACATGGTTTTATTTCAATAAATGTTTAAACCATTTTTCTGTCAAGAATACAAACAATGCAGAATAAGAAGACTTTACTCCATATTTTTTAAATTAGTTTTTATTTTAATTATTAACAAGTGTTCCCAAAAATGTTTAAATATATTTTCACACTTAATGAATACTTAGATTTAGTTTTGTTTTCCAGGTTAGGTGTTAATTTGCATCTGCAAGAATGCGGCATCTATTTCTACAAACGGCATCCAGAAAAACACAAATAATATTTATAACACCACTTCAGCAGGATGAAATTTACCTGTGTGAAAATGTTGGAAAGACTGCTTTCAGGATAAATTTCCTTGAAGAAAATTCAGGAACTTAAAATGGCATCAGATATTTTTGTTTGGATTTAGTATTTGGGTTGACTATCAACAATAATAAACTTCTTACCCTTTAAGGCAACAAAGATCCTAAATTACATGTGGGTAAACTGGTTCAAGAACTGCATCATCTTTACACCACGGACCAATACAAATATTAAACTGCAGTACAATAACTTAATATCAATGCATGTTGCTTGGGAAATTGATATAATTGGCCACTGAGCCTTCTAAAAATAAACGTTATGTAAAAGTAGTGATTTCCTTCTCAGTCATCCTCCTCCTCCTCATCCTCCTCTTCAGTGTCTTCTATCTCCTCCTGGGCAGCTTGCTGCTCTTCTAACGCTTCTCTGAGGGCCTGCTCTTCCTCCACCGTTGGGTCCAGAGCCTCTGTGATTTCTGGTCCACTGGGATACTCATTCTGTGGCGGTGGGGGGACACGTGGATTGTACCCGACCCCTGCATCCTTCAAACCCCATCCAATGTATATGTTCTCAAATTTTCTAAACAAAGAGACAGCACAGGATTGTTTGCTAATGGCAAGATCACATTCACTGAGAGAAACCAAACAAATGTGTTAAAGGCCATTCACCTACTTTCCACAAGCATATGCACATGCTCCAGGCCAGAGGTTGGACAGCACATAGGCTACTGCATGCTGAGGGGTGAGAGTGGAGGAAATCCTAGAGGTCCACGGTGGAATGTTAGCAATTTCTGAGAAACACAAATATTGTAAACACTGAGGTGACTTCAGTATATGTGTATCCAGTCAGGTCATCCACAAAACAAAAACAAAGTTGTGAAGGTTATTTCTTTCATTTATGTAACGTGCATTCATACCAATGAAGAAAATAACACATTGACAGAGGACGTTGTTGATCACGGTATCCACCAGACCTGCTTGGTGAGTTTCCCCTTTGAGCTTCCCCAGCCCCACACTCATCCAAACATGGTCACTTTTACCACCAAAATGCCAACTTGAGGCTTCAAAATAGTGGTTATGCCAAAACAGTGGCTCAGCCCGCTTCTTTTACAGTGTATGGCTTTACAGGAAAATGTTCAACATCAAAGACTGACCTGCATCTTGGGAGAGAGGGGTGAGCAGTGGGGGTCCAACCTCTGGCTCAGGCTCTTCAGGCTCTTCCTCCCTCTCCTCAGCCTCTGCTTCTTCAATAAACTCATCCCCTGGTTTCACAGCAGGGTTCACCCAGGTACAGCGGCCCTAAAGTAGTGCATATTTGCACATTAAATTAGCACATTTATATGCGCAGCAGCTAACAATATGACACGTTTGCCTTTTGAATGAGACTTGTACCTGCGGCAGAATGTGCTGGATGTGATGCACCCAAGTAGACAAAGACTCAGCCATCTCAGAAACTGGAAGGCCCTCGAAGTCTGAATTCACTTCATAGCTGTCACTAGGTACCTCATCTTCTTCATTGCCTTCCTCTATAATTTGGTAGAAACCCTTGGGGCTGACCTGTGTGCCTGCAGAGATACGGGCGATCTGCGCTCTCAGATAATTGGCTTCATTCCCAGGGAAAGGTGGGTAGCTGACAACAGGGGCGTCCAGTCGCCCTGTGAAGAATTTGCGTATCTGCCGAGCAACATTGATCTGTGCAGGACTCACTGTAGGAAGCTTTTCCCAAGGAAGACCCGGCTCTTTGCACACATAATAAACAAACTTGTTAGCACCTGTTCCTATGGCCTCCTTTGGCACCACAGTAGGGGGTTTATAGGTTGACTGAGGAAGTGGATCAGTCTGAAAATATACCAGAACAGAAACTTATAGACTGATGGCTTCACAAACAAACACTAATAATGTGTATTATTCGGTATATAAATGTTATAAATGCAATTCCGCCCACATTACATTTTGCAACAAACATCATGAGTTTTTTCTCATAAATCTACCATGTTAGTCTCAGAGAACTCTTTCATTTCATTTTCAAATAAAAGCCCACACTCAGATGCTGCTATTAATGTGTGAAATGTGCTTCAACAGATCAAATTCTATCAGTATAAAAATAGTGTAATTTGTAGCATTACTTTCATTTGGTGTTTTTGTCTAAAGCAACTGACAATAAATGTATTCATCCTGATCCTCAAAACACCATGGCAGGAAATGTGATTATGTGCTTTAAAAAATAATAAAAATGGATTAAAAAAAATCGGATACAGAATCGGATGTGAAAACAATGCCCTTAAAATAGCAATGGTCTGACTCAGATTTTGATCTAATAATAATAATAATAGTTTTAATTTATATAGCACCTTTCATGAAACCCAAGGACCTACTGAATTTATCAAGACAACAGGTATAAATCAAGACAGTGTTCACTTTGAAGCAAAACAAATTAAAACAGGGATCATTATAAAACAAGACATATTAGAAAAAGACCAGACTAGTATTTTGGCTGTGTCACACTGATTCTTCACCTCATTCTCCTCATTCTCCTGAATCTCTGCCTTTTCCTCCTCTTCCTCTTCCTCAGCTTCATATTCATTCCAATCTCTGTACTCAGCTTCAGCAACAATATAGTTGCTTTCCCTTCCCAGAATTTTGCCCCACAGTCGGCACTTCAGGCTCTTGGTTACAACCAGCTGCTTGAGTGCAAGGAAGATCCTCTGCATCTCCTCTCTGTTGCCCAGGCTCACGTCACACTGCTCCAGATAGAAGGCGATCTCACTTACGTTAGGAAGAGCGATTTCCATCTGAGACATTGATGAACAAGATTACATTATGTGAACCTTTTCAGTTGAAAAGGTGTTGAAAAGGTATCTAAATTAAACTTTAAATTACTTTATTTAAAGCTACCCCAACAATTGAAACTTACAGGTTAACAACTACATATATTTAATGTGTAGCAAAATTGTCTAGTAACTGGATTTTAAAATATATATTTATGTACAAAAACACTTTAGTGACATTTGGAGGCATTTTTCAAGTTTACAGTTTGCAGCAAAAACAGGGAAAGTAGCATGATGTAGTAGAAGGAAGTCAGTCACCTAACGCAGTTCTAAAATCACACAGCAGAGTCTCTGTGTGGGGGCTGCTGTCAGCAGTCAGATGATGTTATACCAGCCAAAAGAGTTTTGACGATTTTTCTAACATTTGGCACTGGACCTGAGGGCCAGAACAGCTGAGACTTCGGGTTCAGTCCATAACCATAGACTGTATAAAGTAAAAGAAAAGTTTGTAACACATTGTGGAGTTACTATGGGAGTTAGTAGCTGAGAGTGGATTCATAAAATTCAGTACTTTTCATTCAGTATGTGTGGTAGCTGCCCTTAAATAATCCGTACTATTGCATAGTAGTAGTGTGCATACAATTGGAACATATTACTTTGTCATAATTTGACATTGTGCCTTGAACTGCATGAAATTTGAAGTAACAAAAAGAAGTATGCGATTTGGTATGCAGCATGTACCAGCTTTACAACTGCCAGAAAAGCATGCTGGCTGGCATGCATTAAAATGTGACTGGATACAGTAGGACATCACAATACACTGGAGTTTTTACACACTGCATTTGACATGCTATATATTGGGACATACTAAATCTTTTTCTGCCATACTGAATAGTATAGTAGTATGTATATTGGAACACAGGATACCTCTCTATGCAGGTGCTGCTCCTGGCTTTGTGAGCTTATATTAGACTACACTGCCCATACTGAAACTGATTTGCCCTCTTCTTTGGATTAGGTAAACTGGATACGGCACTAGCTCTGTTTTTTTCAACTGCAGCCAGACGCTTTAATTGGTCTTGTTGGTGACAATAATCCTGCTCCCTGCCCCTGCTCTAAGTGGTTTTTGGTTTTAGACCAGAAAGGTTTTGATGGTTGGTTGTATGGCTTTTAAAACACACAAAAAAACTGGTTTGATAATAGCCACTGGCTCTAAACCACCCCTCGACCTGCCTTATTCGAAAAGGGGTAGCTGTTAATTGGTGCTATAAAAACCTTCAGGTGTGTGGAGCATGTTGCCATACAGTACCAGTTCTTCCTCCTGGTCGGTATCTTCTGTGCGAGAGAAGAGCAGTCGCTGCTGTTCAGCCAGCAGCTCGGCAGACGTGGCCTCTGTCAGGTCTCTCAGGGTGCTCTGCTTGCCTTCAAGTAAACCCCGCTTCACATCTCGACTTATATCCTCAAACACATCCACTGCATTGTGTGGACGCTCATCCATCACCTTCATTAGTATCTGGGTCATGTGGTCATAACTGTAACAACATGAACAACAATAATGATGGACGGTTGTGGATTTGACACTTTGGTCTGTTCTGCTATATTGTACAGCTCACTGCACACAAACCTCTCCAGTGTTTATCAAAGTGGTTAACATGCTGATAGGCCGTGGGATTATATTCTGATACATAACTGTAGTTTTACAATAATTACATTATGTAGGAGTAAGGGATCGTGTTTAGTTTTTATGTTTGTTTTCAGTTTGTTTCTTAATGGTTGGATCAAAAGCTGTGTGACAACCACATAAACTGTCATTCAAAAGGTTTTCTCAATTATGTATATGAAAATAATAATATAATAACAATAATAAGAAATAATAATGTTTACTTTGAATATTTGTTGCAGGTCCAGCTAACCCTAAACATGTTAAAAGATAAATTAGGTCCTTTTGTATCATACATAAATTACATATATTGAAATACATTTGGAACAAATATAATCCCTGTAGCCTATATACAAGTGTGTGTTAAATTAATTGAAAACACACATAACGTTATCTAAAAATCCATACTGAAATATGTTGAAATGAATATTGATGTGATTGTAGCTTCATTCTAATATTTTAAACATATAAAATGTATTACATATTTTTTATCAGGTTTTTCCATACATGTGTCACGTTTATAAAATAAAATTGATTCGTGCTAAATCCACGCGGAACTATACATGCAATAACGCAAAAAGCATATATATGAATTGAGAATTATTTCCCAGTATTTCTATATCCCTACGATTTTGACACTATGTCATTATATTAGCTATATTTTATACGGCAGTGCTGAAGAAATTGTTCAATAAACTGATTGGTAAACCGCTTTTATAAAATTCATGATTATTGTCATTATCTTACGATGTTACTGCTGTAAGAAAATAATTATTAAAAAGAGTCGTTCAAAAGTGGTTTTCTTGTGTGTTTTGTGTATTTAGAGATGTTTCTGAAGTAGCTAGCTAACTTCGACTTCGCGTTTCGAATGTTTCTGGAGTTGTTCCACCGCTTTACACTGGAATCGTGGACTCGCAGTCACGCTAAACTAGCTTAACCAAATACCCCGCTGCCCAATAAACGTAGCATAACACCGCTCAGACACGTTACTTACAGGTTGAGGTTGCTTTTTGTGCTGCTTTTCAACATGAAAGTCTTCAAGGAGGCAGCTGCCTGCAGTCTCTGCTGACCGCTGTCCTGCTTTCTCTCTGCACCGTCCATCAGTTTTAAACCCCGAACTTCAAGCACCTTAACAGTTCGACACAAACAGGCTAAATGTACCAACAAAATAACGGGGGAAAAAAAGACGTTAAAACATATACATATGCTATAGCGATAATGATGAAATAACTAACTTAACCGCGACTAAACGCCTACAGTGTGGACCAAACTTCACAGGTTGCTATAGTAACAGTAACAACGGCTGCAAGATTGGTGGGAGCGCGTGCGCGTGGTCGGCCTCCATGGTTCAAATATGGCGGTTCAAGACTGAAACTATTGCACCGGTGTTGTCTAGTTACTCATAATCCAAGTAAACGTTGACCCTGTGTTCCGTCTGCCGCCACACGGATGAAATCATAAGCCATGTGCATATGTGCAATGATGTAGAATGTATGTCGTCCATTTTATTTCTTCAGCAGCAAATTAGCAAAGCAGACACCCAGCCTTATTGTCTTCATCTCATCTCAAATCCTACCTTGACGCACTAAAACACTGCATGCATTTCTCTTTTTCGTGTTTGCTTTTAGTTTATTTCACTTTTTTCCTTGTCTGTGAGACTATTAATGTATTGTCTGAAATCAAATCCCAAACAACTGCATAAATGTACACAGAACTTTAATTTCAATTAATAATATATACCTGGCTGTAGATGTTAAAGAACAGAAATTAAAATATAAGATGGCTTGTGTTTGACAGGAATCTAATAACAAAAAAGCCAGTGGAATATTTGAAAAAGACATTGCTCATTAGCACTGTGTATGTAACAGATTGCATTTGGATCTTACTTTTCCCACATTATGGGATGTGTAGCTTCAACATACTGTAAATCCACAGTAGAGACGTCGCTCCATCTTTGGTTTAGAATCATTAGCTTTAATGAAAAGAAACTGACAACGCATCCTGTTCACATCAAACCAGAACCATCAGCTTCAGTCAGTGTGAGTTCACACAGTACTGTTTTCACCAATCTAGTAGTAACAGAGATGAGACTGTTCTTAGACAACAAACAAACTGAACCCTCAGAACAGTTACAAACCATGAGCAAAGTAGATGTGCTGTCATTTCCACTGTACTACAAGATCCAACCATTATCCTCAGCTGTAGCCTCACTGAAAACATATACAGATCTGACCTGATACATTAAATCAATGAGTAAATCTAGAAGTGAGCAAAGCAAGGACATAAGTTTGTATCTGAATGCAGTGAGTGAACACAAAGGCACATGGCAGTCCAAACTCCAGCAGATAGTTCACTCTTTTGTGTTGTCATTTTTATTTCACATGCTTGCCAGCAGGTAGACATTTAATAGACTTCCGTGATCCCAGAGATCAGTATCCTGTGTATGCTGTTTAATATATTAAAAAAGGTTGGCGTGAAAGCCCAGAGGAGTCTGTTTAGGTACGACCTTTAACCCTGTAACCTGACAAGTCCATCTGCGTACTGGAACTGGTCACTGTTTTCATACTCCAGCATATCCAAAGCGACTTCACAGCTCTCCTTAACAACGCGCTCCCCGTCTCCGCGGTAATGCTGCAGCACAGCCAGACACTCCTCTTTGCCGATGGAACCGAGGGCCTCCGCCGCCTCGTGCCGGACCATGGGGTTCTCACCGACCCGCTCCAGAGCTGCGCGCAGGGCTGGGACTGCTGCCGGGTGCTGCATCTGACCCAGGACATAACCGATCTCATGTCGGAACAGAGCACTGGAGCACTGTAGGCCTGCACAACACAAAACAGAGAGTCAAAGAGTCACTGAGATATTAGGAGGTCTACTATATATAAATCAAACCCATTATTTTGTGTGCAAGTTTTATATTCCAAAAGAGACATATACGCGTGCTTCACATGTGTAGTGCTGCCTGAATGCATCTGTGAGGAAAACTGAATATCCGCAGTTCATACAATCCAACAGAAATTCATAAACATATTTTAAGCGCCTGAAGATGCAACCATCACTAGCACATTTCTCATGCAAGAGTGCCAACGAGACAAACTGAATGGTCAATGTTATCATGTGAGTTCACTGAGCAAATATTGTGCATGTGTCTATGATAAAACGATATTCAATATGATTTGCACGACTGTATCAGGCTGATGACTATACAAATGTTTCAGCCCACAGTAAACTTCAGCCTTACAATGATGTGAAAAAAGTCATCAAATGACATCACAGTTGTGAACCTTTTCCACATGATTGCAGAGACATGCAGATAAACCAGCTATAGATCGTACCGTCTCCCAGTGCCAGCACAGCGTCCTCGCTGCCCAGGTTCCGCAGTGCGAACATGGCTCTGTAGCGTTCAAACAGAGGCAGACTCTCATCCAGCAGGTTGGAGCGCAGCTCGGACACATTCTTCCTCACTGCTGGAGGGGCCGGGTCTACAGAACAGTAGGGGTTCTGGTCTGTGTTGCCGTCCCCCAGCTGTTTCTCTCCTCCACTCTGTAGCCACTCCAACCGACGAACAGCCAGCTGACATGTTTCTGCAACCTGCATGAAAACGCGTCATAACGTATAATACACAACTTATCCAACATACACAACTCCTACTTTGTTTGTTTTCACCTTGAGGGCAGTTTGCATGTTTAGTACTATGCATGTGCAAAAAAAGCATGTTTGAAGTATTAAACATATAAGTTTGATACTTTGACATATGGCTTTTGCAAAGATCCTACCTCTATGACAGGATCCTGACTGTATTGTTTGAGCAGGTCCAGAACCACAGGATCACCAATTGCTCCTAGAGCCTCTCCTGGAGACATACACAGTTACAACAATATGTTTAGTTCTCATGCAGCTCAGGTTTTTCCTGTTACATTCATACAACCTTTCTCCAGCTGATAAAGACTTGTTGATGTGTGTTTGGTGTGTGTTTTACCTGCTTCATGCCTGACCATAGGCTCCTGTTGTGTATCTTTGAGTACAGCAGTCAGAGCGGGGATGGATCGTGCATCCTGCATCTGTCCCAGACAGTAAGCCAGCTCATGCTTCAGTAGGGCCGACTCATCAGTAAAGGCCTTACTGATCCAGTCTATGGCTTCAGCACCTGACACAAAGGGGACAGTGAATATCAGGACACAAACTGTAGGACTTTACACTGACTTTGAGATTTTAATGGTCAGGAATGATGTAAAATCTGTTTTCATAATAGACACCCCTTTCTGTTTGCATGTTATTAGATACATTACCTCCCAGGTTCCTTAGGGTAAATAAGGCTCTGAAGCGCCGGGTCAGATCTTGTCCTGGGTCCACCAGAACCTGTCCTACTGCTGACACCTGCTCAACATTGGCCATACTGTTATACACACAGAAAGACATACAGGATGAGGACGATCACACTGACCATTAAGACACAGAGCACATCAGTGAGGAAACTGTTATTATGTACATAGAAGTGATTAACAGTTATGTAGTGAACAAAACTGCACACCACAATTCATTTTACCCAGAAACAATAATGGTGTTAAGGTATTTGTCAACATATGTTTATGGTGGTAAGTGATATCAACATAACGTACTGTGGTTATTACTACTTTCTACTAACTATTTACTTGTAAATAATGAATGCATTTATTAAGATTTTATTGTATTTCATCATGTATTGAGGTCCTGGTCAATTTGAATCTCCCTGAAAGGATTAATTCATTTTATCTTTTGTCTTATCATAACCCAGATGTATTTAAATGACATTGTTTGACTTTGAAAATGACGTTTTTAAATACTGCTCCTTTAGAGTAGTTCAATACTGTAATTAAAAGCAGTTTACTTTGCACAACTGAGACGTTTGCGAATAAGATCAGGCATGATTTAGCTGTAAGGCTATGACATTGAAATATGACAAATGTGAGACATAAATACAAGTTTAGATTTCAGATAAGACTTCAGCTTAGTCTACTTGGCCTTGCTCAAAGCTGCTGTGTTTAGCTGACACTTGACACTGTGGTGTAATTTACCGCATTCTCCGTATTCTACCGTTTACTGATGAGAAAAATTAGATATCTGCAACAAAAAAAAGTCAAATCTGTAGGTGACATAACACAGGTCTCTACAAGTCACGTTTCAAAACTGCAGTATGTTGTTGCCAGCTGTGGTTACAAAATGCTGTCTGGCGAAAGCTAACTGTTAGCCTCATGAGTTAAACCTACATGAAACTCCAGTGAGGAGACATTCCTCAAATTTATAAGACAGAACACTCTCGGGTTGCCTGTGCGGCACACGACAGCAAAAAGAGCAGAAGTTAACGGCGAAAGGTGTTTACCTTCAGAGACGACTCTACCGGTGCTAACATACACAGCCCTACCTGGTGTGTGGGGCAGCTCCCTGCACGTTGGCCTTGGATTTGCAACTTCCGCTAAACGACACTTCCTCAGTCATTTTTCAGAATAAAAGTTCCACCAGGGACGTTCAAAACATGTAGGCTATAAAACCTCCTCCTATATTATATACTATACAATCCTATATTAGATGTAATCTACATTATATACTGTA
>JAPQRN010000019.1:13857406-13873716 GCA_037367275.1 Coranthus polyacanthus | reverse complement strand
TTCTATTCTATTCTATTCTATTCTATTCTATTCTATTCTATTCTATTCTATTTCATTGACATGTTTGGTAATGTGAGACGTTTGCTTTACATTACTGACAAAGAAATATATCTTTTATACTTATTTCTTGTTTTCCTTAAATATATATCTAACGTTATTTGATATTAAGTATTAGAATATTATGACATGTTATGATAGAATCATAGATTGTTACATGAATAGAGTGGTTTAGGCCCACTGATTAAAGTGTGAAAGTGCTTTAAAGAACCCACCATGTATTCAAAGAATATTCAATCTATTTAAAATATTTTGTGGAGTTAAATTATTTTTTCAACATTTCAACAATCAACAGTACATAAATTAATGTATCAATTCACCAACATTATCAACCATTTTTTTTTATTTTTTACCAGAATTCACCCTTTATTATCCATTATACCTGCACCTGTTCCTCAGAATATAATGGACAGGCACATTGTAGAAAGAGATCATATACCAATATTGATCCGATTTGACGGGGCATTTGTGAAAGAACAGGATAACAGGTGAAGGAGAGTTCATATGTGGAATGGTAACTGGTTCTGCAGACATCAAAGATACCAAAACACAAGCCCCTAAAAGCACCAGATTGTTCCATGGCACAGCACAACAAACCTTTTTTTGGGGGCCCTCCAATTATATTAATATAAAAATTGCAATGTCAGATTACAGTTATGACTTGAAGCAATTATTTGCAGATATCCACAAATGTAGTGTGATATTTTGGAACAGAGAAGCATCCTACAAGTAGAACTAAAAATGAGTTACATGAGCCTTGCTGTCAAAGGTTTATTTTGTCCACAGCCCCGGACTCTACACAAGGACTTCGTAACGGTTTGCAAAAGCACGTTTTCTCTTTCTAAACACACGAGGCGCTGTAGACAAATCACGCGTCTCCGTTTCGAGGCGCTGTTTCTGCACATTAGCTAAATACTTCCGGTGTGCACTACAGTGGCGATGCCAGTGTTTTTTGTCAAATTCGTGAACAATTTGGCGATATATAGAATAAGTTGATCGATTTCTGGACTATCTTTTAAGGCTCAGCGACTTTGCTGAAAGTGAATCCAAACATGGATATCCCAAATCCCCCTGAAGGTGAGCAGTTCGCCGCAGCGTTAAATGGTTTTCATTGAACGTTAGCTAACACCCATGCTATTCAACACAGCGAGCTTTACCGCTGTATTTAGCAGTTCAGCTAGCGTTAGCATGCTATTAGGTTCATCTCTATGTTAACATGTTTTTTGAGTCAACAAAACACAGTAACATTGCGAATTTGTTTTGCTGTTTTTGGGGTGAAAAGTAAGGTAACTTTTGGTTCCTTTTGGTTCGTTAATTTTCCTCCAAGTTTGAAATGGTAACTAGTCTTTTCCCGTGTTTTAAGTTGGTGTTATCAAGTTTCTGATAAGTCAGGTAAATTCAGCTAGCTACCGCTAATGCCATATATACATTGATATGTAGCGTTATACATATCCTACAGACATCATCATAGAGCTGCAACTAACGCTACGTATGGATTAGCTAGCTAATCATTTAGTTAGTCGATCGAAAAAATGCTTGTTTGCAAAATCACTATTCAAGCAAAAATATTAAATATTTGCTTCTCATATGTGTCATTTTGACAACAATTCTGATCTTACAATGAGAGATAATCAGTATTTTGGTTTTGGACTACTGATGAAGACTCAGTTCACTCATTTCTGGCTCTAAAATGTTGTGAGGGGGTTTGTTCATAGTTTCTTAAAGTTTACAGAGTAAGTGATCAGTAACAATCCTTAAAGACAACAGTCAGATTACTCGCAGCTCCGCAGTATTATTGATTTAATGAAATCTAAAAATTAAATTAGGTATTTCTGAGGCAAACTATGGCCTGACATTGAGTTTGCGTCTTTCCATACTTTTTTATCCAGTCATGTGTTTTATTGTTATCTTGTAAAATACAAACAAAGAGATGTGTCACTATGAAATATGATATGGAAACACCATAAAAGTCTTTAAAACTTTATATTTTTAATTAACAATGATGTTGTCATCTGGAGTCTGGAAACAAACCTTGTAGATTTTTCCAAGTAACCACATAGTTATTATTCAATAAAGCTGTTCAGCTGTGCAGTTAGTGGAATATAATCATGATACTATACAAGAGTCACATAGTAATTTTATTTTTATATTTGTCATAACTGTCCTCTTTTCCGTTGCAGATCAGGAACTAAGGAATGTGATTGACAAGCTGGCCCAGTTTGTCGCTCGCAATGGGCCCGAGTTTGAAAAAATGACAATGGAGAAACAGAAGGACAACCCAAAATTCTCTTTCCTCTTTGGAGGAGAATACTTCAGCTACTACAAATGCAAGCTTGCTATGGAGCAACAACAACGTATGTAAATGGCACATTCCACCTTAAAATCAGAGTTGACAGATTTACAGTTAGAGTTATTTTATAATGTGGGAGTGCTAGGGATCATTAGGGTTTTCTCAGAACTATAGAGGTGATGATTGGAATTGGAATTCAGCTTGGAGTGGGAGACATGAAATGTTCAAGATCATATTAATGTGTACTGTATTATGTCTAAAAGTAGCATTCCTGCCAAACATTTTACCCACTCACACTCACCTACATCATCCTTCTCAGTGACTGCAGAGTGTAGCTCGTGATGTCTGCATGTCATTAGTGTCCTACATTAATAGCACTGCAGTGGTACAGTTACACACTGCCTTCTTCACGTTGAGCTGACCAGCGCTGAAACAGAGTTTGCAACAATAGTTGGGCAGGGCACGAAACACGATCTGTGTCGTAATATTTCAGTTTTACGCAAAATTTTATTTAGGTAAGTTAAGGGTGGGCTTATACTCTAATAGATTTTCTGACATTTTATCATATATTTAATTTTTTTTAACTTTTATTTTGACTTACTTGTATGATCTTCACATCTCACACAAGTCAGATAAAATTATTAATTGAAAGGTTCATTTTCTAAAAATGACTACCTTCAATTCTGTGGTATAAAAGACTACGGTAAGGTTAGGATATATGTGTCCAGATATATTAACAAAATGTATATGCAAATATTCAATCTACAAAATGCAGCTTTAGGTTGGATTCCAAAAAATACTGAAACATAGGGGACTAATACCTGCTCAGAACCTCTGCTTGGCAATATTTTAAGCAAGAACTGCACCATAATGTGTCTTTATTACTTACTAGTCTTTACACAAGTATAAGACAACCCACGTGTGTAATGATGTTTAATGATCTACAAAAACAGTGTTATATTCATTGTATGTTAGATTACAATTGGCTTCTAAATATCACCATATTTTGGCTTCAGGTGTAGGGTGCTGTCCTGTTGTCCATCTTCATATACAGTCTATATGGTGTGTATCTGTCATGAAAAAAAGAAGCAGTTCAGAGCTGATCGTGTGAATTGTTCTTGGTCACAGCTGATGGTCAGATGAATAAAAGCCTGGTGGTAAATGCACAATGTTGTGCAGGGCTGCATGGAGTTCTTCTGTCAGTTGTGTACCATCACTGTAATGCATTAAAGTTTGCTTTTCTCCACTTAGATCCCTCTACCCGCGATGGGGAGGAATATAAATCTGAAGGTATTTATTTGGAAACAGATTTGTCAGTTGAACTCAGAATCCCAGTTGAAAGGTCACGTTTTGTTTTTGCACTTTTTTGCTGGACATTATCCCACATGTGCTTGAAAGAGCTTTGGCCTGTTTTCTGTTGCATTTTTTCATTTTAGTATGATTTCCTTTTTGAATTGATGCTGTATTGTTGTTTTGCCTGACATGTCAGGCGCATTACCTTCTGGATGGTGCTGAGAAAAATGTGCTTATTTCTCCTTCATGAAACTATCAGGTTTCATTGGTGAAATAGAAGGACGGGCTGGGTAACCGTCACAGTTTGATCTGTTTGTCTCTGAAGTGTTTCTGTTGCAGTGTAAGGGCTGCATGATTTCAACAAAAATGCACATTTTGGATCCATGATAGTTATATAAATCATTATCATCTGCTTCTGGAAGAATTGTGACTCAATTGAGATAGTTCTTTCCCTGAAGTATTACACAGATGCATAGAGATTAGACTATGATGAGCTTGCTTTATTATACAAAGTATGCAACTAATATTAAGGGTCGACTATGCTTTTTTCAGTGGCAATACTAATAAGGATTATTAGTAATCAAGGAGACGGATAATCGTGCAATATATGTTTGCAGTAAAAATGACCAACCTTGTTTTCAGCTATAAAATAACACAAAACATAACTGAAATGCTGTTAAGCCAACTAAAGAAAGTACAATTTAATGACATTTCAACAATATTTGTTGTCAGTTTTCACTTTGAAAGGGACCGATTATAAATAAGTGCGATTAAAGAGAGAAATGTTCTTTTCTCATTTCAGTATTGGTCGAGTAAATCAAAATTACATTATTTTCCATGAAGAACTTCATTTGTGCTTTGAACAATAACAAGTCAAACAACAACACAAATAATGAAGACATAATAGCATACAAGTTAAATGCTGGCTTGGACAAAACAGCTCTAATTGTGTGGCATTGATACAGTAAAAACGATAATGAAGTAATCAGATATAGCTGTAGGTCGGACATTTCTCAATACCACAGAGTTGATTACAGATAGAGACAGACATCTGCATCACAGCCAAAGTATTTTTAAATTAATTTATTTTCTTGGTCATTGGATAAAAGAAAAACTGTGCCAATAATTGTAAAAATGCTGAATGTTGGATCCAATAATTGGCCAGGCCAATATTCAGATTTTTTAATATATAATCTGATGAGATAGAAACATCACTGTACTGCTATTAAACATTTGTTGACTTTAGAAAATGACATAAAAGAATAAAACAACCACGAAAAGTATGTTAAGCTCACTGTAATGCCACAAATGCTTAGTAGTAGATGTAACTTTATATGTAGACTAGAGGCTCTGTCTGATTAAAATATTTGTTTCCCACAAAGATGTTCAACCAATGTTCATCCAAATTGTAGATGTTTTTGCTCTGCAATCATGCAGCCTTGTTGTAGCTGATTAATTCGAATGTTTCGTTCAGTGTTTTGACACTTTGCTGGTCCTGATCATAGCAGTCAGGGAGTTCAGACGACAGCCGCTAATGCTGGTTGCATGTCCTTTTAAATTTTGTTCATTCTTCTGTTTTGTTTCTGGAAAGTTCCATCTGCCTGCTGTATGTGAACTATTTACATCTTATTTGACCTTTTTGAGGTCTCTGATTAAATTATTTTGTCTGAATAAAACTTGCAGCATCAACTACCCCAAAATGTCCCCTGAAACTAAAGTTTTGTTAAACCTTCAGAGTTTAGACTTTGATGTTTTTTTGTTACTGCTTTTTCAGACATGTATAACCCAGGTGCGACAGACGTGGTTGATATCCCTCCTCCACCAATCCCCATGATGGCTCCGCCCCCCATTCCTCCACCTGCAGCGCCCTCCATTGATGAACTCATCCAGCAAAGCCAGTGGAATCTGCAGCAGCAAGAGCAACATCTGCACTCACTCAGACAGGTACAGCAAAAACAGATGTGTAGATAAATAAAAACATCTGGCACAGAGGTCATTGTCCATTCAGGGATTATTTTATTTCATTTTTATTTTCTTTAACTATTTGATGTACTTTCTGTTAAGCCTGTTTACAAGAATGGGGCAGGTGCAGGAAAATGCTTAATAAAGTTTTCGTGTGCATTTCCCTCTGCTTGTGTTTATATAGGAACAAGTTAGTGCAGCCATTGCTCTGGCTGTGGAGCAGCAGACCCAGAAACTGCTGCTGGAGACTCAGCTGGACATCACAGAGTTTGACAACCTGCTGCAGCCGATCATAGACACCTGCACCAAGGATGCCATCTCTGTAAGCCTGACACAATGCTTTTAATCCTACCTTGTGTGCATTAAAAACTGCAACTGTAAAGAGATTTAGGGGATAACTGTGTATCTCACTAATTGGTTGTCTTTCTGTCAGGCCGGTAAGAACTGGATGTTCAACAACGCCAAGAGTCCACAGCATTGTGAACTGATGACGTCACATCTTCGCAACCGCATCACTACTGATGGTGCACATTTCGAACTCCGCCTACATCTCATCTATTTAACCAATGACGTTCTCCATCACTGGTAAGTACACCAAAATACATACATGGGTGGAAGCTCCAAATAAAGATGAAAATAATCAGATGTGATGAAGTACTGTATGATTATTTTAAACCATTTGTTAATTGAATTTACAGATCACTTAGTATATTGTGATATATACCGTTACTGTAGATTTTGACTTTATCACTCACCTCTAGGGGAATGTATACAATACATGTAAGTATATTCGTTGTGTAAAGTGTGCTGTATTGTAATGTGTCCCCTAAGCCAGCGGAAGCAGCAGAAGGATTTGTTGGCGGCGCTGCAGAAAGTTGTGGTTCCCATCTACTGCACCAGCTTCCTAGCTGTAGAAGAGGAGAAGCAGCAGAAGATCACCAGGGTAAGCTCCACACACACTGATCTGAACAGAAAGGTTTCAGACTGAATTTTCCAACAGATGGGATTTTGTGTTTAACATTTATATTATTTTACATATACAAACGTATGTTTTTTTCTCAGTCCCCCCCCACCCCCCCACCCTCAGTTGTTGCAGCTTTGGGAGAAAAATGGGTACTTTGATGAGGAGACCATTCAGCAGCTGCAGAATCCAGCTCTAGGTCTTGGCCAGTACCAGGTGAGTGAACAGTAAAATAACCTTTGTTTATTAACTGAGACCACTGTGGAAATCTCTGACCACCCTCCCTCTGTCAGGCCTCCCTGATCACAGAGTATGCTGCAGTGGTACAGCCAATCCAGCTCGCCTTCCAGCAACAGATCCAGGTTTTGAAGACCCAGCATGAAGAATTTGTCTCCAGCCTGAAACAGCAGCAGCCACCGCCACAGGCTGCTCCTGTAGCACAGCTGGCTACTCCTGCTGAACCTGAAAAGGCTCCACCAATGACTACACAAGCTGGTGAGGAGACACATTTCACATTTAACAAAACAAGAGGAACAGACTGAAGTAGGAATATTCAGTATTCAGAATATTAAGTTGCTATACATTACATTATAGGGTTACAACACTGACTTTACACATGAAGTCTTCCTGTGTAATGTAAAATTAACCTGAAGTTTCTTAAGAGAAAGCCAAAGGACTTAGAGCATTTTTTGGGGTTTACAGGGAGGATGTTTTGGCCACTGCTGCCCATAAAACCCTCAACTTCAAAAACTCAAAAATCAACTCCAACAGGAGGGCAGCATTTTACCTCTGAAAACCGGTCAATATCACATTAAGTGTACACTATATTTAGATTATTTTTCCCACTTTACCTAGCCTTTTTCCAGTGAAGAACTGAAGCAGTTACAGTCCTTAAGAAATGTATTCGACCACCACCCAATGTAAGGTTTTTGCCACAGCTGCCTTCAATTAACAGCATTGGTAGTTACCAAAATCATGTTTTATGTTTCTGTAATGGTTAATACATCAGTATGTAGAAGCTTAACTAAAATGATATTTTTAATGCTAAAATATAATTATTATTGTTATCCATGAATTTTCAAATGTACTGTTTTACAGAAAAACTGAAAAAATAGTAAAGCACATTATTATTTCTTGATTTAGATTTAGTCAAATTATAGTTATTTACTTGCATTCGTGAACAGAAGAAATTAATTTTGAATGTTATGCTTGATTAATTTGTGACTTCTCAGAGAAGTCCAGTGACTTTTCGACTGGATGGAAATTACCTCACTAAAGTCCTTCTGACATGCTTTGCATAGCATTTGTTCATGTATGTGTGATCATGATGCATGTTGAATGCAGGAGATGTGAAACCTGCAATGCCAGGTCCTCCTCCAGGAGAGTTTGATGGTGCCCCATCCAGACCACAGGATCCCAGTAACCCCAGTGGACCTTCAGATATCCCCCCCAACAAGCCTGCGTGGTATGACCCCCAGCACATGGGCCCCTGGAACCCCAACCAACCGGTAAAAGCCTGTTTTATTCGTGGAATTGCTATGACTTCTGCAAAGTGGTTGATCTTGTGAGCATGCACTATGTGGGTGTCTACAGCTGAGTGAGCTAGTGCTAATGGCTCACTCAACATTTCTACAGAAAATAGAAAAGCAAGACAGCTTTTCTTGGTTCTGTCTTTGCTGCTATTTGAATGATAAACATCACGTCATTCATTCTGTGACTTAACTTTGCTGTTGTTGGATTTGTATGCTCTCTTCTGACACTACTGGCATAAAGATGTGAATACACCACACAAAGGGACATGAGACTACTCTCGCATCTTTGATAACCTTGTTTCTTCTCCAGCCTCCCTTTGACCCAAACCAGCCACCCCCTCCTTGCCCTCCCTGGAACAGCCATGAGGGGATGTGGAATGACCAGAGGGATCCAGGGAACTGGAGTGGAGGTCCACCCAGAGAAGGAGGCCCCTGGAGTGGACCTGGTGGGTCTGACCCTGGTCCCCCATCATGGAACTCTTATGACCAGCAGCCACCGTGGGGAAACCAGCCTGATCAGCCCCCCTGGGGCCAGAGGGAGCCCCCCTTCCCTCCACGAATGCAGGCATGTGTCAGTGCTTTATGTGGTTTCACTGCTTTGTTGTGATCTCTTTAACCAGTATGCAACTCTACATGTTCCTTCTTGCCACTTAATTTGCAGCAAGATGCATTTTCACCACATGTAGTATGTCTAATGTGCATTATTACAGAGACCTCCCCATTTCAGAGGGCCCTTCCCACCTCACCAGCAGCCACCTCCATTCAACCAGCCCCCCCCACCCCCACACAATTTTGGACGTTTCCCTCCACGCTTCATGCAAGATGATTTTCCTCCAAGACATCATTACGACAGGCCACCATACACACCTCATCGATTCGACTATGCTCAGGGAGATTTCCCGGGAGGTGAGCACAGAGGTACAAAGAGAGCTATAATTTAATTCTAATCCTACTGACTTAGGTGTACTTAATATCTTTGTTTTTTGTTTCTGTTTTAATTAGTGGTTTTTAAAAATACCAATGTGTTGGGTTACTGGGGCTTCCAATCAAAAGCACCCAATTCCACTTATTCAATTTTAATAGATGGGAATATTTATTTATCTTTCCAGGATGTTAGCAAATATGTGTTTGCTTCTCCTATCAGCTTGCCCTGAGCACGGCATGAGCCAAACTGTGTGTTATAACTCATGCTAGCATGTGGTGGTCATAGTAAACAACATTGATTTTACATTATGTACAAATTGAAAAGTCTAAATTGAATTATGGGGTCATACTAAGACCAAGGTTGCTATCTTCTCCTGTATTGAAAGACAAAATTAAACAGTTTGAAGCATGCTAAATAAAGTTTTAATTACTCATATGGAATGTTGGGAGAAAAGCTGCAATTTGTATTAAAGAAACACAATATGCAAATAATTATAATATGTTTTTTTTTCCAGATGACATTTATTACATAGCTAATAATGTTTTGAGAATGACATTTTACAATGATGTTTGTTTCAGAGTAGTTTCTTCTTAGGGTCTTCAGGGACCCCAGTCTGTAGTCGTACTGACCACATCTGTCTTTCTTTACCAGACATGCCAGGTCCTCCTCCTCACCACCATCCCAATCAGAGGCTCCCTCCTCCAGGTATGGGCGCTGAACATCCTCCCTGGGGCGGAGGCCAGCATCCAGACTTTGGACCACCTCCCCACGGTTTCAATGGCCATTCACCACACATGCGTCATCGACAGCACCCGGTCCAGGACGACCCAAGTCTAGTACCCAACGTCCCCTACTTTGACCTTCCAGCTGGTCTTATGGCTCCACTGGTCAAAGTAAGTCACCAGTTTGTATTCACCGATGTAGAATAAACTGATCCACTGCAAATGAGCTCATTAGACCCAATACACTCAAACTTTGTGTGCATATCTCACAATCCTCCATGTGTGTTGTGTTCCCTAGCTGGAGGACTGTGATTATAAACCTCTGGACCCTAAAGATATCCGCCTGCCCCCTCCTATGCCACCCAGTGATCGACTGCTAGCTGCTGTGGAAGCTTTCTACAGCCCTCCATCCCACGATCGGCCGAGAAACAGGTACACTCACCTTGACTCAGTCTATAGGAACAATGGGTCTGAAAATATTAAATATTACACTGCATGTGTCGATTAAAAGACATAACGAGTTTAAATTCTACAAATACACACAAATTCTAATTAGAATTTTATAGGGGCGTTTTTCTGCCTTTAGATCAACACTTGGAGTTTTTCAAATCCTAACTATAATTCCAAGCAGTTATAATGGGCTCCCAGCACCCCATGCACTTCAGATCCAAAACCATGTCTACTGTGAAACTATTCATTGCCTCTCCTTAAGCTTATTTTAAGGTATTTTTCTCAATCATAATAGCTTGTTGATTGATGTTTTTGACCATATTTATAAGTTGATCTGTAAAGAAATCTCTCATCTCTTGAAAAGTGAGTGATTATTTGCAAGTAATTTATTTTCTTGCATCCCTGAAAGCACTCAACTGAATATATCTTTATCTAACCAACTTTTTTTGCTGCCATACTATTTAAGCTACAACAAGCACAACATCATACATCATCAAATAATTTTAGTGGGTGTTCAGGAGCAGCAAAACGACAGCAGCAGAGTTCAGTGTATAGTAGCAGTGTTAGCTGCTGATACATAAAGGCTGATGTTGGTAGAGTTTAAAACTGGCTGTGGTTTGTTCCTCCATCAGTGAAGGCTGGGAGCAGAATGGCCTGTACGAGTTCTTCAGAGCCAAGATGAGAGCTAGGAGGAAAAAGGGACAAGAGAAACGCAACAGGTAAACAAATCACCCTCTGAAGCTTTGTCTCTTAGTCTTTCATTCACTGTCTCTGTGTGACATAACTGCCTACAACTTTTTACAAAAATTGTTTAAATTGTATTGAAAATTCTGGTCAAAGTCTCACAAAACAAGTTCAGTGTATTTCAGGCTTCCTATGTATTTTAGTCATATTTGCCAATAATGAAACATGAACAAATCCAGAGAAATATTTAATGAGATAAGATGCAAATATTGATTCATTAAATACTGTATTGATTGATGGGAAATTCATTTATTACAGTACTGTCAATTTAAAAAAGCGCAGCACTATATTATGAAAACAGCTACAGAAATAGCACTGAGGACACCGCTATAGGTATATGGAGTCAAAGAGACATGTGACACACGTGTTTACTAAACCATTTCCTCCTTCCAGTGGACGTGGAGGCAGTCGCTCCAGGAGTCGCTCCCGAAGCAGAGGCAGGTCTTCGTCTCGATCCAGCTCTCGTTCCTCCAAGTCCTCCAGGTCACGGTCACACTCATCTCGATCCCGGTCCCGCAGCCGCTCCCGCTCCTATTCAAGATCCAGGTCCGTAAACGCACATATCAGTAATGCTGATGTTTACAGTTAAGTTTTGAAATGCGATTATTTAGATCTTGAAATTGTTGAGAGAATGTCATTGATATAGGTAGTGGTACATGGTACACAAGAATCAAAGGAGATTTTGATATTTTAGAGCTAGACACTTGGTACAGGGAGACATCCTAATGATACAGCGGAGTCTTTTTGCCATCAGCATGTTATTGAACTTGTTAATTAGGGGGTTAAACACAAGGTTGGTGTGACATTGGATCTGTAGGATTGACGCTCTACTCTGCTGTGATTGGTTGTTTCACTACATGGCTGATTGAAAAAGCTGGAACCATTAAACTTTTTGTATTTTTACATAAAAAATAACTTAATTGGTTATCAAAATAGCTACTGTTTAGATAAATACCTGTATCTGACCACAGCTAAGTTGCTACGTTATTGGTATAACCTAGTCAGATAAAGGCTAATAATGTGACAACCAATCACTGCACAGTTTCTCTCTGGCTGATCCAATCTAGCACCAACCTAAGCACAAGTGGTTGTTCTGATCCTGGTGTCCACTGTAATGATCCACAATCTCTTTAATGCATGGTGCATATAATGCCAATATAGCTGGTGTTTAGTGTCTATAAATGCCAGTGAATTGAACATCCAGGACAGTACAGTTTTGTGTGATGTTACAGTTGTCCCATCGATGACAGATTTGTCATCGTTGTGTCAAATATGTGTCATTTGGGACAACTTTGTCATAATTTCAAGTGGTTTAACTCAAAGCATGTATCGTAACGTTTCCTCTCTTTAGATCCAGGAGTAGATCCAGGTCATCTCGCAGTCGCTCTCGCTCCAGGTCCAGATCCCGTTCACGTTCCCCCACCAAACGACGCCGTGCAGCTAAATCCAGGAGCTCGTCCCCTCCGTAAGTCTTCCTCTCTGTTGCTCTGTGATAAAAGGTTTTTTCTCATGTATTGCAGTTTAGATGACATCCTCTCCTGCTCTCTCTGCAGTTCTACATCAGTCCTGGGTGGCCCTCCTCCCAAACTGTCTACAGATACCAGGTTAGGGGAGGAGAACAAGGGCCATCAGCTACTCATGAAGATGGGTATGCTCTTTGTTTTTTCTTAAATCTGAATGTGTACCTTTTATTTATTTTTTTATTTGTTAAGAATATTTATTATACTAATAACATCAAGTAAATGTTCTTTGGTGATTTCTGTTCAATGTCGTCCTGTCTGCTGTAGGTTGGAGCGGTTCAGGAGGTTTGGGGGCCAAAGAACAGGGCATTCAGGACCCCATCAAGGGAGGCGACATCAGGGACAAATGGGACCAGTATAAAGGTGTGGGAGTATCACTAGATGACCCTTACGAGAACTACCGCAGGAACAAGAGTTACAACTTTGTCGCCCGCATGAAAGCCAGAGAAGAAGGTACAAGGTTTAATTCACTTATTTGTTGCATTCCAGCTTTCCTTTCAGCCTTTGGCTGCAGCAGCTGTGTTGCTTTTAGACTGAATTATATTTTTAAATTCCTCATATCTGTTTAGGATTGTAGTTATTATTGTGAGAAACATAGAACTCTAGACCTGTACATGTTTGTGATAAGTTATCTGGTGTCAATCACCATTGTAACACCACTTATGCATGATTGTGATTGTTAGGCTTAGGGAAGCCAGCAAATGACAACACTGAAATAAATGCTGATTTTAAGTGATTGTTGAGGCTTAGAATATACATACTAATGACACACTGCGCTGTTTTAGATTTATACTTTGTTTTATTTTAACGGTTTCCTTATGTTGTTGGTGTTACTCCCTTTGCTCCCTACTAAAGTTTTGCACATGTTGGATTTAGCTGCATTCTTGTTCAATCTTGTAACGTGGGCCCACACTTTGGAACATTTACCCCTTCAGCCAAGACTGACACACAGACACACACATATCCAAGGCACTCAGGTACGCAGTGCTATTGCCCAACGTCGGCCACCTGACGTCATCACAAGGAAAGTGACAAGCAACAGCTTTCAATGCCACTAACACCGAAGAAGAAGAAGGAGAGAAAACCACGTACATAAATACCATTAGTCGTACCATTTGTCCTGAATCTTATAGGTGCTCCAGTACTGACCCAATTAAGTACCTGTACCTGTTTTTTACTAAATGTTAACCAAATTCAAAACAGAAACAGCCATTAGAATACAATGCTGAAAATGAACTTTTAAATATCACAATATTTCTCAAGATCTAAGTTTCTTGCTTCTTGTTACAGTGAATCGGGAACCTCAGGAGGCCCCTCCCACTGACTGATGCCACCAGCTGGTTTTAAACAGCCTCCCCTCCTCTGCCCTGCTACCACCTCCACCATCAATCTGATCGCTGTGACTGCTGGAGTCCCTGAAGTCCAGAACAGGAGGACTCAAGTCAGCTCACCAAATCCTCATTCCACAGACAGCAGAGTCCACCACACCAGTGAAGCATGTGAAGGAGTGGAGTGTGGATGAGCAGAAAGTGTCAGCATTTCAAACACGAACAATCAGCACTAACTCTCTCCACCAGTTTGAACTGAGCGGTCTGCAGGGACAGTGGAAGATGGCGGTCGTGCACAGCACTCACTCACTCACTTACTGATTTCTAACTTTTTTAAACCTAAATTGGCTGACTCAAACCTCCACATTTGGGTTTGTTGAATTTAAAAAAAAAAAGAAGCAAAATGGGACAAATGGTAAAAAAACTGAAAGTGCAAGTGAATGGATAATCTGATTTATCCAAACATGTAAGCAGAAGAAATATGTGGAATTATTTTACATTTAATTTTTCACAGTTCTCTCATTATGTTCATTCATTATGTTGGTAAGGGTCAGTTCACGCAAATCATTAAAGTCTTTTACCCTTGTCATGTTTGCCATCTTTTGACTCACCTGCATAACTTACTATGGAACCATTTTCTACTGAATAAATAAGTCCAGGGATAAGTGTAGGTTGAGGTCTCAGATTTTGTGCTACTATACTGTATATGGCCAGATACCACTTGGCGTAAATGGGGACTTTTTTTTTCATTTGAGTGAACTGACACTTTTAACATTAAAGCAAGGCGGTGTGGTGGCTCTATTGATTATCGACTCTTCTGATTATTGTGACGTTTCTTAATGTAATGATCTCTTTGGAAAAATGTAAGTTATAGTTGTAGTGCTTAAATAAAACCACAAAATATCAAGTCATATATTTGAAACCAGTTGCTTTTTCCTCCTCGCATTGTAGAAAAACAAGCAAAAATAAACCAAACTGACTCACAAACGTGGAATTTTCTTTCATATAATAAACAAAGGAAAAAATCAGAAGTTGAAGCTCTTTTTAAGATTAACATACGGATATTTTTTGGGAGTGAAGTTATTATAAAGTACAACCCATTACAGTTACAGTAAAGAACTCAAATTTAGGTTCTTGCTATTGTTTACTATGAAAGCATCTCGAAATAATGAGATACTTTATCAAAAATAAGGCAGGCTATCTTAAACTGACAGTGTTATTAAAAGCAAAACAGACAGATAATGAGTGTCGTTATTTTTGAGACGCTGCCTCATTATTTGGAGAAAACATTCCTTCTTTTTTTTCCATTAATAAAAAGTTATTCTTTTGACTTCCTTTAATCCAACGCTTTTATTGTGAAGGCCGGAAGTCACTGTCAGCAGCGGAACGACACAGGCCGTTCTTCCTGTTTTTAATGCAAACATCACAAGTGCAGCGTCTGACTGTCCCAGGTGGATGCCGCCCGCACCGTTACACGTCTCCTCTTTGACAACCGTGCCAGTGTTATCGAACCAAAGAGGTACCGGAGAAACATGTCCGCCAGCGCGGTGTACGTGCTGGACCTGAAGGGGAAGGTAAGGCTCAGCCACAGACAGACCGACACCTGACGGGATTATGGAATTGTGTCAACATAGAGAAGGACTCATTAGAGTTCACACAGCAGTATGTGCGGAGATCCGCGGTGTTAGCTGCTGTCGGATGAATTATGATCAGAGCTGACAGACTGATGGATAGATGAGATCTGCTGTTGATTGACTGACATCTGTCCATATGTCAGGAACTGGACCAGGGATGGTCGTGGACAAATGCACATCACTGCCATTCTAACCAGACTACGTATTCTTTTAAGGACTTTTGGTGAGAAACTGGATTTAATTCAAGTGATGTGATGAGAGGTGATGTGGAAGATCTTGCAGGGGCTACAGAGTTACCAGTAATCTGTGGTGTTTCAATGTAAGGGCCCAGTCACTATTACAAAGGGAGGAATTTGATACAATACACCAGCACCGCCCTAAATGTTTATCTCTGTTAAGTTGGTTAAGTCTTACTGAAATGTCACGTATTTTGTTGGGGAATGATTCATCTTTATTCAGTTTGCAGTGTTTGGGGAAACATCGTTGAACCTGCCAACCGATTCACACTGGAAAAACTCAAACTGCAGTAAAACGAGCCCAGCGAGACACTAGTTTGGTTAATTAAACTACTTAGAAATCGGGTTTAAATCTGCTTTCTTACTAGAAAAGACAATGCACTTGTGACATGAAAATTATAACAACGTCCAATGCAAAACAAAAAAAGCCTTTGCTGGTCTAAACACTGGCTATGTCTTTGTACTGCCACAACACAATCTCTGACACATGAGCACGGTTGACTCTTGATGGGATCATCATCTTTCTTCTCTTTAAGGTCATAACACATAAAGTTGCCGCAGTAGCGGCTTTTATTCATTGTGCTATCAATAATGCCATGTTCCTGACAGTACTTACTAGAAAAAAATCATGAGATGGTGAGAAAAATTGAAAATAG
>JAPQRN010000019.1:13836338-13857306 GCA_037367275.1 Coranthus polyacanthus | reverse complement strand
GTGCTATCAATAATGCCATGTTCCTGACAGTACTTACTAGAAAAAAATCATGAGATGGTGAGAAAAATTGAAAATAGACCCTATGACATTTTAAAAACTTTTCAATCCCCATTGTGCCTTTTGACATCTACATTTTACTTTATGCCACAGTTTTGTCTTTACTTTACTTTGAACATACTTTGAAATATTTTGTAAATTCGAAGTCAAGATCAGGCTGCAGCGATATTAGTGTGTCAGACGTCTAGTGAATCTAATAGTACTTTAATTATACACTTACACCTTATGAAGAAGAGACACAGAATCTTGAAACATATAAAATAAATTATATTTCTGTTTGTGTTTTGTTAATAAAAACTGAACGTGGCAGTTATGACGTGACTTAAAAACACAAAACCCGTTACTGAATCATCCAGTCTAGGTACAAAATCAAAATACACCAGACGGATAATTGTCTACTAAACTCACAGCAGAAGAAGAATGAGATGATATCCTGTCAGATTAAAATGCATGAGAATAATATGACATGTGCATTCATTTTCCTAATCATGATAGAAGAGTTTATAAATGTTGACCTGAACAAACATGTGAAATTGTAGAAAAGACGTAACAAGATGAAAACGACACGAAAGACAAAAATTGACGTAAAAGACAAAAATGCAATAAGATGAAATCAGTGTGAAGTACAAAAATGATGTAAAAGATGTAACGAGATAAAAACGACGTTACGTTAAACGATGCTAAAGGTATAATTCACGACATCATTTTGTAGATTTGGGTCCAGAGGAGACACGGCATTTGTCTTTTGGGTCTTGATCTGAAAAGCTTTGGGAACCACTGATATAAATGAATGATTATTAATCATTAATCATTATTTCTAATAATTGTGATGTGGTGATAATGTAATAATTGTGACAGGCTTAGATGCAGGATGTATAGACTTACACACTGAAGTTGGTGTTTCCCTGTTTGCCTGTTACTGTTTAACTATAATCATGCTTAAGTCATTTTATTGAGTAGATTTTTACCACTTTAATTTCAAAGAATATCTGTTTTTTTTTTCTTTCTTGCATGCAGTCGGTCAGCGCCAGAGCTCAACATCACGGCGGTAAAACCAGGTCCGTCCCGCTTTGTATCTTTCAGGTGCTGATCTGCAGGAACTACCGCGGAGATGTGGACATGTCAGAGATCGAGCACTTCATGCCCATCCTGATGGACAAGGAGGAGGAGGGAAACCTGTCTCCGATCCTGGCCCACGGAGGAGTTCGCTTCATGTGGATCAAACACAACAACCTGTACCGTATCCTTTAAAGGTCCTGAGAATCCCGGAGGATTCTGCGTCAGCTTGTCTAAATATCTCGGACTGACAACAAGAAAAGTGTACGTGTAAGAGTCTACGGTACAGACGGTGGTTTTATTCAGCGTGTTCCTGTGATGAACAGTCAAATTACAGCTCTGTCCTTTGTTGAGACACTTGACAAAAGCGGAAAAAAACTTGTGTTGCTTGCCGCTTCCAGTTATTCGCAAATAAGAGGCTTTAGTTTTCTAATTCACATTTGTATTCACCTTAAGCTGTGTGTTATCAGTTGTTGCAACTTCAAAGAAGAACGCCTGTGTCTCCCTGGTTTTTTCTTTTCTCTATAAAATCATCCAGGTAAGCTGTTGTCTACTTTCTCTGTTAAGCGCCTCCAAAATAAAACCAACAAGTCAGGTTAATGCATTAACCCGACGTGTATTTGAGATATAGGGATTTTTAGAAAACCGTCGACTGTAATCTTGTCCTTCAACCTTTTAAGTTCAGACTTTTTATGGCTCTAGATCTTGACACTATGCATGTATGTGGTAAATTAGAATCAAATCAGATGAGTTTTGACTGAGTTTTTGACATTTGCATTTTAGCAAATGGCAATGTTTTGATTTTTTTTTTTCCTGACCTTGACCTTTGGTCTAGAATGAACAAAGTGTAATAATTTTTATCTCTGTCATCTGGAACTCACACAAAAAATGAGAACAATTTGTCCAAATGTGTGGAAGCTGGACTGATAGCAAACAGAGGAACGAACAAACGGACAAACGCCGGTAAAAACAGCGCCGTTGATTGTCCAGCCTCAAGCTGCGCTGTATCTGTAGATGATGTTGCACCCAATCCATCACATCATGGACACTTATGGTACTGCCTGTGGCTCACACTGTGTCTGTGACCTCCTCAGGTCTTCTCAGAGTATTTCAAAGAGCTGGAGGAGGAGAGCATCAGGGACAACTTCGTCATCATCTACGAGCTGCTGGACGAGCTGATGGACTTCGGTTACCCTCAGACCACCGACAGCAAGATTCTGCAAGAGTAAGAATGCTGGGACTGTTAAGAGTTGCAACAGTCTAAGTCTGGTAACTCAGTCCGTTTATGTAACCTGCTCTCCACTGCTCTCAGATACATCACTCAGGAGGGCCACAAGCTGGACACCGGGGCCCCACGCCCTCCTGCCACCGTCACCAATGCCGTGTCCTGGAGGTCAGAGGGCATCAAATACAGGAAGAATGAAGTCTTCTTAGATGTCATTGAGTCAGTAAACCTGCTGGTGAGTAGGGTTGTGTATTGGCGAGAGCCTGGTGAAACTGATACTGTAAGGAAGGTGAGGTATTGTGAGTCGCAGCCTGAAAAATAATCATTGCTCTCCAGTGAACAAATTAAGTGATGAAGATGCTTTGTGTCCTCAAATGTATCTGTCGTTTCTTGCTCTTGTATTGATTGTCACATACTCACACAAGTAGAGATTTATGTGCAATAACTGAATGTAGACCAGTAATATTAGGTATTTAATTATAATACTTTGGGGGAGATTTTGAGCTTTAAAAATGAACAGGTTGGGGCACAGCTGGACTGTGAAGTTGGATTCTCCTGCGCTTCTAACTGCTCTGTTTCCTCGCCTCAGGTCAGCGCCAACGGCAACGTGCTGCGCAGTGAGATCGTGGGTTCCATTAAAATGAGAGTGTTCCTGTCTGGCATGCCAGAACTGAGGCTGGGCCTCAATGACAAAGTCCTGTTTGAGAACACTGGACGTGAGTACCAGCCACAAACACTTCAGAGATGTAATAATGAAGAACAAAGCACAGAAGATATTTTTGTGTCCTGTTTGATATGTCTCATTTGTGCGTCTCCCTTCATTTCCTCATGTCTCCAGGAGGAAAGAGTAAGTCAGTGGAACTGGAGGACGTCAAGTTCCATCAGTGTGTCCGTCTCTCGCGCTTTGAAAATGACCGCACCATCTCCTTCATACCTCCTGATGGGGAGTTCGAGCTCATGTCCTACAGGCTCAACACACACGTAAGTCAGCAGAAAAAAACCTCTGGAGAGTTTCCAAGTGGTTGTGCATGTCTGTCACATTTATCGTCATTTTCATGTAACTACATCAGCAATTCGGTGTTTTGTTAAAAGAATCAGGCTATTTTCAGGTTATCATTTTCAGAGTTGATATTTTAGGCTGTAGGCAGAGCTACAGGAACGGTCAAGTCAACACAAGTCATTAAGAATCAGCCCCTGTGAATGTGAATGTAGACAGAGCTCGACTTTCAAAGCTTTTTTTCAGAACTTTACACTAACGAGACCAGCAGAGGATTTTGGTACATGAATATTTCATGAAGTTTATCTTTACTTAAGGGTAAAATATGTAAGATTCGTTCATGCTCGTGTGCTTCTGTGAAGTTTGTGTTTGTGCTGGAGTCTGTGTTGTGCTGGGAGCCGGTCGTTCTTCTAAACTAATGGTAGCTGCTGTTACACTCTGTTGCAGCTGTAAAGCAGCAGCAGAAGAAGAGAAGAGAGACACTGAACAACTTGCTTTCTGAACAACAACATTTTTATACTTTTGTGTTTCATGCCCTCAGGTCAAACCTCTGATCTGGATCGAGTCAGTCATAGAAAAACACTCGCACAGCAGAATCGAGTACATGATCAAGGTAAGTCTCCAGGTCTGCTGTCTCTGATGGGACTGCAACACACAAACCAACAGACATAATGTACCTCTGTGTGTCCTCTGTGTCTCACCCTCCCTCCAACAGGCCAAGAGTCAGTTCAAGAGGAGGTCTACAGCTAACAATGTTGAGATCCACATCCCAGTGCCCACTGATGCAGATTCACCTAAATTTAAGACCACTGTGGGCAGTGTCAAGTGGATCCCCGAGAACAGCGAGATAGTCTGGTCCATCAAGTCCTTCCCTGTACCTCAAATCCACAAATAATTTTTTAATTCACAATTCAAATGAGGAATCAGAATATTTCCTTATAGCATCTAGATTATACTGTGAATATAAATTGTAGTATAAAGGTACTTACTGCTATTTTGTCATGAATCTGCCTACATTAAGATTATCAGTCTGTTTTTGGTGTCTGTATGAATATTGACATGGCTATAATCCCAGTAAATATACATTTTTTTTAATTCTATCATCATGTCCTTGTATATTTCAGGGTGGTAAAGAATACCTAATGAGAGCCCACTTTGGTCTGCCCAGTGTGGAAGCAGAGGACAAAGAAGGCAAGCCTCCTATCAGCGTGAAGTTTGAGATCCCCTACTTCACCACGTCTGGCATCCAGGTGAGAAACAGTCCGTAGCAGTGTATTCACACGAATATAAAGACTGACGTAACATGTTCTAAGTTAGTCCGTAAACACGGGAGAAAGATGAGTCGACATCACGGTTACCATGGTTCAGTAAAAAAACTAGCAGTGCAGCTAGAAAGCATTTAATCTGAATTTATAGCACAGAGCTGTTAAAGCTTCCCAAGTAGCTTAAAAGCACCGTATACGTCTTAGCTACGAAGGCAGCAATAATTGTAAAGTATTGCTCATCTGAAGCAGCCCTTATTTTAACAGTATTGTTTGAAAAGAAATAATACCTCATGTCACTGACTTGGAGTCAGCCAGTCAAGATGGAGCGATGGAGGCAGTAGCACACTGATAAAAGACAACTGTTTTTTTTTACAGAAATATATTCAACAGCAGCATTTGCAGACATTTATATTTTTGTCAAATTTTTCCACTCTTGATTACAAAGGAAAAAAAAAAAACACTTCATTTTTTAAAGCACACTGTTTCATACACTTTGTCTTCACTTTTTAATATTTTACATTGTTTTAAATATTGTACATTTTGTTTTTGGCCCACATTTAGGAACCTCTGATCTAGAATGAACATGACACAGTAATGGACTAGATCCAGAGGACGCAGGATGCATGTCATGCATTCTTTAATCTTTATCTTTTTAGTTTTTGTAAGTAAAAGCCTTTCTCATGATGCCTGAAAAACTATAATAACAGTAAATAGAAACTAAAGTAAAACGAATCAATTCCTCAAAATAAAAGTAAAGCTAAAACTATTTATGCACTCGTAAAACTAACAAAAACCAAACTGACAGACTAAATAAAATTCGAATCTAATGAAATTTTCCCAACTGTAATAACTCTGGTCCAAGTGTCCGGAGAAGGTCTTGTAGTTCGACTGAGAAGCTGCAGGTGTCGCTCTTGTGTGTGTGTAAATGACTGTGCAGTTCCTGCTGCGGCCACAGGGTGGCACTGTGGCCAAAGGAATAGAGAGAGAAAGGTATATTGCAGTCAGGACTTAGTATCACAACTATTGTGTTGTCATACGGCACCAGTACCTGGACTGAACCCTGCAGGAAACAAGTCAACAGTAGAAACTGATGCTCAGAAGAACACCAGGCCTGGGCTACAGTTCATATTGTCATTCATATTTTTAATGAACCTTATTACTATTATTAAACATTTCTACGGTTCAAGTACCCCCCCACCACACACACACATGTAACCAGTGTTCTTGTTGTTATTGAAAGTGAACAATTTCTCATCACTTTATCAGTTTAAATCCTAGTTTAGTTCCTAAAAGCTGCCCTTCTCGCTCAGGAGCTGCACATATTTCAGCTTCTTTGGGGCATTATAGCACTGGTCATAACTTTTGTGAAGTGGGAGCCCTTAAATGTTTGGGAAAGAGCTGCTCTGAGAGTTTGGAGTTTTGGAATTCAAAGTGGAGCTCTGTAATATTTGAGTAATAATATTTTACAGTCCCAGCAGCTAGCGCCTGTGTCCATCGGGTCACACTTCGAGTGGACTCTGGACAGAGCAGTAAAGCTCACATTCTCAGGTTCTCATGGATTCTTTCTTTATTAATGGCACTTTAGTGCAGCTCCAAATGTAAAAATTGCATCTGCGTACATTCTTTTGATGCCGTGATTTAGTTTGCGATCTGTCGTATTTCATTTGAATTACATTTTGCATTCTGTGTTGGATTTTGTCAGCGTGGCACCCTAATGCAGTCTGAATCTTCAATAATGCACAAAAGAAGAAGTAGTTTACAGCGCACGTTTAGTGTCCTCAGAGTTGCATATCAGCAAATAAAAGCCAACACAATCAAAAGACAGCGAATTACAAAGGTAGCATTTACTTTAATGCGAGTTGGGTTTGGTTGTCGCTTTGATTCAGTGTTGATATATGCAGGTGTGTGTGTTTAATAGAGAAGGATCTTACTAATCTTGCAACAACCCCAATAGTTAGTATACTGTGATGTAAAATATAACATGATGATACAACAAAGTATGTGAGCACGAAGGTTCATTCATGTCCTTGAAAATGTTGGTTTGACAAAAATCCTAACTCTCGGCCCACTTAGTAAAGCTGTCAGCCACATGGTGTGGTCTTTTTCAGTGAACGATGCTTGACCTTTGTTATTAATTATTGATTGGATAGGTGGTCTTTTGCTGGTGTCTTTACGTTTTGGTTCCCAGTTTTAATGCGGATAGGAAATTGCGGAACTCGTGAAATCATAAAAGTGATGTGCTCCAAGAATAAAGGATATGAAAAGTAACAGATGGACTTACTTTACTGAGGAACCGATTGATTTAGTCTCATGAGTTGTGTTCTGTGCCGTGAAGAAGTACGTGGACGAGAGGGCGATAAAGGGGCAGCAAGACTTGAGTTTAAAGTGACTTTCATTGTGATGCAAGTTAAAAGAAATGTTGGAACTGCATTTTGGATTTTTGACAACTGTGATGAAATCGATCTGGATTTCCTTAGACCTGTCTGTTTTACGTGTTTGCTGTTTGACATATGTAGACCAGGCACTATTTGGAGACCCTCAGTTCTGTTGGATATACAGAGGATTGCAGACTGAAAGAATTGTACCAGGCTAAACGTGACTTCACCACGAAAAAAAAAACAACAACCCAACTTTGTTTGAATAAGCATGCTGGTCAATTTCCTGTAAATATCACAATGGCAATCATCTTATATTGAACCTTGGAACATGCCTGTATCACTTTAAATTCAGCTCACACACGTCTGACCTGAATCCCATCAGATAAACAGAAAAGCTGCTGCAGCTCAAGGTAAAAGAGAGAAATATTACATGTGGGTCTGCTTTCTGTGTCCGCTCTATCATTTCAATCATCTCTTACGCGCATGGACGATAAAATCCGAAGTTTTACAAATTAAGGAAAAAACAAACTAAACTAGAAAGCACTCAGAGAGCACGAACCTCCACAAAGACAACTCAATTCTCCACAGCAACGCACCATCCCCAGCACTCCTATGACGTAGGACAGCCAACACTGAATCATCTGTAGTCACTGTCATCGGGAAGTCACAGACAAAAAAAAAAAGGATTTGTCCAAAATTGTGGATGTTAGACTGCTCACAGAGAGACAGACAAAAACATAGCCTTCTTGGAGGAGGTAAAAAGATTTTTAAAAGCCCTTCAGTAATAATTCTAGCAGTCCTTTCCCCTTACATTTTAAGTTTTCATTTAAGCAGACAAAGACAGCTGTGTTGACTCCTAATACCTTGTCATTCAGGGATTTTTGTACTGACAGATTTAACACAAGACGCAGCGCTGTGTCGCTCTCACAATCTAATCACAATTTAATGAGGAAAAACAGAATTAATGCATCAGTGATGGAGTCTGTGAGAATATAAAGCGCTGTTCCTTCTCTCATTAAATAACGTCTGCTGTGTTTGCTCTCTGTCGCTCATGTCTGAATGAAGCTGTGAGAAGCATTAACGTCTGACTTTAACAACTTAAAGAAGCAGCAAAGTTGTGAGTTCCATGTGTGAAATGGGCTTAACCAGACATAGTACGCACACGGTGTCCATTTCTATGGTCAGATAGTTCTGGATGTCGGAGACACTGAGTGTAACACAAAATGCAAAATCTAATTTAATTAGATTATTCAGTGTAGCTTTGTTCATCATTTTTGTCAATGTTGGGCAAGTTACTTGAAAAATGCATTTAATTATTCGTTACGTGTTACTTGTACATCTGCCAGTGAGGTTATATGATCATGTTTCATGTTTGATTCTGTGTATTAGAGCCAGTTTAGGTAAAACATATTAATTGCTGAGAGGGATTATATTACGCAAAAAACACGTCTGCGATTAAAGGCATATATTTCATGTCACAAATTCACAAAAATTTTTTTTTAGATTTATTCGTTAAATAAATCATAATATACCACTTTCATTAATTTTACCATAGTTAAGCCTGAACCAGCCATGTTCTCTGCCGCCTATTCCAGAACCTAAACAAGAAGTTCTGTTGCCTAATCCTAAAAGTCTAAAAATAATACATTTATTCACAACACAAACCCCAGTCTCCTGGATGCTAGTTTTGTCTACAACCCAGTCACCCATCGACTGGAAGGATTCTTGTTCTCATTTGGTGTCTTCGTTTTACCTCACCAATTTTCTAACATTGCAAAATAGGATGTTTGATTGAATTACAGGACTGTGGGGCCTTGGCTGAGGTATGCTAGTTGACAAAAAAAAAATCAAATTACTGTACTTGCCCAACACTGATACGGCAGGTTACAAACAAACCTCCAGGTTAGTCTTTCTTAACTGGAAACAAAGTAAAATGATCATCCAAACTGTCTGTCGTAAACATCCGTCTCATCCCTCAGAGACTCTTTGTGTTTCACCTTTGACCTGCTGCACTTGCTGAGTTGTGTGCTCACAGCTTTAGTATTAATAAGGCGTTATTGGACTTTCAGATGTGCTCACTGTGGGTTGGATGGCTAAATAAAGTGTTTCAGAGTGGGACAGCGCTGAGTACAGTGTTATCATAAATAAATATATCCAGTTTTAAATAAACCGGATATGTTGCCTTAATTGAAGTTCTGTGGTTGGATTGTTTATGTGCTGCTATGCTGTTAGAGGTCTGACATGATTCACTCATTGGTTTTGTTTAGCAGAGAGGGATAACAGACAGCCATTGTCCCGCTGTTGGTTTGGAATAAATGTAAAAAAAAAAAAAAAAAACTCCACAGAGTTGGTTGCTCAGTACTCAACCACAAAGCTTTGCCAGCCCAGCGGGGCTTATTGTGAAACTAGAGCCAGAGACACGGCCTTCAATTAGCCTGCGCATTTTCATCAGCATCAACCCAGATCCACTTCTAACCCTGCCGCACTCACCTCACCGACTTAACCTCAGCTAATGGCACCTTGTAAAGACAGAGACAAGAGGAGAGGCGGGCGCTGCAGGAGCCGCAAGCTTCCTAAAATAGCTGCGTGGACTCAGATCAATGGAGACATCATTAGAGAGATGCTGCCATTAGCTGCTACGAGGCCTGCTATTACTGCAAGATCGCTTGCGATAAAGAGCTATTATGTGGCCTGAGGGAAGACCCCCAAGAACTCCGCTACTACCACACACACACACACACACACACACAGTTACAGACTCCATAGTGTAACAATGTCAGCTATCTCACATCTGTGTGTGTGGTTGGGTCTGGGGGGCATCATTAAATGTTGGTGCTTTGGTGATTATGTGTTTGTGTAAAAAGGTCTATGACACTTGACTCCCTTTATAGAGACAAAATTGATGTCCCCGTAACATAAATAATGAAATTGGAGGATTAAGAGTTGTTTTAAAGGTGTCATACGTTCCAGTGTGTGAACGGCGTACCTTTAAAAAGTAGCAGTCTCAGTTTCCCACATCATGATAACAGCCTGTACACGGATTTCTATGTAGAGGACGCATTTTCTCCAAAATATCCTCCTGAATGCCTCTCTTCTGCTCCTCTACGGCAGCAACACTCGCTACTGTTAGTTTAGAAGTAAATTCCACTAATGTCAGCACATCACAGACTCACAAACACAAACTTCACACAAACACATGTTTGAATGTTACAGATTGCTCCTTTGAGGTTTGGGTAAGTTAGACCCAACCCCAATTCCCTGAACTGAAGCATTCACGACTACCAGCCTGGTTAAAACGTTCCGACGTCACCTAGGGCTCTGGCAATTGTTTTACATTTGATAGAGCAAATTTTTAATTGAGACAGTAATTGCCAGTCAGACAACACTGTCTCAGAGCACTGGGAATGTGGACGTATTGGCCCGTGAGGTTCTTTGTTCCGTTCACTGTGCAGGATGCTCTATGTTCGGGAACCTCATTTCCCAGAGTTGCGAATTATCCGCCTCCATATGGAATGCATAAAAATATCAGCTCTATTTCTGTGATGGGACTTGTGCTGTGGGAGGACATTTACACAGTGTCAGTGGAACTTCCTGATGAACTGGTTCCAGGGGTTTTATCTTCGACAAAGATTTAGGAGACAGTTCCTCTTCCCGTCCTCTCTCTCTGAACATGAGCTCTTATCTGTGTCGTCTTTATAGCTTGTGGTGTAAGGGATGTCGTTTCCATTGTGTGTAAATCTTCACTGTGTTTGTTTCTTTCCTCCGTGAAGTCTATTTCGATCATCTTTCTGTCTTCGGTTCTGCGTCCCTTCTCCATTGTATGTCTTTTCCACTGTGTCACGACTTCATTCATGTTCTCTCATTTCGTCCCTGTTGATGTTTTCCCTGTTGGTGATCGCATTTGGCAAAGCCGCTTGGAGACATACTGCAGTGTGAATCATCACCAATAACCCCGGAGCTATTTACACTGACAGCTTTAGTGTGTGGTTTGGTGCAATTTGGTGAACAAAAATCAGTAATGGCCCATTTTGCAATCAGTCGTTGTTGTGCCCCCTGAGAGCATTTTCCAGTGTAACTGAGATGTACCAGTTCTCTGTGGAGGTTGTTTTTAATCTCTGTGATTGTGCTCAGTAATTCTTCACACCAGCCTGACTGCCCACTCTCTCTGTGGGAAAAGTTTCTGCTGACATTGGCTCGATGCACAACACAACTTAAATCTGAAGAAAACATGACCAACAAATAAACTTTATAAGGTGATAAAATTGTTTGTGTTGACTTGGAGATCAATGAACGCAGCTTTAATTTAAGGGATAATTCCCTTTCTTTACAATGTGAGATCCTTATTTTTGTCTTCATTTTGTTTGTTACTTTGCAACTTTGCAACTTTCCCACATCCCACATACACTATTACACCTTTTCTTCTTTAAAACATATAGGGATGGACAAAACTCTTTTCACCCTCATGTTGCCCCCTATGCCCAATATATATATATATATATATATACTTTGCATCATTCATTTATAACCTTTATTTCCTTTAGAAGTATATTGGGTTAAAGGCATCATTTACAATATAGACAAGAATATTTGTACAAACAATGGTGATTTTAAAAAAATGCAACTAAAAAGGGCCGTTCAGTAAACAATAAAAATAATACCATTAAGAATGAAGAATGTGTCTGAGCGGGGATGCATACCCTACACGCAGGTAAAACATCCTGCGTGTAATCAATACCACATGAGCACAGATGCACACCTTCAAGTTTCCAGTTGTTTTAACAGACTTTCCTGATAAAAGCAAAGTTTGTAGGTTCATTCACTGAAGTACAGAGTGAAGCTGAGCCCTGAGCGACAAATTCAGACCCCAGAGTTCAACGAACTGTAGATCAGTTAAACAGAATTATAAGTCTTTAAAATCAGGCTTTACCTGAGATAGTGAGCCAGAAAATATTTGTAAATATAAAGAATTGTAAACAGAGTTTGGTGTGTTTAACAAAGCGACTGCACTCAGTGAGTTCCTGTCGTATATGTCACAATAAAAGCCTTGCCAAGGAATGAAGGAGTTTTGTCAACTAAAACACTGCAGAGCCTTTCATTTGAAACACTTACAGGAAGTGTTGTTTGTATTAACAGCTTTACGGGACAAAAGGTATATTTTTGTATTCGGTTTCAATATTTCTTGGGTTAGATGCAGGAAAAAAGAGTTCCAGATATTCATTCAATTTTCATACCAAGTTTCATAAAGATTGATGCATGTGTTGGTGAGTTATTCTTCTCACAAACGAATGAATCAGCTAAAACAAGAACAGCCAGAGGTAAAATGTGATGAAAGTAAAAATTACTTAAGGATAACAATGAATCAAGTTGAAGTTTTTTTTTTTCTCCTGCACACCAGGTTGTAGATGTACAATGAATAAAACTGGATTTACTGAGATCAGTAAAAACAGCCAGAACCTCCAACATGGTCAAATCATTTGAGCACATTCTATAGGGGACCATATAACAACGAAGCAAAGTAAGGGGGTAAACGTGTTGAGATAGTGTAATTATTACTATGCGCAGCCACTCCACACACATGCACATGTCTCCGTCCTCTCCTTTTGCCTTCAACTAACTTCACCAGTCTTTCTGTAAACTGCACATTCTGTAATCTAAACACAATAATAATTTTCTCCATCTGTCGTGGAATGGAGAGTCCCTCTTGAGCCATTTCAGTGTGGTGTTTTGCAGCTGTCAGCAGTATGTGCAAAGAAAGGATTTCTTTACTCATTTCTACCCAAAGTATGGCTTACACTGGGTTTCTGCAGAGCTCGTAACCAAACATTTAATCAAGTTTGTCTTCGTTTCTATCTGTAATAATAAGATTGTAGTAAGATCTGGTAATATGGTCACATTCAAAAAAAAAAAGGTTTGTTGCATTTGTCAGTGGACTGTGGTGTGTTTAACAATGAAAACTGATTTTCTTTTTAACTTTCAAACTTTTATCAGTTGCAGACAGATTTGTTTCTATGACAGCGTCGCCCAGTAAAACTTTAATTACATTGTTTAACATAATTCGTCATTAGTTCAAATAAAGAAGTTGCTCAGTGGTGAGAAAACCCAGCTTGTGTTTGCTTCTTTTTTCTCTGTTTGAGGACTAAAGCATGTTTGTTGCAAAACAGATCTGCAAGACTGCCAGGTAACCGAGTACTATCGTGAAGTACTTGATTACATTTTTATGGTAGCTGAAGATTTGCAACATTCGAAACCCTCCTTTTGGCCTCACCACAGCTGTCCAACACCTGCACAGAGTGGTGTAACTTTTATACGAAAACACGTAATCACTTCATAAAACAGATGCATTTTTCAGTCATCTTTAAACTATTACAACTTGCTAATATGGACCGCTGACAACTTAAAGTTGAAGGTGAATGTGTTTTCAAACGGCCCCACTGCAGAGTGTTATAAACAGAAACATGAGGCAGCCTGAGCTGTTGGTCCTGACCTCTACCTGTCTCTCTGCCTCCGTGCAGGTCCGCTATCTGAAGATCATAGAGAAGAGTGGCTACCAGGCCCTGCCCTGGGTCAGGTACATCACACAGAACGGAGGTAAGGAAGCACCCTCACACAGCTGAGCATTTAATGCTGTTCATGACTTCAGACACTCAAGCTCAAGTCACAAAGAGGTTAGGAGGAAAAAAATGACGTGTGAAATGAACACATTTGGTCTTTTTAGAGTTGAGAACTAATTTCAAATTAAACAGAGTGGTCTGCAGGTCACCTCTTTTAATACTTTTTCACCTCCCTCTAAAAGAGCAAGGTGAAATATGCCGAGGTAACAGCCATTTTGGTGTCGGTGACAGGTATCACGTGAGACGAGAGACGCAGTCCACTGAGCTGTTTCACACTAAACTGGATGCTGCGCCACTATCTTCATGACAAACTGCGACTTTCTTGACTCGTAAACGTATATTTTAAATTGACAATCATCATGTGTGTAAATGGTGGCACAATTCAAACAAGATCAAAAAAATGATTTGTCTCTTGCCATTGACCGCCATTCATATTTCTTCTGAAGTTAGGTCCCATGGGGCACAGTGGAAGGGGCGGGACTTCGCCTCTGTATTTACCTCAACTGCTGAAAGTACCAGGTTTGCATAAGAGACAGGCCTTTATTTGTAATTCCCTCTGTTTGATATGCATTGAGCTCCCATTTGCGCTGCTAAAGTTACTGCATTGCGCTGTTAAAACAACAATTTCTTAACAGTATCAAATTAAAAGCCCTCTAGTGTTTCAGTGGCTAGATTAATTTCTTAATAAGGCTTTTATTGTTACGTTAGTTACGTAAGTTACATTAAGTGACATCAATCCAGGCTGTTAAAAGACACAGTGAACACAGCGTCAAACTTTTTACCCTCTGAGAATGTGATAAAAAAAAACATTCCCTATTATTATCCTGAAATTTCACATCATCAAATAAAGTAGTTGGACTAACTGAACTCACAGAGGGAAAATATATTGAAATGAAAAGTTCAGAACTGAATAGAATTAATTTAGCCAAGATGTATGTTAACGTCCAGCCTCGACTATATAAAAGGGCCAATTTTAGCCAGATATGTTTAGTTTGAGAGTTGGATTTAGCTCACGGGTTGCTATTTGCTCACCGGTCTTTCATGGCTCTATCTTTATAGCTCTCTGGAGAGCAATGCTAGTGAGCATGCCTGTTGAGACTGAAATTTCTTAGCAAATGTCGGATGAATTGCCATGAAATTTTGTTGAGACATTTATAGTCCTCAGCGGATGATTCGTACTGACTTTGGTGATCCTATGGCTTTTCCTTTGGCGACCAAATGAGGTTCACATTTGTGGTTTTAAGTGAAATGTCTCAACAACTACTGGATGGAATAGAGCACCAGGAAATTTGGCGCACGCATTCTTTTTCTCTCACAGCGAATTGCAGTAACTCTAATAAAGCTCTGGCCTTTTATGTAAAGCCTGCATCGAGTAAAACTAATGAATGCATCCAACATAACTGCAAACATTCTGACATTCGCATCACCATCAGCTGTACTTTGTTTAAAGTACATTAGAGCCAGACTCTGGGTAGATTTGATAAATTTGATAAATCTGTTCAAGTTGTTGTTGTTGTCTGAAGTTGTTTTGAATGAAAACATCTCCACTGGTGATAAATCCAATGAATGGCGACTCACTGTTGCTTCCTGAGCAGGTTGTAGGGAAAGACCCGCCCCTTGTCAGCGTTGATTGGCAGGAAGGAAGCGGAGAGGCAATAACATTGCTCTTGGCTCAGACACTGACCCTTACACACACAAACACACACATTCATAAATTGTAGCATATTTTTGCTAATGAATGCATAGATAGACTCTGTTTAAAGAACATACATACACGGCGTCATCGCTGTGCTGTGACTGAGAGATGTGAGTAGAGTAGAAGAAAACCGGCTCCAGACCGAGACCTTGTGCGGAAATCAAAGTGTGCTGCACCCTCGCTCCTCTATTGTGCTAACATTACAGGTTAAACTTCAGGTCAAAGGTCAGCGGTTGGTAATACTTAGTGATTATTGAATTGAATGTGAAATAGTTGAAATGCAGCAGCTAATGACAGTGGACGCGCAGACATCAGCTAACTCTGTTTACAGTCTTTTGCGATTGCATACACACGTTGTAGAATTTGGCTCATTGTGTCAAAACGCCAAATAAAAAGACAGCACTTGGGGATAAATTGGAGATTTCACTTCTATGGCAAAAGGAAACTGCACTCACAACTTTAAAAAACAGATGCACAGGTAGCAGCAACGACTGCACTTTATACAAAAGCACTGCTGTACTTTGTGTACATTTTTACCTCTTCATTTATAGGCCTTTGTTGAAAGACTGTTATTCATCTACTCACATTTCAAGAAACAACAGGAAAGCTTGGAAAAAATTACCAAATGACCCTGATTTTTCTTCGGTGCCTAAATGTCACAAATGGATTTACAAATAAAATGCAGTTCAGACAAAACATAAAATATGTGTGTGTTCAAAGTGTCTACAATGAAATTTTAATGTCACTGCATTAGTTTTTAATTTGCATTTTCCATACTGCTGTTTGGGGTTGCACTCTGTAAAATGGTTTTATGTTTTTGTAAGACCCAGCCCTTTGGTTTGGTCAGACATAACAAACAGTAATTTGTCCACATGAGCACAGAACAGTGCTTTGAAACTGTTATAAAACTGCACTTTGGTTCTAAGAAAAATACCCCTCAAAAAAAAAAAAGAAAAAGAGTAAGAGTATGTTGTTCAGTCCAAGTCCTCACATTTCCCCTGCCAGTAATTCTGCTCTCAGGTCAGTGAATGACGAAGATCGAAAACTCCTCTGGGAGCCCATGTGCATAGGCCCTGACTGCTGCACATAGCTCTGCTCCTAAATGTTTACGTTCACTTTAGTCTCTGGGCAGCTGCCAGAGCCCACAGCCAGGAAATGATTTAGGAATGCTCATACACGAGAAGGGGAATTCTGCCTGTGCTGATAGGAACCCAGGAGACAAATAGGCCACATTTTAATAGCATCTCTCTTTGTGTGAATCTCACTGTGCAGGTCTGCTAAATTACTTTTGTTTCTATATGATATTGCCTGTAGATATCTTGCTGTTGAGGTCAGCGTTTTAATGGCAGGTGCATGTTGCAGTTCAGCAGATGGCAGGAGCTCCACTTACATGCGAACAAATGCTGGACCTGTTGAGCGGATCAGTCCCTCTGTAGCTCTGGAGCTCCTGTACCTTTAACATGTGACATTTTGGAGTGAGGAGGTGCACATTAGCAGCAGAATCTCATGCAGAATCTCATGCTTCACCAATACACATGGATTTGCACAGAAATATAGAAGAACATCATTTTTTTCGGGGGTTCTTATGAATGCTTGCACACCCAGCTGAAAATCTGTGCAGGAAGAAAAATATCTGGACCTCGATATCAATGTACGTCTGCCTTTGCCATATGACATTTGAGCACTGAAATCCTTTGTTCCAGCTGATGTTGCTAATTATTGTACACCAACCTTCCTACATCAGTGTATCCAAAAGGCTCTCCTGAGCTATTACACACATTCTTTGTGCATCTCCAAGCCATTAAGTTATGCGAGTACCACAAAGACAACAGTATCTTTATCATTAGCAAAAAGCAGTTCAAACTAATGAAGCCAAACTAACTGGAGGAGAAATGCCAAAGGAAAATGCTCACCTCAAGCACGCTACCAGTCTTTGTTCAGGGTTGATTGGTTTATAGGAGTTGGTGTGTTTTCTCTTGATGTGGGGTGAACATCCCAAACAAGCCCTCATACTGTTCCATGGGCATCTGAAATTATAGCTTGAAGTGACTTTTTGGCAAAAAAGAAACGGAACGTGGCAGCACAGATAATTCACACTGGATCTGGTGTGCATAGGTGAGAGGGAGATTCCCATCTCAAGCAAGTCTAGTAGCCTTATACTAAGCTCTGTGGAATATACAATGACCTGAGTGACAGAGAATCTCCACAGACATGTAACATCACTGAAGACATTGGCTGCTCTTCGTCTCATTAATCCCCCTTTCCACCAAGACACACATAGTGCTACTTCTGGGCTGGTTTGATCTAGAGAGAGCCACTATTGATCAACGTAATTAAGTCACTGTGTACCTCTGTATACAGTTCTGCTTTCCCAGCAACACTGACGCCCACAACAACCGTGGACTGCACATCTATTTACAAGTGTGCTTCGATTTCACGTCCATGCTGAAGCTCTGGTTTTTCTTCTTCTGTGGATTAAGCAAGCTAGACACTACAAAAGCTCTGTTTTTAATTGGCAGTCACAAAGTTTATATAATTCAGCCCCTTATGTAAGCAGTTCTTGGTTCTAGACCAGCAAAGTGTTGGTGCCGCTCTGAAACCAGTTGATGGTCTGACTCGTTAGTTTATTTGATTCCATAAAGCAAATTCAACATATTTTTGCAGCATAAGTTGCCAGACTAAATGAGCTTGAACTATGTAGAATTTTCTTTATGGAACTGAATCAACTGTCAACAAGTCAGACTAACTAAAATAAACCTGGTTAATTTGGTGAACTCACTTTATGGAACAGGACCCAGGTCCTTAAGATAATGATGTTAGGTGTTTTTCTTATGACAGCATTAAACACTATTATTCATTTTCAATGATACCATATTTAACATAGCCTGATAAAATGACAAAGTTTTTAGAGAGAATTTCCAAAGAGGTTTTATTTTGGAATCTGCACTGAAGATCTTGTGCACTTCAGATAGTATCTAAAGTATACTGTTGTTAAACTCTTGCACTGCTCCTTTAAGACAGACACTGCGAGGCCTGCTGCCTGAATGAACAGCCTTGTCACATTTATGTAGAGGCCTGTGGCTTTGATGTGGTCAGACTACTTAATGGGCCATACTGCTGCTGATGGCACGTGGCAGGCGATGCGTGTGTGTGTGGATCTGTGTGTGTGGTGTGACAGGGTGACGCCACTCCAATAAACCTTTGGTTTCACCCCTGCACCATCAAGACTTTCTTTGTTCCCCACATATGGCATAATTTCTGTGTGTGTGTGTGTGTGTGTGTCTGCGCACAAACATGTGTGTGACTTTTGAGACAATATCAAATCGAGAGTCAAATCTGAGTCAGCAATGGCCCTAAAAATGCAGTGTGTAATGTGTGCGTATGCACACAAGAGCAAAAGCTTCTGTGTCGCATGCGTCCTCCTTTGGAGTGAGGGGGAGAGGGGCGTATTTAGTATCTTAAATGAAAGACCTCCCGTGAGGTTTTTCAGTTGAAGGACCCCTCTTTAAAAACCAAGCTACCAATTACCAGCAGCCTTCAGCCCTACCCATCCATTACCACATCCAGAAGAGAAGAAGGGACCTCAGCTGTCTTCCTCTCCTCCCTTTCATGTTCCCTAGCTCCAAAGCCTAGTAGGAAACCAGTGGCAGTGTTTGATGGTTACAGGACAGGCAGTTAAAGTCGTGGTTAGAGGAGGGGGGAGAGCACTGTAGTCCATTCATTGTCTGGTGCAGAAAACTGCTACACTGCAATTACTGTGGAAATGCACTACTACACTAACAGACTAGCAGACTGCTGCCGCTCCACCAGTTGGCTGTGCTGTGCCACACAGCAGGTACATCATGCTCATCCAACTCCAGACTGTGGTTTATAAATGTCCAAGGTGCCACAGCCATGGCTTGAATTTGAAGCCAGTGCGGCTGCTCAAAAAACTTCTGGCTCCACTGACTCAAAAAACGTCAGCCTCTCTCTAAAAATACTAAGTCCATAATTTTTTCCTAGGAGTCATTATGGTCTCATTCACTTTATTTGGACTCTGTAATAAGTGTGGTCCTTTTGCTAATTATTGCAATAAGATTTTACTGCTAATCGAAGGCTTTGATGTCCGCTGTATAGGCTTTGATTGACAGGTGTGATTGACAGCTTATTCCCCTATAGACTTTAAGAGCTTGTGTTTGTTGAATTAAAAAAAAAAAAATCCTAATGACAGCTCTACTGTTGTGGTTAAGAAGTTACACTAACAAGACCATAATTAGCATTTTTCACGTAAAAGCTTTTTTCTTCAAATCATAGCAGAAGCTAATATTGGAAGTTGATCTGCTGTTCTTAACCAGTTAGCAAGGTTTTCTGGACAGGAAACTTCCTTATTTACAAACAGCAGCGGCCTTAACTATGATGATTAAAATTTAAATTGATCCGCGGATGACATGCGTACCAAACCATCAGGGGACTTCTGAATGTTTCACGGATCCACTATGGTCACCATTATTTCTGTAAACTCCTCGTTCTCAGCTGGACACCAGCAGGCTGATGGCAATGCTTCAACTCAGCTGGTCGGATGGCAGCTTAAACTGTGTGTCTCTGATAGAGAGTAAGATGCTTTCAACCTTACACCCAAATGTCAAATTTAAGACTTTAAGAACAATGAAGAGTGGCTAAAATTCATTTTGACCCTGTTGAACCCTTGGATTATCACGGCCACACTGTTGAAGTTCCAGCCTTCTGGCCCATGTCATTGTGGAGATATTGATTTTAACACTTGGGAACCCTGACATCCAATACAACCTTATACCCAAATGTCACATTTAAGACTTTGAGGTCTGACATCTTGTAAATTTGGAATTATGGTGATAACACCGTGCATCCTCTGGAAAAACTAAAACTTTCAAAAGACAGGAACTATTTATTTCTTCCACAGGGAACACTGAGGAGGAGAGCTTCAGTTTTTTCTGAGCTGTTACATTAAGCGCCATGTTGGTCAAATTCTAAAGATGGTACTCTGACGTCCCGCACCCATGAAGGCAGCGTTTCTGTCAAAGAACTGACAGAAACGCTGAAAACAATACACCGTCACATCTAGTCACATGAATAGACTGAAGTGGCAGGATTTAGGATGTGGCAAACCACATTCTTTTGCAAATAGTTGAAGTTTGAAGTAACGATAATTGTACTTAATTGTATTATAATAAGTATGTAAATTGTGTGTTACCCCTTTTAAAATCTCCAAATTAAATAAATAAAAAAAAAAAACGCTTGAAAATGCAAAACTGTGAAGTCAAAATGTATCTGTGAAAATATGCTCATTTGATACAGGGCTAAAACACAACCTGCACTACATCCGTTTATTGTCACAACTAGAGAAAAATCCCCAGATACCTTTTACATCATGTCCACTACAACCAAGTAAAACGTCAGGCCTTTGTGCCAAATTTTATGTGAGCTATAGTGTGTTTTTAGGTTTGTGGTGTCGCTGGCATCCCTAAACCTGAATACTCATCTCATGCACTGTTGATCCAGTGGATTTTAAAGGGTTAATTTGTCAATGTATGCATATTCTCAGATATTCTATCCCAAATGTTGATTGAGTGGATACAGACAACTGTCACTTCCATCTAATGTCTAAGTCTAAATATTTTAGAGTGAATGTGTGTGTGTGTGTGTGTGTGTGTGTGTGTGTGTGTGT
>JAPQRN010000019.1:13809337-13824390 GCA_037367275.1 Coranthus polyacanthus | reverse complement strand
TTTGTGTTTATTGTGAAATGCTACTGTATGTTTTGGGAAATGTTTTTTGTGGAATGTTGTTTTGTAAAATTGTGTTTCCCGTATGGTGACCACTAAAAACACCAGTGTGTGGTTTGTCCGTTCTTGCCTTTTTATTTAAGGAGATGTTAACCCTGGTCCATGCTCAAACACAGCAGATGACAGTAGAACGACAGAAGAAAGAAGAAGAAGAAGTCAGTTCTGAGCTAATGTAGAAACATGGCGGTACAACATGGTGGCCTCTGGAGAGGACCTACTCTTTCTGTGGATGTGAACGCCTCATTCTAAGGTGATGAAAACACAACAATGATCATTTTCAGGTAATTACGCACTAATGAAAACAACATAGTTATGAATATTCTATTCAGTCTCTGCAATAAGATCCTCCTCTATGAAACTGTTGTTTCTCTTTATTGTTGTTGATAACTTATTTAAGTGAAATAAAAAAGCCCCTGTGTGATGTGTGAAATCTCTCCATGATGTCCCTTCACAGACGGGGAGGTTGTGTGTAAATGATATGACAATCTCCCACAAAGACAGACAGGTCCAAAGAAATCTGCAGTTTAGTGCTTTAGTGTTTGATCCTGTGTTATTGTTATTATCCGTCTCAGACCTCCTGCCAGTCTCACAGATCTCAGTGAGGAAGCTGTTTGGTTTGTCTTGCGTCACCAGTATGAAGTCATTTCACTGCTGTGTACTATACATACTCATGACTGCAGAGGTCACCAAACCACAGTGCACATGATGCGCTGTCACAGAAATCAGTGTGCTGTGTATATATATATATGAAATGAACAATACACATACATCTAAAGAGTTTGGACTTTTCAAAGAGGGATGAGGTCACTGAATTAAGACACTCGAAGTTATAATTACTGCATTCTGTACCACATTCATTGGCAAATGCACTGCAGTTCCTGTACTTTTTTACATCTAAAGATGGGACGGTGGGTCAGATTGATTTCCATTGTGGTCAGTTGTGCTGAAAGTCCAGACCAGACTACACACAGATGGTTTACTCTCTATGTGTTACAGTTATTATTGTTTTTTTTTATACACAAAGTGAACTACAAAGTTGCGTTGAAGCTGAAAATCACAACAGATTTAGTAACACACTGGCACTGTTGGAAGAGAACAGCAGGAAGTAAGAAGACTCGGTGAAATATGTAATGTAAGAAGGTCTTTGTTTTCCTGAAGTAAATATCACTCATGACGGCTCACAGACCTGTTTATACTGGCTACCACTGACACTTGTTGAGTAAAGATACAGTAATCTGTGCTGACAGATGGAGCAGTGACTGTGTTGGTATCTGAATCACGACATCCAGAGGATCCTGTCTAATCTCCAGAAGGGGTTCTTCACTGTGAGCAGAAATTACACAGCTCCAGAAATAAAACTTGAAGGTCGGTAATTGTACTTTTTGTGGGCTGAAGTCAGGTCTTTTTCTTCTAATGTTTCAGACAATGTCTACTTCTGATTTTGGGTTTAAAGAAACACTCCCGGTCAGTCAGTCCTCACTGACTTCAGGAATCCATTCATTACTTATATCGTCACAGTGTATGAAGAACCACAGGCAGGTCGTGTATGGACACAGGACTTCACTCCTCTTATACGTCGTAGGCCTACGTAAAATGTCAACTTTTAAAAAATGTAAAATGACTCTGTGTTATAGTTAATTAACAAGAAATACTTCAACAGAAATGTTTGTTAGCTCATGTGTTGATATTTTCTTATATTTTCTATTTCATTTTATTTGTTTATTTGTGTGAATTGCGCTAATGCAAACTGAACAATCAGTGTAGAATTGAGACAATACACACAAAAAGGAGAAAAATGTAAAAAAAAAAAAGAACCCAAAAGAACCTCAACTCACGCCAGTCTTATGAAAATCATATGTCAAATATCATATTAAAGTTGGTTGACCTCATTTCCTTCATTATTACAGTTAATATTGCCTTATTTTTTAACCGTTATCAAACTAGCAGCTATTACAGTATAAATGAAAACTTTTTAGAAATGTAATTAACTCTTTCATTTGGTTTTGAGGAAACTTTATTAAAGGATTCACTGAAGGAGGGGGGTATTCAAAACACAGGACTTTGGCACCAGAAGTGATTAATGTCTGGCAACAAAAGTGTTTTGGTTACACTTAGGAAATTATTGTGGTTTGGTTTTAGCAATAAATAATGAATTAATATAGAGCCTGAATCTTTGTGGATTTTTCCTCTGGTTTTGACCCCAACCATAGAAAGTTTAATAACGCTGTCGTCACAACCAGCAGGGACTGAGTCGGTGTCCACAGAACGGAATGAACCCTTTTGTCCTCACGTCTCGCTTTTCGTGTTGAATCTCAACGAGAGCTATCATCAGACAGGACAGGAGTAGTGACTGTGAGACACTTTATACCTAATGAATGGGTTCCTGAAGTCAGTGAAGATGAACTGGTCGCTGCTGTCCACAAGCATGCAAACCCTCTCGTGGTGTCAGTCAGTTAAGTGGAATTAACACCACTTTAACGTGGTACGGGAAGTGACGTTTGGTCATAATCACAGTCAGTATCTGTATGTGTTTTGTGGCTGTAACCTACACGGGCACATACTGTACATACGCTGCAGTACTCGGAGAATCATCTGGTGTGCTCTGTGGTTTCGAACATTGTCATGTTTATGGATTTGGAAACCTGATATGTGCCGTTAATACAAGGAATAATTGAAGGAATTATTTCATTTAGAAAATCATTCCCTGTTATACATGTTATTTCAGTCAGTTTGAAGAAAGACGACATTTTGCAAGATCTCATTTACAGGAATATACAGTAATTAAAAATGTACTAAACTATAAAATAACCCAACATCAAGTGTTAAAACACAGTTACAGTATGGATGTGATTTGGTGTTTACAGTAAAGTGTCATTTTCTTATTCTCAAACTTTACTGTTTTGCAAGTTACTAAATCTCAGGTCGAAACTAACAATAAAGACCTCTTGGTTAGGGTTAAGGTGTAACAGGTTGTTGTTTACTCATTAATATTCCATCAGCCCTGGCTTGTCAGAGAAGCTGTTCAACATCGCAGCTGCTCCCTGCCTGTCCTGACTTTAAAGCTCCATTTATCCTCTGACTGCTCAGGCTCAGATAAGAATTTTTACTGCTCAATACATCATAAATCATTGCTCAGCTCAGATATTGTCTAAGTTGCTGTAGGAAATCAGGAAATCAGGACAACTAGAGACACGTCTTCAGTCGTCATGGAAGTTGGCCAGGTGTCGTCATGTGTGCTTTTGGTCACGTGATAACCGGTGGGTTTTTTTTTTAACCGCTGCCTCTATTTAAAAGATGATCTCGATGTGAATGTCTTTCATGTTTCTGAGATGGAGGTTAATCCAGGTTGACGATGTACGTAATCTCCTAGGTCTTTGGGAATGGATAATTAAGGGCATATTAGAGTTTCGTGTCTGGAAATACGGTATGCGGAGCTGTATGTTTTGCTATAGACATTTTGCTGTCATCTTAAATGTGAACTGAAACACGCACTGATCAACACCTGGCATGCACTTCATCTGACCTGACCTGAACTGACAGCTTTACGAAAGCAGCTATAAAGTCAAAACAGGCTGCATGTGTGTGTGTCTGTCTGCTGCAATACATTTTAATTTTGAATTACACTCTCAAGCATGTTGTAACTTGTGCTATAAGAGGGTTCCCGATCATTTCACAACCCGGCCCAAACAAAGCCCACTTTTCTTAATCTCCTGATTTAACAATTATATTTTTGAGGGCTGATGGTGTGTGTGTTTGGACCTTTCTGCGAGAGCATGTTAGGGCTTATTTATCCTCCACTCTAACCTGGAGTGACACATTGCATCGCATGCAAGGTGGCAGTTTAATTAAATTGTAAACAAAAACAAAAGAAATATTTCCACTGACGTGTCCCAAAGTAACTGAGCTTTTCCTGCACGGGCAACACTGTTATCACAAGCATGAGATTGTTAATGTGTCGCTATAGCAACCTGCAACGACTGTTGTTTGTCATGGTGTAGGTTACCAAGCAACACACGCTAAGGAAAGCCCTTTATGCATGAGCGAGAGCTGTGATGTCAAAGTATCATATTTCCATGTGCTCACACAGGCGCGTACTCAAATACACCTACTATACGCACACACACAAGGTAAGGAAAGGAATGGTGTTTGCGTGTGTAGACAGCATTTACTGACTCTCGGCTAAAAATATGTGCTCTTTTATGTTGTGCAGAGTAATGAGGGATCGCCTCAGTGAAGGCGCTCGCAGGTTCTGTCCCACAAGTAAGACAACCTCGTTCACAGCGGTATTTGAAGTAACAAACATTAAACACTACATGATGGTATGTATAAAATGTTTGTAGTATTTCAGCACAAATAAACCATAGCTCATCACAGGTTAAAGCTGACTTTAACAAAAAAGGGAGGAAAGACACCTGCAAGTCCAAGCTCAAGTCGCCCGAGCAGCCGTCCATTTACTCACGTTTTTTTAACCTTTATTTAGCCAGGAAAAGATTCACTGAGATGAAGAATCTGTTTACTGATAACAGTGTTTAGACAGCATTCACATCTCAGTTTATATGAAAATAAAGAATCATTAATGATCAGAATCATTAAGTGTCAGAAGTAACTCAACAAATATTTCTCACAAAGCATCAACATCAATATGTAGGTGAATTAATATTATTTTAGATGCATCCAGTGAGATCAGCTCCCCAAGTTTAAAGGCCATTTTGTAGCTGGTTTAAACACCCTTTTTCTCAGTTCACTACATGTTTTAGGACAGTAGGAATAAGTTCTGAGGCCAAAGGCAGCTAAGGTGAGCAGAGCTGGCCAGCACGTAAGTAAGATTAATTAAGGCCAGAAATAAATATGTTTATGAAATTCTATAACATTTTGCAAAAACAAACACTATAGCCTATTCCACACGTGAAGGCGCCTCCTCATCAATTCATCTACTAGCAAAAAACTGAAAAATGCTAAAATACCAACATAAAACATGTTTATACATCACAAGCATGCGTACAAATATCAGGTTTGTAAATGAGTAAATGTGATTGATATTCACATAGTTGCCAAAGCAGCACTCCCATCGTTGTGTCATAGCACTTGAAACCCTGACACTGAAACCTGAAAACAACTTGATTTGTGTTATGAGGACCTGCATTTTGTCAAAATAAAGACCTACGGAAAAACACGTCCCCATACGTAATACACACGCACATGCACAGCTTACCACAATGCAATGAATAGCAGCAGCATTAGTCATGAGTCAGCTTCCACAGGTTGTCCTCATACACACCTCTCTTGACACACAAAACATGTCAGCAGGTACACACACATATCTGCATAGACGCAGACATGTTCGCACACTCGCAGACGCACACAAGCGTCCCTGGCAGAACTTGAAGCTGGAGCAGCTTCCACATTCCAGCCGTGTTACCTCGCGGCGTGATTTTGTTCTGGGAGGCTGACATGGAAGCTACATGTCTGTCAGTGCACATTGTCATTACGCCGCAGCCTGTCACACTTCACCCAAGCACCAAGACAGAAACACAATGCTCCTCACAACAAGCATGTTATTAGAGCAGTGATGTGAATGGAGGCAGTTCGCTTTCACCTGTTCTCAGCTCACCTGACCTGACCTGAACCCTCTATTCACACTCGTAGACAATGAAAAAACTAGCCTCTATGTTTACACAAGAACAATAAATAATATACAGTATTCTTTTCACAAAGCTGTGGCCAGTCTTTCTCCTTTCCACCTTTACTGACTTTATTGTTTACATGCACAAAATATTCTGGATTTTGCTCTTTACATGACTAATGAAAATGAATATTTCGCTAATATTCCTGTTCGCAGCCGTGCATATCGTGATTAAAAAGAGGATTTTTTTTTTCAAAGTTTTTTACTGGTGGCGGACGTTCCACTGCGTGAACACATCCTCCCTCCGTCATTCCTTCAGAAACCCTCTGGAAAAGGTCGGCTTTTTGATATTTGCTCACATCCAAAAAAAACCCTGTTGATATCACAGTCTTTCGTAATGTTTACCGGTAGCTTTGTTTCTCCCTCTGACTCTTCTTTGGATTCATCCATCTTTACCTGAGAGGATCTTTGTCTCTGCTCCATCTGCTCCAGCATATCCCACGTCTTAGTCGGAAAATGCTCCATTCAGAAAAAGGAATAATGCAAAATATCTAATAATGGAATATTAGCTTGCATGTAAACAAACTCATTGTAGTTATATATATGGAGGATATGGAGCTCTATCTGATATTTCTAATTTGAGGAGAAGATCATTGTTGTTACAGCTCTCCTTCCCAGTCTGCGAATCGTATCTTCTCCCATGTATCTGCTCTCATACTCAAAACCATTACCTGCTTAATGTTAATGGCAGGAAAGACCCTAAAGGTACAGAGTCTACAGGTTTTACAGATATGAATATAATCTTGACTCTGTCTTAAGGTCGACAACTTACTCCAGTGGCTGCAACCACAAGCGGCACTAAATCTGTTGGAGCAAAATCAAAGGACTCGGTGTGAGTGTACCTCTCTGGAAACCTGACAATAAAATCTTTCCCACAACGCAGCAAAAGAATGGCAATGTTAATTGATGAGTCGATACGTCCAGCTATGTGTGTGTTCCTCCGTTAATTAAATCCATAAAACGTTATGCACTGCTCACAGTTTGGTGGGGATGCTGATAGTCCATGTATATGCAGTGGCCAAGGTTATTATCATCATTAAAACGGGACAAAAAACTAAGCTGGCTGTGAAACATATTCGTTAACTGTGTCAAACCGCTGCTTTTTCTTGTCGACTATGCACAGTTATCAGTTATTTTAGACTGCCGAACAAAAACGACACATCATGCACATCTTATTGATTCTTATTAATATCTTTGCATCGTGTGTTGTTCCACATCACGGTCCACATGTGGTCCCTCGTTCTGGAGGTCAGTACTTCAGATTGTCTGTCTCGTTAAACGTAAGCAAAAATGAGCGACCGCGGGGATCATCACAGGCCGACTAAACTCTCCAACACAAACAGGATGAGACAGGTTTCACTGACACATGCTGAGCAAACCCCTTCCATACCACATGTCTGACAAATGATAATAATTAGCAGCCATACATTCTGATTATCTGTAGTCAGGAATATGAGAAGCAGATGACACATGGATTCTATCAAATAGTTTTGAGTAGTGTTTCCATTTCAGCTTATTTTTAATTTTTTTTTTGTGTGTGTGAAGTTCAATGAGGTCCGTTGCTAAAAGTACTGCTCTCGTGCTCTGCTCTGTTTATATGAGAGATACCTCAGGCCATGTGATGTTTGGTAATGTTGGTCTATGTCAGATATTCCGCATCAATGTACAGCACTGGAAGTTTACGTGTGGCAGGTTAATTTGCACTTTTCGCAGGGGCCCGAGCCATAATAGTCTGATGTATTGTGGTTCAAATGGGGAAAGCTTTAATGTCAGTTTTAAACACTGCCATTTACCCAAGTAACTATAATCAACCTGTTTGGGCCGACACAAAGACACACACTACACCACCTCATTATTGTGTGCTTCCTCTTACGTTCACCTGCAGGGAACCCAATGCTTGGTTTAGTTCGAAGTTTGTTGCATGAAAACAATGTTGTTTATCTTTTCTCATGGCATTGAATTATTACAATGAGCGGGTCTTTTTTCACACTAGATACCGTGATCGTTTTGCTAACCACAATGATATTGTTGTGTTTGTGGTGTTCGAGTAACATTACGCCTCAGAGATGCTTGACTCGAGGCCAAAGACGTAAAAGTGTGTCAAACGCGTCCTGGTGAGAGTGTATTGTCGATCATGGATACATTGCTGCAGGAGGGTTGCTATACAATAACTATTTTATAACCAATTAAACTTGTGAACTAAAACCCAAGAACGAAGATGTGTATTTGTGGTGTAATTACATTACATTAGACAGTTGGAACAAAGGATTTCATTGGTCAAACGTACATTTCCACAGGTATATATACTGTACTGTTTCTTTTTTTTTTTTTACACAAAAAAGGGGTGCGCAAGCTTTCATACGAATCCACAAAATCAGTTTTTCTACATTTCTGTAATTTGTTTTGGATGAAAGTCTGTGCTTGGTGTGAAACAGCTTTAAGCGAGACAGTACATTGTGTGTTTTTGTTGAGCTCACATCCTGTAGGTAACGAAATCATTTTGGTTACTTTGGTTTGTTAAGATTGTGGTTTTGTTCAACTATTATTTTAAAAAGTAGGTCATTTAGTACGTGTTTGCAGATTTTTCTGTAGCTGGTATCTTTCCCTAACTCTGACCAAGCCCTGAAATGAAAATAACCATAAAAAATATCCTAATGCTGCAGTTGCAACCAGCAAATACTGTGCAACAAGATTAAATTGGCAGAAAACAAATTTTAAATTTACCATTGTCAAATTACCTCTATTAACAACATTTACCGTTTACATTTACGTAAAACATGGCCAGCTAACCAAACATAATTAGAGTTGCAGTTTAGTTATAGCTGAATGTCATCATTTTTAGGAGACAGATTTAAGTAGTTGTATATTTGACAAACTATGTACCTTCTGGAGGGTTCAGAGTCTGTGTCTCTGTCTCCTCTTTATCTCTTGTGGTGTCGTTCGCTCTCCCGCTCTCTGTCCTGTCAGGAGAGAATTAGAAGCATGTGTTCTTTGTGATCTGTTACCACTCATAAACCACATCATGGAGAGAGGAGAGAGTCTGCGTATTTACATTGAGTTGTTTTGATTAGGCACAAGCCAGCTTTTTTCAAATAAGAGGGTAGGCCTGGTTCTGGAGACGAGCCTTTAGAGGCCTTTCAGGGAGAGAGGGGCAGAAAAAAGGGCTTTGGTGGGAAAGAGAAAGTAAAAATAGAATGCCCGCACCGCATAATGACATCTAAAAAATGACCAAAATAGACCAATACACACGGTCCTAGAAAGAGGATGGGGTTCGGAAACAGCTGGGGGAGGGGGCCCCCACATGTGGCACAGACAGAAAGAACCTTTTTTTCGTTTCCTCAAGGCCGGTTATTATGCCTTGTGTGTTTCTGAAACTTAAAATAGCAAATAAAATCCACCGCAAAATTTTGTTTAATGTCAAAAATCAGAGAGGGTGACATTAAGAGCACCGTCTCAGAGAACTTCACTAGATAATAACAGCTTTGAGCTGGTTAATATACAGACCCGACTACAGTAAAAGTGTGTTGAGTGAGGGCGCTTTCATAACTCATTGGGTCCAGACTTTTGGATTTATCAGTGTTATCCAAACAAAAATTGCAGGTGTAAAACCTCTCCTGGATCATGGTCCGGTCAACACACTCAAACCTTGGTCTGATGAAAAGAGGTGGATCAAACTGAGCATATTTTTCTCCGTTACAGGGAAAAGGCTATAGTGAACTGACTACAGATTGTCAGACACACGCCAGTCTAGAAACCAAACAGTGTCAAACAGCTGGAGACACAGCCCACGTAGGTGATGACAACAGGACGCAGGTGTGTTGTGCAGAGTTCTTTAGTGTGATCACAAAACTGCAATGTGGAACCAAAACAAACCAGATGAAATGTATGCACTGTAAGAAAAAAAACCTGGGCCCAGACTTTCAGGTGTGAACAGGCCTGGTAGCAACAGTGTTCATATGAACGTATGGACCGTGAAGCGTGAACCGAACTGCTAGTGTGAATCGTGTAACGTTCTTTCACGCTCTTCCACTTGCTTCTGAGAATTTGCCACAGTTTGTCAAAGCCTTCTTTGTCAACATGTCATCGTACATGGTGGCATTTTACTGTTGTTTCCATCTAATCTAATGATCTTATGTTTGCGTCTTGTATTAATGCAGTGAACGTTGCAGTCTTCTCATCGGTCCAAAAAAAATTATTCCTTTTTCAGTGTTTCCGCTCTTTTTTTGTGTGAAAATTGAAAATGTGAATAAAAACAGTTGGAGGAAAGGCACCTATAGAATCCAATTCCTTGGCACCGTAAGCATATCCCTGACTCTGACGTAAGCATAGCCCAGAATCAGACATCCCTCCAACTCCCACCACTTTTAGTCACAGTATTCAAGTAGCTCCGCAGCTGGAAAACCTTACCATCGCTTCACAAGAAGCCATCTTAATAGTTTCGCCCCCTGCGCGCTTTCTGCCTACTTTTCAACAGCATTTCACGCCACATACCAACTGCTGTTTCCCTGCACAGTAGCATCTATCTGCAGCTCCCTCACACAAGCTCATTCCATTCATAGAATAAGCATCCAGACAGACAATACCTGTCAGCAATATGGAATATTGAATTTATATTAAAAAAAAAAACAGCCATTAGCTTTCATATAAATGTTACCCAATGAGCTTTGACACAAGACCTTTTGTGACACATTCTCAACCACGATAGATAGAACACATAAAGATTAAGAACGGGCTGAACTGACCCTTTGTGTATCATTGTTTCTTGAGAGGTGAGCTGCCGGTTGTGATTAATTCATCCTGTCTGTCATTTGCATGGAAAACATCGGAGCACATAGCTGAGTCGAGAATAAATGCGGCAAGTGTTCTCACTGAGAGCACTTACAAAATAAATGTATCACATCATGGGCAGAACAAGCCACTGCCAGGGTCATTTCACTGCAGGACACTGAGCACCAATGTTTTGAGTGTAACTAACTAACTATTGTGTGAAGATCAATCCTCACACGGTGTTCTTGTCGTTGCAGTCGCCTCCGTGTTTATTTCTGCTTCTAAATTGTCACCGAATGTCATCTGGTGAAATTTGATATCTCGTCATAAAAGTTCACCCAAGAGTCTTTTATCTTCAACGTAGGACAAGGTAAGATAATTTGCTGCCCACTAAAATGACAGGAGTGTGTGTTTTGGACACGTGTCCTCTAGTGTAATTCATATTTCAAGTGAAGTTTATTTCCTTGGGTCAACATCACAGAGAAGTTTACAGTGGAGTACTTCTTAATTAAGAGCACAGCGCTCCCATAAAGAAGAATGATGGCTTTTGTTTGAATTCTGTTGAACTACAAGGCTCCATTTGGCATTAATCATCAGTGACTTACTGAGGTAATGCAACTGCACAAACAGAGTTACTGAGCATGCTGATTAAACAGAGTACACGGTGTACATTAAATGCAGTCTTTATAGATATAAACAGTATGTGTACTGACAAACTGCTCTTTTTATTAATCATTAATACAGTCTACACTCTACAGTTCTGCCATATTCATGAAATAATTTGACATTTTTGGAAAATATGCTTTCCTTCTTTCTTGAAGTTAGATGAGAGAATGGGCATGAGTGTTACATCTGTGCTGGATATAATTAGCTTGGCTGAGCATTATTAAGATGTAACATATTGCTGTGATGTAGACACGCAAAAATACATATTTAGACTAACCGCAGAGAGAGGTGTATTAAAGATTTGCTTCCTTGTTAAAAGAGAAGGAGAAGAAACCATCATGCCTCTCGGCTCTTTGGGCTCAGAGCTTCCTGAACGCTCATCGAAAAAGTATGAGGAAACAGTACAAAACATAAATAATTACAATTAGCTATGGGAGACTTTCAACTCACTGGTTCATTTGCACTGAGAAATGCACAATATGTCTTGTTTTTCTTGTGTATTGTTTTTGAGCATTAACCACTGCAGTCACTTGCACTTTCGAATGTGCTGCTTTCTCTTCTGATGAAGAGAACCGGCAGGTTCTACAATGTACTTTAAGTTTACTTTCCTACTCTGCTGCAATTTACACTCCGAAACCTTTATCCTATATGCATTTAGAAAGGCTGCAGAATGAACGGTATGTTTTTGCTGTTTGTTATCATCATGTGCTGCTACCAGGCCGGTAGCCGTTAGACATGCACCTGTTACTACATGTTGACAGGCTTCCCTGCGCAGAGAGAGGGAGGAGAGTGAGAAAGAATAACACAGCGAGACAGAATTATGGTGAGAAAACAGCAGATGAAGCTTTAGTACGCAAAGGGAAAGTACAGGGGTCCCCAAACTTTTTGTAGCTCGAGACTCAAAAGAAAAATCTGGTGCCTCCCGGGGACCCAAACTTACAAAAATACACCATGAATCGCCACGACATCTACATTGCATAATACGCATGCAGACTTCGTGTAAACGAACTAAATGTATATGATATCCTGAATCCTGACAAAAGCCCTGAGTTTGTTCGTCATCTGACAAAAAAAGCTAAAAGTACTCTCTACTATACTGTATTAAAGACATACTGCAGCCTTGAAACCGTAGCCTATACATCCACACTTATTTTGAGCCTCTACTTATTTTTAATGTAGAGAATATATCTATTTCAAAGAGTTTTGACCAATGCATGTTAGTACTGTATTTATAGCTACTGCCAACTACACTGCAATGCCAGGACCTACTTTAAATCATGCATTCTTAATTTAACATGGGTTAATCTTTTACACAGCATCGGGAAAAAAAGCTCCCTCATTGGTGCAGTCTTTGTGCTGCTCTTATTTATGTCAGTGTGATTTTATTTCATAGATTTGTAATTATTTTTACCCTATACTCACATACAGAATCTCACCACCAGCCGCTTACCGATAGGAAGCGTGATGTGTCTTCTCTGCTGTGACTGGACATTCCTCTTTGTTGTTCCATTCTAATCCTCACTTCTTTGGGCAGAAAGTGTGTGGCAATTTGATCCATTCATGAGAGTCACTCATCTAAAACAGCACAGACTCACAAAATGACAGATGCCAGATGCAAATCAAAACAGATACCGCTTATGTGAACCTTAAAAATAATCTCATTCCAAAGACTGACAAAATAAATCAGGACTCTGGCCATATTAGGTGTGTCATCTCAGCTACACGATTCGAACAAACATTGTGTATTTATGTTGTATTTCTTTTTTTCAAGTGTCATAAGAACCAGATTGGATTAAAGATGTTTTACCTTGTGCCAAGTTGCAACTAGGCTTAGTGACAGCATGACCCCACAGTCATGTAAGTATGGGCAAGATTACAGTATGTTTGAATCTGTTAGCGCTGTTATCCTGTAAGTAGTGCAGGTTATCAATCACAGATAACAGCGATGCATTTACAGCTCACACAGGCGCAATGCATAACAGTATATCAGAGTTTAGATAATAAAAAGTCGATTGTAGGTCTGTGACAGGATATGGATTCTGGTCATGCATGCATTTATGTGTGTGATTGTCTCGCTAAACTGATCTCTGTGCTCCTTATTCACATAGCACCTGTTGCTGCCATAACTGTAAGGTAACTTAGTCTAAATATTAAGCAATTTAAACACACAAGAATGGATTGATGATGGATACATTTCCTGCCAAAGTGCAGGTAATTTAAAGTCTCACACTGGCTCTGCAGTGGGATCATGGTTCTGCTGTGAAGCCAAACCAGGAACCAGTAAAAGAGAGAAAGCAGCTTCCACTAAAGCCATAATTTGGTAGATTGGTAAATTAGGTAGCAAAAGAATCCCTATATCAAAAAATAGTATGAAATGTATGTTTTCTTAAAGCCATGGAAAGGACGTACATTAATTACGCTCATGAGTCCACCGTATTTAAGCTCTGTTATTGTTTCAGTGTTTGCTACAGTTGAGCAATGTGTAATGGCATTCCACTAGAGTAATACAGAGCATACTTCAAGCTTACTGTGCATCAGTTGCACTGTTTTAAAAGTGGTGTTTGTGTGAGAACGTGTGTTTGTGTGTATTATGAGTCATGCCTCATACCAGACAGCAGGAGTGGGTTGGTAGTTGGCAATAAAGCCCTTCATAGACATACACACAGAGGGAAGTTGAAGCCAGACACACACAAATCCTGTAATGGCAGTGTAAGCCCTTCCACACCACAGAGTGGGCAGTGTTTAGACCTGTGGCACCGGCTTTCCTCAACACTGACGCTGTTACACACGTCTGGGTTGTCATGATAATCTAACACTCAGTATAATGAGATTCATCTAAATGTATACGGTTAACAGTGATCAGTACAGTTTGATTAACATGCACTCCATGTTTCTGGTCTTTCGGTCACAGTAAAACCGCAACGCATAAATGAGAAGTGAGTGGAGTGCAGTAATATGTGAAAAGACAAAGTTTGCAACCGCTCTCTGGTCTTGACTTGAAGTCGGGTAACATTTTGGAAACCTGGAGCAGATTCAGACAGAAGTTGTTCCTGGAAGCTTCACATTCACAGGAAAGCAAATATGTGGATGTGATGAAAGGAAAGCGCAAAAGAAAGACAAACATAAGTCAAAAAAAAAAAGGCAAGACAAAATCTATTTTACATGCAAAAGGTATGGTAATGAACACCTTGGAGCTGTACAGCATATGGTAAACAATGAGAAGGAATGAACCACGTTGGTAGAATGTGTAATATGAAAAAGGTGCAGACAGTAGAAAAGAATGCAAAAGAAGAACAAAGTGATAAGTGACAACACAGCAAACAGTGTGGGGGGTAAAGACTCAAAGACATTATTTTCAAATGGGTACTACACTAAATAAATAAATTCACAGTCATCCTCAGTGATGAGGTTTAGATCTGTGATCAGAGACAGCCAAAGCAAACCAGACTCCTCAGGTATTCGAACTCACTACGCTAAAACACACAAGTACACCTGTGAAAATATGATATATATATATATATATATATAGTAGATATGAAGCCCAGGTGTGCACAGAAAAAATGACATAGGAAAATATAAGCCATAAACAGATTACGGGTGCATTCTCCATAACCACTGTTCCAGAAAGTGATGAATGTTTTTTTGAAAGAAGTTAATCTCTCATTCGACCGCAAACATATATGCTTGCATTACAGTACGTGTACATGCTTGACTGCACAGGTATGATATATGTACAGGTGTACGGTCTTATGTACACACCCTGTGCTTATGGAATTAAATACCAATATATTCACAGTCGGATGTGTCTATCTATCTATCTATCTATCTATCTATCTATCTATCTATCTATCTATCTATCTATCTATCTATCTATCTATCT
>JAPQRN010000019.1:13783864-13802887 GCA_037367275.1 Coranthus polyacanthus | reverse complement strand
TGTGTGTGTGTGTGTGTGTGTGTGTGTGTGTGTGTGTGTGTGTGTGTTCCCACAGTGGGTGAACATTCCCAGACAGCAGGTGGAGTGAGGAGAGAAGGGTTACAGAAAACAAACTTCAACCATCAGGTTTGTTTAATAAAGTCACTGCTGCTCTGAGGCTGAGACCCCGACTCGTCTGATCCACTCCCATGTCAACCGCACACACAAACACACAAATTACATACTGCAGGCACAAGCACAGTATACACATGAATACAAACACACACACGTGCATGTTTGTTTTTCTTAAAACACACTGAGGTCTTAGTGAGAAAAAAACAGACCCCATTCGGTGAGACATTCTTTACATGTGTAATGTTCCAGAAAATAAGACATGACCTCCATCACACAGCAGCCAGTATTTATCTTCTGTCCCTCTTTCTTTTTGTCTTCCCACTCTCCTTTGCCTCGGTCGGACCGAGAAGGATTTTGAACAGTAGCTCTATTCTGGATCATTATCATTTCAGGTGATGACGCTCATAAATCGACTGTATGTAAAAAATGGAAGTAGCCAAAAGTGACCATATTTATAGAAACTTTTGGAGCAGGGGAAGCTATCTAGAGTTCCAAAAGTGAGTCTGTAAATCAAGGCCCACGCGGCCGACACAGACGGCACCCACCTGTCACTCAAAGTCACCACGGCTGCAATTTTGCATAACTTTAATCTTAAACATCATTTAAATGGGTCAGTTATTTAAAACTTACCCACACAGTTGTCATGAACTTAGCATAGAGACCAAAACTATTTTTTCTACCAAGCTGTAAACATGTTTATTTCCGCTGTAAAGCCCCAGACGTTGCTTCTTACTCATAATTTTCCTCACAATCTTTGGATCTTTATTCCTTCCTTCCCTCACTCCTTCTATTCTTTCCTACTCTGCCTCCACCCGGTACCACAACATTACCTACAGTCAAGCCAACGAAACCGGACTGGCTTTGAAGTCTGCTGAGACAATATTTTTCCTCTTACATGTGCTAATAAGTCCATTAAAGTCAATATTCACCATGTAGCCTCTGTAGTTTAACAGTGCAAACAGAACCCCTGTCTGCTCAATCAACTTGGACCTCTGGCCGGGTCCCCAGAACCAGCAGGAAGTTAAACATGAACCTCGTGTTTTCATCTCATATTAGCGTGTGATAAAAGCCCGCAAGACATGTGCTCTGCTCTTCTGTTCTGCTCTATTCTAGTCTTTTGTGTCTCGCTGTGCAGTTCAGGTGAGAGCTACGTGTTTGGGATTCCTGAGTTCTTCCTCATAGTCGCATTCCTGCAGTAGTAGATTCCCACGAGCTGCAGTGTATTCCTGTCACCGAGTTCTCCAGCAGTGCCCCCTGACAGGTCACCTTACGAGTCACCTGCTGTCTGCATAACTGGCGTAGCTGTGGCTTATATTCACGTCTGCCACTGAGATCATACAATTAAAAATGTCACCAGATTGTGTGCATTCCCATGATCCCGCTGCACAGTGTAAAAAACTACGCTCTGTGGTCTTTAAGGTGCCTGAGGGATGCCGCTGTTTTCTAAATATTGTTTGCCTTTACAGAGACAGTGTGTGAACTTTACCATGGCTGTTGTCGATCATGACAGACACGACACTTGATTTACCTTAAAAATAGAGTTACATAACTTTGCAAGCACATGAGCATGTGTGGATCTTACACACTGAACCTTTAGGTGCTGTTTGAGATTTGCAAGTTACTCTGAGATTTAATTTATTTCTCGCAAATACTACATTAAAATCCCTGGGGATACAACTTTTTCCAAGGAAAAACTCCAAAAATACTTGGCTAATTTTAATTTCAACGAGGCATTCACCTGGTTAAATAGAGGATATAATAAATATGACTTTATATTTGTTTACACTAAATAAGGCTAATTCACAGTTACTGAAGACATTCATATGTGTCCCCAGATCGGCTGGATTTTATTACATAAAAGTTGCATTGGTTTGTGCATGTCATTTATATTTGTTCATTCAATGCACTTATGTTGTCAAGCTAGTTATGTAACTACCTAAGACCTGTAGTTCTAGCCTCTGTTGCCCTTTCTCGCTTTGATTTTTTTGTTTTTGAGTTCCACTTTCACACTTTCCAGACATTTCTGCAAACCCACTTTTAACACTTGGTTAAGACCAGGGAAATGTAGAAATGTACCAGGGCTTTGTTTTAATACAGAGAGAATCTGCAAAATGTGATGAAAAATGATTTCGACATTTGACATTTAGGCTACCTTTTTTGGTGTCTGTGTTTTCTGTGATAACAGCATTATGTAGGTACAGCCTTGTTGCATTAGTTTCAAGGAGGACAGAGGCATATTTGTGCTTGAGCTCATCATTCACTGTCACATTTCCAGCATTTTAAACAAGCCATTTGTTCGTGTCTTTCCCTCACTGCATCCGATTCCTCTACCCAGTGTCCCAGAAATTACATCCATATATATTTTGTTTATAACTCAATATATAATCCATTATTAGAATAATAGTTGTGGTGGAAGGTGGATATATAAAACTCAAGACTTCAAGAATTCACACTGTGCATCATTTTTCCATCACATTTTGCAGATTCTTTCTGTGTTAAAACCAAGCCCTGGTGCATTTCCCTAATCTTACATCAAGTACTAAAAGTTTCATTACGCTGTAGTAACAGCCAGCATTAGATTCACCTCACAGTTCTGTTGGCAGAAAACACATGAAATATGTTGTCTGCAAACAAATTAGGTTCAGGATCAACATTTTTCCACATGGACATGATGTTAACAACTTTTGATCATTATCTTTTGGCATTACAGTAAAATGTTCTTGCAATTGTAATTTATTTGCAATTTCATTATATATGAACAGAATTTCTGGGCGACAGGAATCACTATTTAAAGGTCCAGTGCGTATGACTGAGGGGGGATTAGGGGGATCTAATCGCAGAAACAGAATATCGTATTCCTAATTATGTTTTCATTAGGGTATAATCACCTAAAAATTATGAATCGCTGTATTTTCGTTACTTTAGAGAGAATCGTTTATATCAACAGAGGCAGTCCGTCGTCTCCCACGGAGTCGACAGTGTTGCACTGCCATGTTTTTACAGTCCCTCAGAAGTGACTTCCTCTTCTCTCCTTTCCTGTTTTTTGGTAGGAGGCATCCAGTGTTACGGTGCATTATCATTATTTACTATGTGTGTGGATCAGAGTTATTATCCCTTAACAAAAAGTCCAGAACAGACAAAACAAACACTGGCTCTAACAAGGGCCATAGTTTTTCATGTTTTTAGAGACCACCGAAGGGGAGGGTGAGGTGAGAGGTATTCAGATGGTTGCAAACGTCACCACTATTTGTCAATAAATGTCACACTTTTAAGGACAACTACATGGCATCAACTAATTAAAACAAATTGCTAAGTTGTCTGTAACACAACAGGCCTCTCTGTAAACTAACTACAACACTTTGCAAGCCAACAAGAAAGGGAACATCAGGTTGCGCATATACATTTTCACTGATCACGGTGTAACATCACAGTGACTGACAGTAGAGAAAGTTATTCTGTCATACAATACCTGTTGACCCACCATTTATCTGTCAAATACATCTTCTCAGCTGAAAGACAATGTCATAGAGCGAAAACTGTCTTAAGTAAATAGTGAAATGGATCGGCAGCAGCAACAAAAAACTCTTCAGTGTTTGAAGTGATCATCAATTAAAGGTGATGCACCTGGACAAACCTGATGAGCCTGATCAAACAGGTCTGGACTGGCTGCAGTGAATGAAGACTAGAATAAAGACACAGATGATGACTCACACAAATGACATGTAAGACAAACTCATACGTCACCTTCCAAGTACTCTCCTGGTGTCCACTTTATAACATACTTTATATGTAAATTATTATGGGACAGAGACTAGGAGACAGGTGTATCTGATAAAAGGTAACCACGCCTGATTTAAAAGAAAGATTGCAACAGGTTTGGATTTTTGGATCTTGGGAGAGAAAAGACAGGGATCAGATGTTTAGTATGTACAGTACACACCTTCCTTCTGCAGCTCTCTCCTCTTGGTAAAAAAATGATAAATATGAATATAGAGGACCTGATGCGGTTTCATGTTGCTGCGCTGTCTGTCACATATTTAACCCCTTTATCTCTGTGAAAACCTCCCGTCACGGGGGAGATTTTCTACAGCCTGAAAATAGAGTTCAGAGAAGGGATGGAATTCTTGTTTCCTGTCAGACCACTTGGACAACAATATGCTGAAAAGTAATCAAATAAGTTTTGACACCAAGAAACAACAATCAAGCACTGCAGCTTTAATTGTTACCTGTCATCGAACCTATCGTCTGATCAGTTTTTGCTCCCCACCAGTCACATGACTGAAAACTGAAAACGTTGCCTCCAAAGTTGGATCACGTTTTCTTCTGAACAAAGCAGTTTGGGAGGAAATTCTTGCCCTTTTGATAAAATCCAGGGTATCCACTGATGTGATGGCCAAATTTTGAGAATAAGGAGATGTGCCTTTCACGTGTCAGCTCTGTTTGGATAAACATACCAATGTGAATCTGCCTTTTACCACATGAAGACCATAAAAACCGAATTCATCACAGGTGACCGACAGATAGGCAGACAGATAGGTATCTGCCTGAGACTTACAACCAGCTGCTACACATCTGACTATGAGGAACCAGCATCCTCCTTCCAGTGCAAAATATCTTAAGGTCACCTACATCTATTCTGAAATTAAAATGTGTGTGTCCACTTTCTAACATTATACGTACGCTAGAATGCGATGGAGACTGGGAGAGGGGTGTATGTGATTAACCACCCATGATGTATTAGAAACACTGAGATTGCAACAGATTTGGATTTTTGGATCCTGGGAGAGGACAGACAGGGATCAGCTGAAGTCTGTCTAGACTGTAGACAGGACATTCCTGGAGTACACTCATAACAGCAGCTTATGAACAGACACACATAAATACACACATGCAATTAAGCAACAGGGAGCGCAAAGTACATGTGGGCACAACAGCAACTAACAAAACATGGTAACTGCTCAGCACCTGTCGAGTACACCGCCTGTGCTGCTTGCATCGGTCTCACACATGGACGCTTTATAGTTTTCAACCACAGTGGGTCATTTTATTGTGTCATTATCAAATTAAAGTACACAGACCAAGGTTAAGTAGAAAAACTTTGAGTTTCAAGACATGAATAAGTCAGCCTCCCAAACTGTGTATTTTTTCTAATTAGTTTTAGGGTTTAAATAAATATGCACAGAAATGATAGAATAAAGTTGCTTTTAAAATTGTGTTTATTATCGCCTCTGTAAACACATTTGCAGGACTGAAGCGGCTGCTGCTCATGATAAACCTTCAGGGATGACACTGTTTTACACTGAAAACACAGCTTGTGTGAAGTTAGACAGGTTTTAACTCAAAAGTGGACTCATGGGCCAACAGGACCCCCCTGTTTTTAAACTTTTATGGATTTATTTATTAACTCCTTCATGCAGTTGCTCTCCAGTGAAAAGACTGGTAACGCTCACATGCTTCCTACTGTGACTTTTTTTTAAGATTCATGAATTTGATCCTTTTGTTCCCAAGCATGTTTTAAACCACACCAGACGTTTCCTTTCAGTTCAGAAGATTATGGTGCAAGTAAGGTGTTCATGTTCATAAACACACACACACACACACACCTGAACACATCCACACAAGGCTCTGGAGGTCTCTGGCTGTGGGAGGTTTGGGGGAAATCCCAAAAAGAACTCATTAGTTGGATTTTTAGAGCAAACACAAAAAGAGAAGATAGAGTTTAAAAAAAGCTAGACAGACTTCATACAGCCTGGTATCACACACACATACACACACATACAAACACTGTGGATTTGGTTTAGTGTTGGCTTCTAAAAATACAGTTTTGCTTCAGTTTTATCACTTCAACACATTTAAAAACAGAATTATTATGCAGCTTATCTTGGCTTTAGCTGATAAAATCAAAATGTGGTGCATAAACGTAAAGCCTGAGGATAAAGCTTTGGTCAGATGCAATTGGAAGAAATGTATTTACATTTTCTTTTAGAATCAATAGCATCCTTTTGTGCAACCTCTGGTCACATTTTAAAACTCTAAACCTAAGTAGCACGACATCTGTCTATTGTGAACCATATCATGAAACACCATTCATGTTGTTTCGTGGAATATGCAGTTAATTAACAGTTTCTTTGCCTTGTTTGCACACATGTGCCAGAAACTCTGAATTCAAAACTCTGAATATAGTATAAAGCCTTTTCTGCAACAACTGCAGCTCAAAAGCTAAACTGAAACAGCTGATAAGCAGTTTCGAATGAAAAGATTGTTGAAACGTTAAGAAATAGCTGATTTAAGGTACTTCTCAAAAGTTTATGACTGCAAATGAAATGTCAGTTTTGATTGATTCGATAGGTATTTTTCTCAAAACTGTTTTTTTGTTTGCTTTTTCTTATTATTGCAGTAAAAAAACATTTTGCTCCCGAATCTGTTTTGACTGCAGTTAAAAGAAACAAAAGGTTTATGAGAGTAATTTACTGTGCACTGTAGCATTCAAATGAAACCCACATTTCAACATTACAGTAACTGAGCAATTTAGTGATTTTACATTTTAAATGTTCAAAATGGAACTTTTGCATTTGCTTACATGAAGTTTGTGTTGAAGTCTGTTTGGTGCTGGGAGGTGGTCGTTCATTGATGTTACCTTATTCTATTTACGGGCCAACGACTGTTTCTGTTGCCTACATCCATATTAACAGCCTGGTCACTTATTTCTATGTAGAGGACTGGGGTCAGTTTTTCTGTGGAAATCCTAATGTTCACTCCTGAGTTCTTCAATGTCTCTCTTCTGCTTCTTTACAGCTCCAACACTAGCAACCATTAGCTCTGAAATGGAGTGGGCTAACAACAAACAACCGGCTCCCAGCACAACACAGACTCTAACACAAACTAAGCATGTGTGAATCTTGCATATTGAACCTTCAAGCAGTTAAGCTATGAAGTTTTAGGAAAACGTGTATGTGAAGAATTAAGATTGGAAAACAGTTCATTGCTAAAATATGATAAAAGAAAATTACATTGACAGCATCATTTTAATCACAAATTCTTACAAAGTTTAACAAAGTTAAAGATTTAATCATAAATATTAAAATAAATTGAAACAAATTGAAAGGAATGTCCACTTGAAATAAAACTGTCTATGCAGAAAGATGGTGTATAAACATAGAGTGTATATAAAGATGGACGCCACTCGCCACTGTTTCGTCCCAACAATGAAGCCAAAATCCACCAGTCACAGGAGCGGCCATGTTGCCCGTGTGACACAGTTTGGAGCCAGAGTCTGGGCAGTAGATACGTAGGAACGTCACGCTGCCTGATTGATTCCCGGCCAAGTGGCTGACAAATTCGGGACCGTGATTGGTCATTACAGCTGTCAATCACCTACCTGATGAAATCTACCTAAAAAGACTGAAATCACCTTTGGGAAAAATGTACTGGATGTGTACTTTGAGGTTTTAATTTGGACGAAGTCACTGAATAACACGGAGGGGGAGGGATTTATGACTTTGACTGCACCTGTGTTCTCACGGCATCCACCTTTAAATACAGTCTCTGGTACTAAAACACAACACTGCAGTGAAATCATATGATGGTCGGGGGAACATCCTGCTCTCATTTTTATTGTGACACTGAGGACTGGACCAATATGGGACATTCACTGGATGTGCCAAAATAAATGTTATTTGTTGGACCAAGAACGAATGTCCCCTAACGGTTATGGTTGCGTAGGGTTACATATGCTGCAGTTCCTTCTGGTTTGAGCCACTAGTCTGTTGAAAATCTCTGACCACATCACTCCCAGCCAGATTTAATATTCATGAATCGCCTTAGAAACAATGTAGACTAATGTCTTTATGCCATTTTGAGTTGGTTTTTGTTTTCTAATATCAACAAGATGTTGGACAAAAACTGCACTGATAGAGCCAAGAGCTGCTGGCTCTGTGATCACACATCTGGTTTGCAGTTCCTTTGTTTTTAAAGCAATACGAAGGTGCTTCATCAGCTGTGAAGGAGAGCTGACCAATGAATGCAGAGACACATCAGCAAGAAGCATGAATCAAGATTTAGCCTCAGCCCAAACTTTCTGCCCTTGCCTTTTCCACACTCAGTCAGATGTTTTGCTTTGGAGATAAAGATCAGGAGGGATCATTGTAAGAAAGGAAAATAGATAAAGAAATTGATAAAAGTGACAAAAACATGGTAAAGTGAGTTCGAAAAGACTTGAAAAGTATTATTAGTTAAAAGACAGAAAGAGAATCCTTATCTGATTCCCTAAAATGAACTGATGATTAGTAAGAGGCAGGATCCTGTGTGTGGACAGCCAGGTTATTAGAGCATTACACTGGAAATGAGAAACACTCCTAAGAAGTGATAAACTGCGATTGGGTGATCATTATTTTTGAGAGCCAGAGTTATCTTAAAAGCTGGGGGGACTTACATAATATCAAAGAAAAACAGTTTATGTCACAAGAATAATATCAAGCACATTTGGTTACATTTATGCATTCGCTGATAATAATGCATTTTTCATTTTCTATAAAACCTGAGATTTTACTAAGTTTATTTTATGATTGCATTTCTTTGGAGGGACTGAATCGAATCTCACTGGTGAAAAAACTGTAATATAGATCCATCTGCCTGCTTTGTTTTGAGCTACAATAAGTCGCTCATAAACGGAGACGATTTAAAATCATCTAAAATCTAAGTAAAACCTCAACCTTCAACAAAAAAGTGACAGTTTATGAGAACGTCCTGTATATGTGCTTTGCTGGTACTTTGCAGGTGTAAACCGGCCCCTGGACCACACTCCGGACCAAACTGCCAAACCTTAGCGCAACAAAAGAGTTTGTCTCGATCCAGATCAATCTGAACCATGGTTTAGTTTGTTTCTGGTGTGAAAGTAGCTGGCAGGCTATCATCAGCCATTAAACAAAAGAAAAAGAACCAGAAGGAAAATTGAGTTGTAGTTGCACATTTTGTATAGAAATATAGTCCAACACAGGGATAAAAAGTCAATCTAGTTTAGAGTATTACGCTTGTAGTTGGTGCTGCGGGTAGTAATGTCATAATAATCCCAGTGGCAACGACGTGAATCTAGTCATTCATTTTTCTCCATTCAAACAGAAAAGACTACCAGCTGAATTGACAACATGCACAATGTCAGACACAGACCACGTAGGTGATGACAATAGGACATACAGTAGTTACGTCACGTAGTTCAATGTGAAACCAAAACTAACCAGATTAGATGTATACATGAATCTGGCCATTGCTTCAGACTTTCATATGCAAAAGCACAGTGATCAGCTGGTCCGCCATGTGCCTCCAGAACAGCTTCGTTGCTCCTTAATGTTGATTCTACAGTCTGTGAACTCTACTGGAGGGATAAACACCATTCTAACAAAAGATATGCCCTCATTTTCTGGGTTGATGATGATGGTACACAATGCTGTCAAACAAATTGGTCCCATCTTTCCATAGGTGTTCGACTGGGTTGAGATCTGGTGACTGTGAAGGTCATAGCATACGATTCACATCATTATGTACTCATTAAACCATTCAGTGAGCCTTCATCTCCTATGGATATTGGCATTGTCATCCCGGACGAGATCAATCCCATCACGTTTTCCCTTCCATTTGTCACCCCTCTATATGTTCTGATCACTGTCTACTATGTTCAGATATCGAGCACACTGTACCGTCACTCTTATGTGAAGAGAGGAACTACTTGTAAACGTTTTAAAAGTGAAGACATTTGACCCAAGGCGCGCTCAGGTTCCTATCAGGTCATTGCATGCTCCTCCTTCCTCCGATCTACAACCATTTAAGCTGTCTGCATGTTCACATTAAATTTGAAAGATGAACAAAGGACACGTGTGTGTATGGTGCGGTACGTTTACCTGTTACTGTGCAGTGAACCTGATCACACATGGATCGGCCACCACAGAGTCCAGACCTGAGAATCTTTGGGATGTGCTGGAGAAGACTTTACGCAGCGGTCCGACTCTCTCATCATCAGTACAAGATCTTGGTTAAAAAATGAATGCAACTCTGGATGGAAATAAATGTTGTGACATTTACTGTGACATTGCACAGGCATTATGTGACATAAACAACGCCACGGCAAATGTGTCCCGTTACCAACGCTAAAGGCGGTCCACCGAAATATTGTGTGTGACTTTTTTTTTTTTTGGTCAGGCAGTGTACATATAAATACTCTATTCTGTTATGAATTATAAATGAGGAATAATATGAAATGCAGCTGAAAATCACCTCTTTTGCAAAATGTAACGTGTCAGCGACGCCAGAAAAACACTGCATTGCTAAAGGCTGCTGCCCCTTTTAAAAAGTATACACAGGAACATGACTGGGATCGGAAAGGCTTCTTTTTTTATTATTCTGCCATGGGACAGGAGTATTGTTGTGTGAGTGGGGTGGGACAGGAGTCCTAAGGAGTTGTGTTTAAATCGCGATTCACTGTGTTTATTTTTTGCTGGAACTGTGCGTTAACATATAAATCCTCTCCCATGTCACCCTCTGCTATGGACCGGACGGAGGACACTTCTTCCACATGTTTTGTCCGGTTGTTTAAGATCTGCACCTGTGTATAATTTGCCAAAAACAGTGTGCAGTAGGTTTGAAAAAGCCCCAGTCAGTCTGTTTTTTTCTTCTCAGCATTAACATGTTGGAGATACAAGGCTTTCACCAATATGTTATGTGATATGTCTGGACATGCGTCATTGATCCTCCCAATTCTGAAAGCTATAGTAATATACTTGCATTCATATTCACACACACTGGTTCACTCAGAGGCATTTAGATCCCATGTGGGAAGTATTAATCCACCCTCTTGTGTAATTGCATTAATTGCTCATCTGTTGTTCTTTCTGCTCTTTCTTTCTGTTCTGTCCTGTCAGACCTGACAGCTTGTCTGAGGGCTAAGACTGAGGCGCCTGGTGCCATTAAAAATACACTCTGCTTAGATTGCATGCAACACAAACACTGACACACACACACACACACACACACACGATGCAGGATAGGAGTCTTTACAGAGCCTTTGAACTGAAGCCATAGTTTCATGTACATGGATTGTTGTGTGTGTTTGCCAAGCAGTAAAACGTAGGCCCTGCTGATACTTTACTATGTCTCTAAAAGAAGTTTATAGGGTAAGGAACAGACTTAAATATGAAATATACAATACTCTGGAGCTGTAATGACAGCTGATGAAAAACTCCCAAGTGGTAAAACATGACTGACAGCAGCTCAGGCTCTGGATGAAAGCAATGCTGAAAGTCTGATATTTACTCCTCCATTGTTGTCCAAAAACTATTAAAAACACATCGGCGAGCCATGCTGTTGCACTGAGTAACATGTTCCTTCATTACAATGAATACGCACACTGTAGTTTATTTTGACGCTGTTCTTTTCTCCTCCAGGGAATACTCACTGGGGCAAGAAATGTTGATTCGTCCACCAGAAGAAATAGTCCCCAACAAACAACAGAACTTGGCTATTTTAGGTGTATGTACAGTTTGAAATGACAGTGCCTATAGTAAGTATTCACCCTCCTTGTAACCTGTAGTGATGTGTTGCAGTGATGTGAAACTTGATCCTGTAATATTTATACTTCCCATCCCAGCATATCCTGTTCTTTGATTGATTCCTGTATTAAAAGATTGATGTTTAAACTCAGTAACTTAGAGTACATGTGTATTTTATAACAGGGGACACAGTAGAAACTAACTAGAAGGTGAACTGAAAGACTTGAAACAAAGACATGTGATATGTTTTGGACACTGGTGATTCATATAGCACTCACCACATTATTTAATCAATAAAAATAGTGAAGTCTCTGCCCGTGGAGGAGAATGCCTCCTCTAACACTGCGAACCCTGTAGAATAACACTTTTAATCCAAACTAGTTTATAGGGCATTTTATTTTGGGAATTTAATTGCATTTATTACAAAATAAGTTCCAAGTTATTTTTTCGATTCAGATTTATGCATTTAATGAAAATATAGTTAATACCTGACAAAGCTCTACATATGGACAGAAATTTTGAATGGCATCTTGTGTTCAGCAAGACCTGAACCTAAACTGTAACACTCACAGTTTGGTGAATCGTTACACATCAGTTTATCAGTGATAGAGTTAATCAGTCACACACACTCAGCGAGCTGGCTGGACACAATGAGTGGAAAGCAGCCAGGTATGGAGACAGTCCAGAAGGAGATTTTCAAAGCTCATTTTCCTGAATTTCACATCATTTGCAGCAGATCTGGCATGGCAAAGCAGCCTGAATGTGAAAGGATTCCATCAAAATTCTTTAAAGTGGAGGTGAGCTTCCTGGAACGGATGAAGGAACTAGGGAAAAATTATAGAGAACCTCTACTTAACATTTCAAGGACAAAATGGAGAACAAATAGATAACACATGTGACTTCAGTAAATGCTTATGCGCAAACGCATGGATTGTTGTCTGAGTATTTGTTTTCACATTGTATCAGTATCCTTGAAGATCCCAGTCAGAAATGAAACATAAGGCAGCGTCACGGCCCGAACAATAAGCTCTGGGATCTGGGAACTACTGATTGAACTTTTTTCAGTCCAATAGTCTGGCAAATTTTATTTTTACCACAATAATGTACAGTAACGACAGTTTATCAAAGACTGACCCAGACTCTGCTCAGAATCAGCCACGTTACACCTCTGTTCATCACCTCCCGCTCCCTGTGCTCGTTATCACACTGTTTCAATACAGCCAAATTTACTATAAAGCCATTCTCATTTACATATTGTTATGTTTCTGTTGTCACACAAATAGAGCATAACACGGTCATTCAATTTGGGCTCATAAAGACTACAGATTAAGTTGGCTGATGTCCAGTAGATGAATGAATGAGTAGGGCGTGTGTGTGTGTTAAACAACATTATAAGGATGAAAGAAGATATGAAACAACTACTCAAAGTACAGAAAGAAACACTTTCACTATATGAAAACGATCAAACGAACATATTTGTAAATCCGGGGTCTTGGTGTCCTGAAGCTGCGCGCACTCTGCACAGCTGGTACCAATTACGATGACAGCATCAATGGGTGACAATCAACAATTTAATGCTATGGTCGGCCACAGGGGACATATAGCAGCCACACAATCTAACAGAGTACTTCTTAATTGCAGAGAACTTTAATGTTTGGCTCCTCCACCCTGGCACAGTTTTTTTTTTTTTTTTTATGATTTAATTCCACATTGATTGGTTGCATTATCAAATCAAACTAATAAAACTACAACTGCATTACTATTGTCACAAGACACGATAAATATAAATTAAGATAAGCCTTTATTGTCCCGAGGGCAATTTGTTTTCACAGCCTGCACACATACATGGTTCAAAAGAAATATCAACACAGCATGAACATCCATTATCCCTGTTTCTGTCCATATCCAAACCCACACACAAGCATAAACACAAACACAGGTGGTTTAGATCTGCTGTCTGCTGGTGTCAGTCTTTGTGATCATAGCTGCAAGGCAGTACGTACCAGAGGATGTTTCATTTGTATCTAGTTTGGGATAAACCCTTCTGATCCACTGGTTCAATTTAGGCAGAACTTGTTTCATCATTGTTCATCTTTTGTGGACCAGTCATTCCCATCTACAAGCAGTAAGCTATATTCAACAGAAGGATCACGTTTCTTACCACGTAGCACTGATGTTTACCTTAAAGTTGTAAGTTATACAGAACATGTTATTGTATTTCACAATAAAATCGTCATTGTGGAAATGATCAACTTTAAGGTAATACTGCTACAATAAGACTGTTTGGATGTATTTGACCCACTCAGACAGGACCTGTGACCCACTTTTGGACCAAGGGCCACTATTTTACAACTTCTTCTAAAAAACATCAGTAGTCTCGAAAGCGTCCCTGTAACCTAAAATTAATGTCTATAATGCTTTACATATTTTCAGCCTAATGTCAAATAATTATCATATTATCAGAAAAGCCAAAAGTAAACAAACTAAAGAAAAGACTTTGAAATTTTGAATGAATCATCCAGTTGTTTTTACCAGTCCACTATTTTTAGACGCCACCTCTGTTTATATGAAATAGACGCTATCTAATGTAACCTCGATGACAATCATCATCAGTGGCCTGAATCGAATTGTTGCACAATACACACAAACTCGCAAAGACTGATGTGCAAGTCGACCAAGGAAGTCACCCTCTGCCACTTCCAACAAATCAAAGAAACTTCCAGCGAATCATGGAAATGCTCCTCAGCATCTGGAGTCACTGCTAATGAGAAATCTGTTGTTACCTTTGTGCAGCGCTCCCAGGAGCCCAGGGATCTGGGAATGATCCATTCCTGCCAGAGACAAATGAGATTGTTTAACAGAGCAGGGCTGGAGGAAAGCCCTGAGAGCTTACAGACACACAGAGCTCAGGAGCAGTGCAGTAATAAATATCATGGCTGTTAAATCACTGCTGGACACCTAGCCAAACACTGGGAGTTATATGAAAATCACAAAATGTGTGTGTGTGAGAAGGGAGATGTGGTGTATCAAGTGCTAAAACAGTCATCAAGGTCCTGTTCCCAAAAATGAATAAATAGCATCTTGCTGTGAAATTTCCGGTGTTTCTTCATTCTACGGTACAACTCCCCCTCCAAAATATGATCAGTTGCCTCCTCCTAAATTACTATGCAAATGACTGTAAAAATGGCCTTCCTGTCACCTATTGTCCAAATAACAATGTCTAATCTTTCTGCAAAGATGAAGAAAAACTTCATGGAGTGTGAGATAGAGGTGCTGATTACTGAAGTGTAGGCTCAAAAAAAAGTATTATTTGGTGTCCTTTCCTCGGGTATTAGTAATAAACATAAACTTACTGAGTGGCAGAATGTCACAAGAGCCGTAAACACAGCTGGCTCAGAGAGCCGTACAAGAGCTGCAATAAAATAACTGAGCAGGCTGGACACACAAAGTAATGCCATTAACTGTTACGGATCATAATCGTGGAGTCCGGCACCAGGGACCCTGAGCTAAAATGGTGTTCTGGGTGACGCTAAAAGCACTGGTAAAAAAATAAATGGCAGTATCATCATGTATATTAATATTATCATGTTTATCACATGCAAAATGTGCATGTGACTGTATAGCTGATTCATTTGGCTGAGTGTTTGGTGGGCCAGGGTCAGGTTATGTGTACACTGCTCTATGGTCCGTTCCACTACTGACCGAGCTTCACATCTGATCCCAACACCTCTACTCTGCACGATGAATGAATCGTGAGTTGACCCAGGCCACCATGCCACAACATTTGTGAGACACATTTGCGCATCACGCAATGCTCCGGCAATGTACGACGATGGCTTTGGAAGTCAGATCGTTATTACAAATTGCACTATGATGTTAGTCTTTTCAACCACAGTGTGGAGAAATTTTATGTACTGGGGTGATATACAGATTATGCCCTCCCATACCACTGACACGGCGTGGCTCAGGGATGACTGGAAAATACCTGACTGGTTGGCCAGCTCCTTTTGGAAAGCACCTGTTGCAAGAAACCCCAGTGCTGAGGACTTGGGACTGGTGACGTGTCATTCCTCACTGTCACATTCCCAAAGCCAGGCCCCTTTCAGCAGAGTTCCAAGAGGATAGCTCCTGGTAATCTGAATCAGCTCTGAACCAGTCATCGTCTTGGGCCAGTAAATCTGGTCCGTAAACGCATGCTCCCTCTGAAATCTTCTATTTGCAATGCCCCCCAGTAGAGCCGAAGCAGCCATTGTTTTTCCAGGTATTCCCCATCATGTTTACACATCCTTTTACAGGCCACACATAATAGCCAATACCTTGTTGACTTAATTACACATCATCCATGAGAACATCGCACATGACTTATACCAAGCGCATGTGCCTTCCTGACACTGCTTTTCCTTCCCAGGAGAGTTAAATCTACGCGCTTCGTGTGCATCATGCCTCTGTGCCTCGGCAATGTTACACTCCCTTACATATGTTAACATCTCCATGTCACGTGAAAGGAGAAAACTGTCCCGTGTCCTGGCTATCTTCTTTTTGCCTGAGTTATTAAGAAATGCCATCTGTGGGGAAAAAAATTATTTCACTAGATTTTCATTGCGCTCGACCTTCTCGAAACAAGCTGGAGGGCACAGGAAACATTTCTGCTGTGTATTGGTTTAAGGAGGGCTGCCTGTATGTATTGCCAATTGGGTTTTGATCTTTTTGGTGTTAAACGTTATCCGCATAAATGATCAAACTATTACGGTGTATCAAAGGACACGATTAAGTTTTTTAATCTAACAAACTATTTGAGTGGAAATGGTATTTGGAGGGTTTTAGTGCACGCGCTCAGCTTCCCTGGAGACTGGGTCAGGTTGGCTTCTGCACCACACATACCTTTGATTAGCTATTTGTTTAGAGGCACTAAAGATAAAACTGCTACTCTAAAATGTAATTTGGTTTAGTTATATATGTGTAGTGTAGGCAAGTCAGAAGAGGTGTTTTGATGTAGTTTTAATTATTTTAGATTAGACTGGAAGGTTAATTAAACTTTTGAGTTAAGAGTTCTCTTTTGGTTTCATTTATTTATTGATTTGATTGATTTACTTCTCTTTTGTTCCTTTTATGTTGCCTCTGATTTTGTGCAATTGACCAGTTGACTTTTTTTTTTTTGAAAATTCCACTTAAGATATTTTTCCAACAGATTCCATCTGGTTTTTATGTTGCTCCCCTTTCCCCCTAGTGAGCTGGCGTGGTAACAAAATATTCTAAAACATGATTTGAACGTCTTAAATAATCACTTCACTCATAATGTTAACAGTGCTATGCTGTTAGTGTTACACATCTGTGTCTTCAGAGTTTCAAAATTGAATCTGCAGATATCTGACACTTCTACTAAATCTTTTCAGATTTCACAACACTCATTTTCAGAGATAATACTCCATTCTTTACTCTGATCAGACCAGCCTTTGAGGGATGTGAGCCACTCAGCTAACAGGCAGCAGTCTGCAGTAGCTCACAAAAGTGAATTCACCCTTTGAACTTCTGAAATGATTTCACTGTAACTTTCCAAGCAGCTGCATTAGAGGCACTGGCTTGAAATATATATCATTATATTATTTTATATATTGTTTTATTTTAGATTTTATTTATATTCCACTAAACGAGACAAAGACACAAATGAGTTTTCTGAAAACAGTGATAACAAAAGTGACTTAGGGCTAAGTTTTCGTTACATTATATATTTAGACATTTTGTTTCGCTTCGTTTTGTTTTCTCGCTGCACTTTTGGTAGCAGACTTATACGTCCTGCTGTCATCATCTACGTGTGCTGAATGTCCCTATACTTGAGCTTGATTTGTTTATAGACAGCCATGCGTTTGATACTGACATGTTGTTACTTCACCTCATTTTTAACTTCTGTTTTTCTTCTTTCATTTTTGGTGGTGTTAACCTTGAGCAATTTCCTATGATTGGTCCAAAAGTCCCAACTATCCAAAATGTGTCGTCACACTGTAAATGAACTGACCCATGGTTCAGTTTGAAACTCAATTGTATCTTTGTTTTGTTTTGTGGAACAGTATGTACAAACACATCAGAGTGTCCACTGAATAATGCATTTCAGACCAGTGCCTCTAATGCAGCTGCCTGGAAAGTTACAGTGAAATAATTTCAAAAGCGCAAAAGGTGCACTCACATTTGTGATGTACATCAATCACAACGTCCACTTGCATGAGTTGACCTTCTCTGTAAAGCTCGGGGGTTACTCCAGTTTATTAGATTCTGCTTCTCCCACTAACGTAATGTGTTTTATTTGTGGTTTTATTCCTCAAACATCTGGGAGCTGTTTCACAAAAGCAGAAATCAGACATCCAGGATAACAGAAAGGTGAGGCTTAACCTAGTCCAGTCAGTGCTTTCTGGATTTATATGTTTCACATTGATCTGTGCAGGCTGAGGAGGTGTGAAACCAGGTGGAGGTAATTCGGCTAATTGCATGTTCACAGCTTTCTACAAGAGACCATGAGGGCTGTTCACAGATTTACTGCTTTATACCCAGGGAGCAACAGCTACTAATGGAAAATTAGGAAGCAAAGCATATCGTAAATAAAAATGGAAATGACTTAAGTAAAAAGAGTCTAAAAATACAAATTTACTAACAGCTGCTCTTAACTGAAACCATGTTACCTGTCATTTGCACAAAAAGATAATTGTACACATTTGTCTTAAAAGTGAGTGAAGATGCTACTCAGGAAATTTACCATAAAAATGAACTGCAACCACTAGTCTACAATTCTAGAATATGTATCACAACTATGCGCAATAAATAAATACACTAAAATAATTAATGACTAATTGGTCTCTGACCAGTCTGCCACTGATGTTAACAGGAAATATTGCTGCATTGTCCCAGTCCGTCTCCAAGGTCACTCTGAGACCTCTTTCCTTCCTGCAACAGTTATGAAGGACAGTGCGGCCAACAATGATGTCCCAGGCCCCGAACAGGCTGAATGTCATTCCATTTGAAACTCTTGTCCTTGCCTGGGCAGAAAGATTGTATGTGTGATACGCCGCTGTCTGGGCATGTGCAAAGAGGGAAGGAAACCTCTGTAATACTGAAGATGCAGTAAGAATCACAGACAATTTGACGATTAAACAATAAAATATGTCAAGGTCACTTGATCCACATAATCAATTTGTGTAATTGACAGTAACCATAAGTCATTGTGGCCAGGACATACCATGTGTTAGCGACTTCATACATTAGGCAGCTATTCTACTTTACCTCTCACAGTCAACATTTACAGCATGACATCAACAAGTCACTGGTCATGTGATTATGCCTCCATCGATTGGCAGCGAGACACAAGGGGGCAAGCGAAGAGCCT
>JAPQRN010000019.1:13768504-13779692 GCA_037367275.1 Coranthus polyacanthus | reverse complement strand
ACACACACACACACACACACACACACACACACACACACACACACACACACACACACACACACACACACACAGAGTAAGTATCCACATAGGAAAATGCTGTGCCCTGGCTTAGATCCATAATGACCCACAGTGACATATTCAAACCCCAGTCCACCTCCTCTCCCCGCCCCCGCTGTGGTGACGTGTGTGTTGCAGGAATCCCCTTTTGGCTGTCATTCATGTCTTTAGCCAGCCGTTAGCTGTGGTCTGGCAGAAAGGCTCTGTGACATTTCTTCCTTGTCAGAGATGTTGCGCCATAACAAGCTGAGCAGTGGATTTACTGCCAGAGCCTCTTTGTAGGCCAGCCAGGCTAATGGAGAAGAGGCCAGGACTGGAAAATACCATGAGTTCTGCTGGAAAAGCCTCCTTTGGACACGCCTGCGACTCTCCAGGGATTGGAGAAGCCGAGAGGGCGCCCGGCCTGGCTCACGTTATGTGATGGTGTATGTGTAGAATGTGTGGCTGAAATTATGCATGTTATGAATATGTGTGTGGTTGCTGAGAGAGGATGTGAGCAAAATTAAGTGCATGTCAAAGCTCCTCTCATTCTGTTTGGGCCTCGTTCCCCCTGGCAACAGTAAAAACATGCCTACCTTTTTTTTTTTTGTATGTAAAAAAACCCTCTAAGTATGGCCAGGAGGACTGTGGGTGAGAGTGAATATGCAATCAGTTTACAGTGTCTGTACTGTAAATTCACGTGCAGGCACAGCAGTGAGCTCATGTGGAGTTGATTTGACGGTTGTCCCTCAGGAATGATGACAAGAATGGCAGCGATGAAAATCCTGAAATGATTATGGCTTGTAAAGGCCTGGTCATGGTCAGTCACTTAGTGCCTCAGCTGATGTGATGAGCAGCAGTGGTTAACACCCTTCTGGAGTGACGCTGTCCTCCTCCTGCTCCTGGCATCCATCCTTCCTGTGAACGTGTGTCAACCAGCTATAGTACACTCATACTGCAGCCCACTCAACACAACAGAGTTCCCCTCATTAAGGCTCCCTTAAGTGGACGGAAAAACTTTTGAAACAACTTTGAAACCAATGTAACATTAAGACTCTGCTTTAAATTAAACTCATAAATTCATTGATGCATGCTGGCAGCTCCCCCTGTTGTGATGCACTCAAGAGTCAGTGGCGAAGGAAAAACTGACACACACTCATGGTGTAGTACAATAACTACTGATGTATACTTGTAACACTTGCGGCGAGTGACTCAAAATATTGGGGCAGACAAGAGGAAAACCAACCCACAGCGTCATGTTATTTTACACTAGTTGACTACGGATGGGAATGAACCTCGTGTGCGCGTAATGTGTCACTGTAAGCCTGTCAGTCCAGTGAGTGTTGACGCAGCACCCAGTATGTTACAGTGAGAACAGAAATGCAGAGTTCTTAAAGGTTTGATATCTAACATTCGTCAATGCTTGTGTGCTTACGTGAGTTTGTGGTGGAGTCACAAACTGCAAATGACGTGCTGTGAACCGGACGTTACCTAACTTCATGGCACAGCGGCCATAGACCACATAAGTCTTTTCCACGGCCCCAGCTTCGTTTCTTGACATCTCTAGCTCTTCAGCTTTTCTTTCATTCATCTCAGTGTGTCTCTGCGTTTTTATGGTCCTCCTCTCTCCTGTCCATCTCTTTCAGCCGCTCATCAAGGCTTAGTCCACCGAGCAAAATCACAAGAACAGACATTTTTACACAATTATTTATGCGGTCACAGGTGTCTGTTCACAGTATTTTACAACGGGTTCGAAGGCAGCTCAGTCAATCAGAATCAAGAAGCGGAGCATAGCCATAGACTCTTCTCAATTCCCTGTTTTTTCACCTCCTCGACTCCTCGATTTTGAAGGAAGTCTCTCCATTCCCTAAAGTGCACATCGAGGACCAAGGCGGCAGGCCAGAGGAGCCGTGACTGAGGATACACCAAAAATATACGACTTCCCTGCATCGCCTACTGAAACATTATGCCACAGTTTGAAGTAAGTTAAAAATGAATCATAGGTTTACATGAGAATTGATCCGACAGAGATTATAAACTACAGCAGTACACTGTAACAAAATAGCAGATGATGCAGTTGTTACACACGTCATATTTATTTTAAATGACGGCTCTGAGGAAAGGATGTCTCATTTTGTTAAATGCCTGTTGCCTCAGCGCCTCACCTCAACTTCTCTGTTTGCATCTCTGTTGGGAGGGACTAAGAGATGAGGAGTCGAGGTGAAGACCCAAAGAGCTACAGCTTGAGAACTGAGGGGCTCAACTTTAGTGGAAAATGGCTGCAATGAATATGGACCATTTTTTAGATAACAGCAGCTGGTGTTGTACACTGTTGCTGCAGAGAAGCAGAAGAGAGACACTGAAGAGGTCAGGAGTGAACATAAGGATTTTAGCAGAAAACCCAATGTGAGTCCTCCCCATAGATATCAGTGTACAGATTGTTATCATGGATGTAAGCAGTCATTAGAAACAGAGAAACGGAGTTAGCTAACGTCAACAAATGACTCACCATTTAACAGGCTCCAGTGCAAACTTCATGCAAGCACACATGAATCATTTTACATGTCATATGTGAAATGCTCTTTATGCAGGAACAGACTGATTCAAACTGCAGACCAGGGTCAGTGGAGGAGGTATTATTAGATGTTCTCTCGCTGTCATCTGTTTGGGTTAAAGACTCAGACTGGCACAGCTGCCTGTTCTTTTTACAACATCTCTACGACACAGTTATAGTGTCCTGTATTTTTCTGTTGTGTCATCATGTTTTACTTTGGCTGTGTTTGATGAGTCCCTGTCGTCCCATCACACATGTCCTGTGTTAACTTTACATAGATTATGTTGGGACGTGAACAGTTCATGAAGCTCAAGGCGAAGACATGTCTGCATGTGTTTGAGTGTCAACATGTGTGTGTCTATGTGTTATACGGTGTGTATATGCGGGCTCCCTCAGGCCCACAGGATGGAGGACCGTCGGCCTCCTCAGTCTGCAGGAAACGGTTGAGTATCCACAATCACGCATGGAAGCAAGAGGAGCAGCAAGAATGAAGGGTCAAGGTTAAGGGTCAGGGTTCAGAGGTTTGTAGAAGGATGGCGGTGCGCCCAACCACAGCTGTGTTGTGGACGGGCAGCGTTTGACAGGTGGTACTATTAAATAACTGTTAGTGACTGACAACCACTGACAGACAGACAGACAGACTGAACCACCTACATTATTAAAACCAATCAATGTGTACGCCCTGTCTAGAGCTCAGAAGAGTTTCATCCAAGCACTTCAACAGGACACATACAGTACGAATGACTGTTTTTCATAATAGAACCAAAAAATAACATATAAAAACATATATATTTGCGATTAGCTGGTGTTTCATGCTGTGTATATATACATCAATATATCTATGTCTTTTTACTGGTCAATTTAAGATATCTAAAGATCCTTAGGGTAAGTGGTCGTTTTAACATTTAATGTCTAGACTGGATGTGTATTTCAGATATCTATGGTTCAGTTCTTCCTGGTCAAAATGAACATTTCAAATATCCACACCGTCATTCGTGCTAGGACAAAAATACTGTTACTTTTGCCATTCATGTGCGTTGGGCTTTAAATTCCAGATATCCACACTTGCATTTATCTGCTATAAAGTTCTTATAGAATTGGCATTCATTCCCGGTTCAAATGTCTCAGTAATCACAGGTATTTATCGGCTCCAGCTCCGATCGGCAGTGAGGGAAACAAGACACCTGCTATGTTTTAACCCTTTTCTGGCACAATGTTGTGAGGTGTATCGATGTTCCGGATACTGGTATGTAAACAGTCAGGCAAGAACATTATTTATGTGCAGTGGTGATTCTCTTCTCCATGTTGTACACTGGTAAAACAACACTGGTAAAACAGCGATGTGAGAGAGCTTCTTCAAGTCCAGTGTGCTAAAAAAACAGAAAGGCAAACTTGTCTGCTGGCAGTGTCACGATTTTTTCCATGTTTAAAAAAACGTGGATATCCGTGCACATTTTCTGTGCAAAAATGATATTTAAGTGGCCATTCTAATTATTATTAGCTCTGGAGAGCATTAATGGTAGCATGAGTAAGCATTAGTCGCACTAATGGCAGATACAGAACAGATTCACTGGCAGCAGTTCCAAGTTAGTCATGATGACATAGTGTAGTCTTTGGTCTGGTCACTTTTCAGAGATCAAAGAACAAAACAGAACAGAATGGGTACAGATAAATAAATGAACTTTTAACATTTTTAACATATGTTTTCTACAAAGGCTTAGGTCCATGATAATCCACAATCAACCTAAATGTGATTTATACATTACCTCTGGTCTCCAGAGGAAAGCAAGGATGCCTCTGTCCTTATATTTTTAGATTTAGTGCATGTCAAAGGGCAGTTTTCTCCTCGCTGGGTGATCTCTGTATCAAGGAAATTTATATTTGCCCAAAAAAATCTGTCTGGCATGCTCAATGTGCTTTGTTCAACCTGGGATGTCTCAAAATGACATGCAATAATCTCCCTGAAACACTCCTCATGTGGAATGTGCTCTCTGTGTGTAGTTTGGATCCCTGCTAGACAACATGATGTAGAATGTCACAGTAGTGCCAGGAATAAGATGTTGAAAAGGAAAGCAGCTTTTTAAAGTTAGCTGCACATGCAATGTTTGTCAGAGCTCCACTCCAAGAGACATGAAGACTGTACTGGTGACCATATAGGTGGCAAGATCCAAGAAACATCTTTCATCTTTTCATCAGTACGACCACATTTGAACTTTATAGCCACCTATACTGGAAATACAATATTTAGACAATAATTCAAACCTCAATGCACTGAGTTTCTACCAAAAATGACCAGGCAAACAAAGATTGTGTTCCCAGTAAAGATGAACTGTAACCTCTCTGGCAGTGTATTTCTTTTTATCACCCACAGAGCTCCAGACGTGTAAAAAGTACAACATTATTTCACTCAAGGAAAAGTACTCATACTATGATGAAATTGTACTCAAGTAAAAGTTAAATTACTGTTAAAATGTACTAAAATCTTCCATCCCGGCAGGGCATGTGTAATGAAAACTGCTCTCCTCTGGTAAAGTTCATCATCTGTTAAATCTATGTATGTATGGTCGTCCTTCGGTTTACGTTACTAATATTGCATTGTATACATTAAATACTGTATAGGCCTCGTTCACTTGTGTGTATATATGATGTATAGCAAGATAGATTACATAAAAAATCAAGACACTTTTACTTTAACATAACATGCATCTACAGTTTTACACATAGAAAACTAAAGAAAACTGAGACTAAAGTTCATTCTGATCAATGATCTGCAGACTTTCTCCAGGAGACTAAGTCATTAAAGTGTTTCATGCATGAGCAGTCAACTAAATCGTTTTGTTTGATTTGTTTCTATTTTTTCTTTACCTTGCTATGCAAAGTATTACACAGGTCCCAGTAAAAAGAAAATGAATCAACACGTTTTATTTACATCCAGCAAAAAAAAAATGTTTTTCTACTTTATCATAACCGGGCACATAATGATTTTTCATTTTAGATAAATATTATTCTACACAGTTCTGTCTGTATTCAAACACTATCATACTTTGGTCCATACATCATCACCCACTGTGCTCTGCTCTAGAACATTGTCCACTCATTTTTTATCCAAATCAGAATCTGAAAAAATGACCAGTCAAGAAGTTTTTTCTTATCTTAGGAAAAATATTTAGCTTTGGTCCGTTACTGTACTTACCTTGCCATTATAATGCTCCTAATTTAGTATATCTGATAAAGATTGGAGCGGGACTCCAGTTAAGTGGTCTGCTTTCGGCTTTGTTTACAAATTGAGCTTCGCACACAATTTTATGTAACTGTTACATGGCAGGAATATAAATCAAAAGGAACATTTCATGTATATATTGTAATAATTGGATAAAGGTGGGAGTTATTTGTGACTATGGACGTCGTTTCCATGGTTACACAGGCTCGGAGTTGGTACAGGTTGTGGTTATAATACCTTTACATGGTCCACATGTCAACGTTGTGTGTCGTCTGTGCTGACTGGCCATGTGACTCCAGACAGTCTGACTGGTCTATCAGTCGACTGCAGAGCCCACAGGGTCAGTATCTCACAGATGCTATCACACTAATGAGAAAGACAGGAAAGGAGGAGGAGAGCAGGTCAGGTGTGTGCGTCTTTAATTTACAACACACATGGCTTCCAGTCACCATCCTAAAGATTCACTACAAATCTGTCTTTTAATGACCTCGTGCGATGCTCTAAGTCTCTATGAGTACGAGACCATCACTTTCAGTTATTTCAACTTTTGGTGAGTTTGATGTTATTACATTTTGAATGAACAGACATATTATCACCAGTCTTTTGAGCCCAACTCCTGGGGGAAATGTCCAGCTGTTTAGTTTTTAAATGATCCAGTATGTTCACCAGCTACAGGTAGAAAATGTGTGTGTCTGTGGTTTGGTGCTGAGCATCTTAAGAGGCATTTCCACTGCATGGTCCATTGCAACACAGTGAAATATGTCTCAGAAATGCACAAAGAATTATTAAAAAGCATATAACAAATAAAAGACTAAGGCCTTTGCACTCTAGTCTGTATTTTTCATGTGTGGTTTAATAATCAACTGACAAAAATTATTAACACACTAAAACCTTGCATTGTATTTAATGTGTTCATTATTATGTGCATTTTTAGACATTATATTAACTGTGAAAATTTGCAAAATGAACTTTGAGAGGAGTCTGTTCAGAGATGCAATCTGGTGTTATGTCATGTTACATCTCAGTGTTATTATGTTTTGTATTGTATTGTTTTGAATGTCTTTTCAAGCCTGTGTCACATGGTTCAAAATGCTGCAGAGAGAATTAAATCTAAATAAAATGTTGACCCAAAAGGTCAAAGGTCAACTTCCCTGAGACATCGCAATGTTATGTGAAAGCCAAGAGGCATGGGCTGCGGCTCGAAAATGAAGCCAGTGGGGTAAGTATCTTAAGTGTGATACCGCTGGTGGCCACTAGATGCTGACTCCAAAAAGCTCTGGCTCCCAAAGACTTATCTCTAAAAACACTAAATATTTTTTTTCCAGAAGTCATTCTAATCTCATTAATTCCAGTTATACACATTCAAAGTTGAAAACACTTTTCTGGCCATTATTCAACACCGTACTCCTCTGTAAAAACAGTCTGTAAATAAAGACATCATGTTTCTCACTGGAAATGATTCACTCGATTCCGACATGTCAAGATACTCAGAAGTTACATTTCACCAAAAAATACACTTAATACTTTTTATTCTTTCAAAGTCTTCACAACAGATATTATGAGTCTGGACAGACGTGGATGGAAACTGACAACCGTCTGGCGTTAGTTTGACTTAAATATTCTTTAGGCACCGTAGACTGTCCTGGACCACCTAGATAATAAATACCTTAAAAATTCCCTCGTCTTCCTCAACACTGTACATAAAAGTCCCGTATTTCACAAATCCTGTTTCACATTTCCAACTGGAAGTAAACTATTGGCGCATGTTACGAATTGGATCTAAATGTCAGACTTTGATGCTGTTTGGGGAGTGAAGATAACTAAACTAACGGCCTACAGACTGGGTGGCATGTTTCAATATTTCCTGATGCTTTCTGGCAAATACAAAGCTCTAGATATTTGAGTTAAGAAACGTACATACCAATACTGGCAGTCTGTGCAACCAACCTCACATTTAAATGGCAAATCATCTGGTCACTCAATCGATTGTTTTTCTCCGTCTGCATACTTCCCTCCATATTGGAAAATTGTTGGAAAAATCTCTCTGTGTGTTTTATCAAGGGTGCCTGACTGAACAAACAAACCAGACAAATCAAACCAAAAGCTATGTGAAGTTCTGGAGCCAAAGTGAAAAAAAAACATTTGACAGTTTCACTGTGGATATCCAGCCTCAAATTACAGCTCCCCTCTCTACCTGACTCCAACCTGAAAGGATCCAAACCTGAGATGGACCGAACAGAACAGTTGACTGTATTTTTCAATAAAGATGTTGGGGCCCAACCCAAAACCAAGCAATTATTTGTTAAATTTATCTTCCCCTAATCCTGGCCCATCGAGTCCTGTCAGGTCTGGGCAGAAATGTCCCCTTTCTTCACAGGCAGCCTGGTATTTGCCCCGAGGCTGCTCCCGCTCTCCTTCCGTCTTGACTTGGACCAGGTCTGCAGTTGGTTGGGTTCTACCGCCTCTTCCAAGCCTCTAAGCCAAATATTTTCCCCTCCACAGGTTTCCACTGACAGGCTGTGGGAACCAGCAACTCTACTCTACTCTACCGTCCGTGCGCACCACACTCTGTTAGTGTGTGTCTGTATTTCTTAGTACAGATACAGTATCTTCTACTGTATAATGTTTAGTCTGTATTTTGTCCATTATTTACTCTCTGGTTAACATACGAGCATTAAAAGAGCTTTTTTGTGTGGAATACAGATCAAATGTTTTATTGAGAACACAGAGAAGAATCCAGCGCGCTGTCCATCACTTCGTATGGGTTTCTCTTGGTTTCTGGGGAGTTTAGCTACTGTGGTTGCAGTGGGTCATGTAGTTGTCGGTTTGGGGCTCTTCCCCCTAGGAAATTTGATGTTATTTACCTAAAAACTGCGCAGTTTCACATGAGTGTAACCTCTTAACATCCACCAGGTTACAATTTAAAGTTGGCAATTTAAAGCTCAGTTCAGACCAAAGATTTGTGATGAGATGAGCTGAAGACTTGCAAAGCTCCCGTCTACAATGTGCTGAAACCAAAGCAACGAGATGGTGTATCATTTCAATAACAACAGCTCGATGTAAATACATTCTTACTTCCAGCTTTTCAGGCTTTTTTGATGCTGGATATAATAAGTAGCATCTTAAAATATGAAAGAACAGTGATAGGTACTTACTACAGCTGCATTTCTGGTATTTATGAAACGATGAAAACATTTTTTTTTTTTAAATGAGAGGGTTCTCCCTTCTATTCCTGCAGTAGTTCAGTAGTTGGTGAATATTGAAACAGGATTTACTGGGGAAATGGCGCTGCACTTTGTGGTAATGGGTGAGTTACAACCCATAAATGCTGACACACACTATATAGTGCAATGTTCTAAAACAAGCTGAATCGCTGGTGACACCATCAGCCGACAAGAGACGAGCTGAGACGGACCAGTTCACTCCGCTGCAACCTTTACCTTTTACGTTCTAAAATCGTCTTGATCAAGTCTTTGATTTAAACTGGGCTTAAGGGCTAGGGTTGGGGTTAGATTTGAGCCATGTTTGAACTGATGTAATTTAGGTTTAGCCACATGTCAAACACAAGAACTATGAAGATGTTCCATTTCAAATGAATTAGTTTTAGAAAATAACACTCTTTGATGCCCTTGACCTCATATGTCACTGAATACGTTCCATCCACAGTAGCTGTGTAAACATGATGGAAGCAGATGTCAAAACGTTGCTTGGCTCAGTGAATGGAAAGTTTACATATAAAAAACACCCAGATGAAACTGTTGATAGGAGCATCGTTCTGTGTAATGTCTGCAGTGAGGACTTTCTGATCCTGAAATATCACCTCATAAAGCGCTAAGCCCGCGAGCTTAGAGGTCAGACCTGCACAGCCACAGAGCAACAAGCTTCATCAGCCACACTCCAATTGGTGTTCAGACACCAATTGAGTAAGTGTACATCAGAGATTAACCAACTCAATCAATAAATAGATTTCAGGGCGATTTACATGCGTTACATGAAAGCAATGCTGACCTTTTAAAGTTTATGTCCATCTATTCATTGATTCCCTCTTCTGCCAATATCCATTTGAACTGAAATGTAAATTACAAACTGTGTGCACAGTGCAAACTTTATGTCGAAATGTGTCCTACTTTTTTATGCACGAAGCTTGTACCGATAACTTCCAATAATGCACAACACGGTCACAGAAAACTGTGCGGCTCCTCTTCAATTTCACAAGTGAGCTTGGATTGACGTACATGTAGCTTTACAAGTATAACAAATAACAGAGAAAGATCTGTGATTTTGCACAGGAGACCTTGACCAAATGGAATATATTAATTACAGTATGTTCAGAGTAGCAGAAATATGACTAAATATAAAAGCAAATAACAGACAATATTTTGTTCCAAAAATCAAAGTTGGCTCCCATATGAAATATTTTTTATGCTTCTAAGAGAAAGTGACACTGACATGTCAGTGACACTTTCTTTAAGCCTCCTCCGCCACCACCCCAGCATCAACCCGTAGGCGCCGGGGGAAGTTTTATTCATTACTCTCCAATAATAATAATAATAATAATTGTAATGAGCTAGGAGCCTTGATGCCAAACTCTAAATATATTCTGCTGCTGTAATAAAAGATCAAATGTGAACTTTGTTACAGAAGTTCAGGTTCTGTAGAACAGGTTTGTGTCGAGTCAATCATTTCTATTTGGCGGCTTCTGGGTAATTGTGTACAATAAAAGTGCTCTTGGGGAATAATGGTTCCTACAAATGTAGGTACGGTTCCACTTACCTGGGCTCTAAGGAAAGTTTGTGGAATTTAAAAGAAGAGAGCTGCATTTAGAAAATGTGTATTTAAGCAACATATTTAGTATTTATGTGTATTTTCCTTTTTTAATTTGTGAAAGGTTCAATATGTAAGATTAGCACATGCTTGTGTGTTTATGTGTAGTTTGTGTTGGAGTCGGTGTTGAATTTCCAAGCTGATGGTAGCTAGTGTTACAAACTGTTCCAGCTTTAGAGAAACAGAAAAGAGGAACTGAAAGACTCGGGAGTGAGCCTATTCCTCTACATAGAAATCAGTGTAGCCTACAGGCTGTTATCATGGATGTAGACAACTGAGGCTTTAGCTCAGCTAACATCAACAAACTCCTCAAACACGAACTTCACATAAGCATACAAGCTTGCAAAAATCTTACATATTGAACCTTTAATTTATTAATTGTTAACAAATAAACAGAGTGAATGTGGTTAATTATGTTGGTAACATGCAATGTACACATTTTCTGGTGCACAAATGTATTCTATACAGATTAGCAAAAGGTTTTACTAATGTGGGCTTGATAATGCTGCAAAATTGTATCTATTTATTATTATTCATGATATCTGAACATTTGC
>JAPQRN010000019.1:13756864-13768404 GCA_037367275.1 Coranthus polyacanthus | reverse complement strand
AGGTTTTACTAATGTGGGCTTGATAATGCTGCAAAATTGTATCTATTTATTATTATTCATGATATCTGAACATTTGCCAGACATTTTCAAAAGCCAGCCGACTGCTGACACAGTGTCTGCTCTCAAATGTACATCAAACATGAGATATATGAAGTGTAATTGCTACTGATAATGAATGTAATTATGTGTGTTCATCAAGCTTTGACTGATGTACTCGAAGGTTCGAGTCAGGTGTGACTGTGTGTGACTGGGTGAGGCCAGGACACCAGCCTGAGGGAGGAGGACAACCTTTCTCCTGCCTGCTCTTCCTCCATCTCTCACTCTCTGATACACCACAAGTCATGTTTGCGGTTTCGTGCATTTTGACGTTTGTAACACCTACACAAGTAATTGTTCCTGACACCAGCTGACAGGGCATTGGCAGACTCCCACATTTCTGCCTTTGTAGTTGGCTGAACCTCTTCTACCTGTATTTTTATCACCCGGGACAAAATAATTGTCATGGCATCTTAAAGGGATCGCTGTGTTCTTCCAACTCAGGTTTCTCCCTCAGGTGCAAATAGCTGCCAGATGACTTACTTCACATGATCTTTTTTTTTTTTTTCATCGAGGAAAATTTCCCAACACAAAGGTATGCCCATAAAGTTGAGCACCACACTCAGTGACGTGTGTATTATTAATTTGTTCCTCTGTTGATGTACAGAATGATAGGAAAGCAGCTCACAAAAGATTCGTGCTGCGGCGAGTTCAAGATCCTCTGGATTTAAAACCACATACAAAAAAAATAAATAAAGAAGTTTGAACATTTGTAAAGGGAAGGATTGGTCTAGAACCTGTGTATGCATCTGGGGACATGCCCTGATTGATTGAATATTGCTTTATCAATTTTAATCTTCAACATGTTTTTTTTTTTCAGTTTTGTACTGAAAGCTGTATAAGGAGTTAATGTGAGGCTTACGTAACAGAGTTAAGGTGGTACTGGAAGGAAGCCACTAATGCTGGTTGAAAGCCAGTAATATTACAAAACGAGATTAAAAGTAATTTTTTGTCATCACAATACCAAGGGACACTGTGTTCCTGTTGAAAACACGCTCATTGTGGGTCGTTAACAGGCTTAAATGACCAGTTTCAGACATCTGTTTAGGTGTCGTATCCCACATCATCATATTTTTCCATTAAAGTGAGAAGAAGGAGCAAGGTGACGTAGTTATAGCAGAGGTTGTGGTGGACAGTTTGGATGACATAGCTTTGGACCAGAAAGACACCTCTGTTCGCCTCCTGTTTCAAACCCACAAGAAATGCTATTTTTAACTGTGACAATTTTATGCTTATTGTATTGTACAGTATGTAGTTTGTAACCACGACCATGTTTACACTTCAAATAGACGCTTCACTGTTTCCACTGGCAGATCATTCTCCACACGTCCAAACATTTCATGTGGGGTTCTGCAGGGTTCAGTGTTAGGTCCAGTTGTTTTCTGTCTATACATCCTTTGGGAAGAATCATCCAAACAGCACTATTACACATTTTACACTTTTATTGTTGGGCTTTTTATTGTGTTTAACCAGTTTTCATTTTTTATCACATTCCCGGGCTTTTAAATTGTGTTCAGAGTCGTTTCTGTTTTTAGTACAGCATCAATCCCTTTTTTAAATGTGTTCAGTTGAAATCCAATTATTTGTCCACACGTAGTTCTTGATAGTTTTTTGACATCACTGGGCAAAACTTCCACAATAGCATTTAAGCATGTTGTAATTCAAGTGGTCTGAGTGGAAACAAGAATTCTACCCCCTTCTCTGGACTCTGTTTAGTTCACATGTACAACTATAGAAAATCTACCCTGTGACGGGAGGTTTCCGCTGCTCGTAGGTGTTTTCAAACAGGTAGATGGGTTGAATGCATGGTTGACATATGAGCTTAGAGAGTCAGTCAGATGTGACTCTACTTCTCTACTCCGTGGCTTGACACAGAAACTTGGACAAGTAGCTGAATTTTTCCATAGTGGTGTGAAATGGCCTTAGGTCATATTCAGTCTTTTCATTTGGACCGAGAGATGCTGCAGAAGGAAGGTGTGTATTTTCAAATTCTGGCGTTTTTTTCCCCTGATTTCAGCTCCTGCAGCTTTAATTACATTTGACAAATATAGGCATAGTTTGCGAGTAACAACTAAAGTTAGCTGCCATCCCATAATCTGGTTGTTTAGCCTTCTCCTCCGTCATATAAATCTAAAAAATGACAGAAAGCTCTAGCCCTGTCCTCAGTCACGAGGCTGATCATGCAACAAGTAAGTTGTTTTTTTTTTATAGTGATAGGCCGTAGATGAAAGATTTGTTCCTTCTTTCACATGGTGTTCATGTTCTCTAAATTAATTTGAATTGTGGATGTCATTTGTGAATTTATGCCCCTCAGAGCAGATGCAATTTGGCTCTTTTTCAAGAAAGGTGACAGTAGTGTAGAAGAGATGAGTGAAGGTCATTTTCAGCAACAGTAACAGCACAAATAACTGAAATGACAATCACAAAAGAAACATAAAGTATTTACTATAATATGAGGTGGAACTTTACTGAGCTACAAAATATAATCCCGCCACAGTCTTTGAATGTAGTCATTTTCTTTTTCATCATCATTAGGCTCTAACTGTGCTCCCAGAATCCGGTTTGCATGACGCTCCTGGGCAGGTTACATATATGTGTTACATGTCGCACATTTTGCATGTTTTTTCATTTTTTGCATGTACTGATGTACAGGCATTTATGTGCATATTTTATTTTTGTTGTATCTTATCTCCATGTTGATTATTGTTATAATATTTTCTATGTAATTTATCAAAAATTTTCTACATATTTTATTGCAAATTATTGTTTATTATTATTTTATTTAGGCTTTAATAAACTTCGACTTGACTTGGATAAAAGGAGTTGCGATTTATAATATTTCACAATGAGCTGACATTGAAGGTAGTATTAAATTATGCACGTTTCTTTAATTTATTTCACAATTTAATTGACACCTTATATAATTGTCTGTCTTTATTCTTACAGTTATTTATTTCATGTCATTTTTGTTTATTTATGTCTTTGTGAACACTTGTATGTGTGAAACTGATAATCTTACTCCTGTTTTGTATAAATGGGAACTTATTTAGAGCAGGACAAATATGATATGCTTACGTGTTCCAGTGATCTTGAGTAAGAGATATGTTTTCTCTTTGACCCCATTCCCATGTAGAGCTGCAGACCAGAGGGAGGGGAAGACGCAGAGATGGACACATACAGTATGACTCCGACTCCCGACTCTGTCATTATACTATACAACACTGAGTCGGTTAGTTATATACGGCCTAAACTGTTTAAGATAAATCATTCAATTGTAAAACAATCTGCCATCTTTTGGTCAGTCAGCCTGGACAATAACACTTTCTATCACGGTGCCGTGGAATTGAAAAACCTGCCTCCTTTAATTAACGAAGCATCGAACCCTCAAACAGTAGCTGCTAGATATTCCTAAACAGACTGTGGATTTCTAAATGTCCTGGTTTATTTTTTACCTTTAATCCATCAATGTCTGCATCTAGTCTGGTTTACTCAGTTTTCCAGGTTTCAGTTCCTGACATTCCTGGTCTCCACCTTATTTAAAAATGGTTGATTGTGAAAATATCAGAGTCCCTGAAACTAAGTCCTGGATCAAACTGTATTTCGGACTAAAAGACAAAAGAAAGACAAAAACACTCAGTGTAGAGGTTGAAAACAATGTAAAGAAACATCACAATGTAAAGCGATCCAGTACAACATTTAAGTTACTTTAAGGATAATCATCTGTATTTTTGCTGCATCATGTTCTAGGTATATAACTCTGTATGTTCATGTGTTGAGGAAACAATCAAGTAGAGCGTGTAACAATCCATCCTATTCTCTGGATCAGATTGCTTTGAGCTCCATCCATCAGCTCTGTTTCCTTATGTGAATCATTAAACTTGCATCTACTCTAATTTAAATCTGTTAATTTCCTCCAACTCCAACACTTTGGCTTGATTGTATGTAATTTGTTATACAGTAAGCATGCAACGTTGCATGTTAAGATTGCCCTTAAATTACTGGCATTAGTATTTGCAGTTCATAAAAGCTGCAATTTCCCAACAATTTTAGCAAGCTGTTTCCAATGTTAACTAGACTAAACTAGTTCTGAGAACTGCCGCAGTTTACAAATACGTTCTGCTTGAAGGTTTGCAAATTTTCAGCACCAGAAACGACATAAGTAGCTTAAAACTACTTAAGTATACAGGTGCAAAATTGCAAGTCAAGAGTCCAAAACAAAAACCACTTGACCATGTATTGCAACTTAACAAAAACTGTTAAGGCAGAATCACAGTCCACATGTACAACTTAAAATGTGTAGTCTGAGAACTGTTCTACACAACCAACCTTGAAGTACTTTACTTCCATCGTGATAATTAAAGGATAAATATGTAAGATTTGTTCCTGCTCTTGTGCTTACGTGAAGTTTGTGTTGGACTCTGTTTTTGTGATGAGAACTGGCCTTTTGTTGACGCTAGCTAAGTCCATTTCTAAGCTAATGAATGTCTGAGTTGCCTCCATCCATGATAACAGTCCGTACACTCATGTCCATGTAGAGGACTTGGGTGGTTTACAAAAAACCTCGAGTTCTTCAGTGCCTCTTTCCTGCTCCTCTGCAGCTGCAACACTAGCTACCGTTAGCTTAGAAATGGAGTTAACGTCAACAAACGACCAGCTCCCAACACAACACAGACTCCAACACAAACACATTCTTCACATAAGCAACGAGCAAACATGAAGCTTACATACTGACCCTGTAATTTTGCATAAACCTTGTCTTATTTTAATACTACAACAAACCAAACCAACAAAGAGCAGTTTCTTACACGTTTCATATTTTGCAGAGGTTTAAAGTAACGAAGTACAAATAATTCTTTACTGTAGTTTTTCGGGTATATTTAATTAACTTGAGCATTTTCTTTACTGACGACTTTACTTTTAATGCAAATATCTGTACCTTCATCTCCTTACATTCTGGAAACAGGCTTGTTTCTTTAGTTGTAAAGCGTTCAAGGGGGATTTTTAATGTTTTCATCATCAAAACGATTTCATCATGAATGGGCAGTAACACACAGAAAAGATGACCACTTGGTGCCGGTACAAATATAGAAATACTTTTTACTTTTACTCTTTGAGTACATTTCAGAGGTTGTACTTTTGTTCTTGTACTTGAGTACAGAGTTTGAATAAGTAGATCTACTTTTACCAGAGTATTTTCTTTAAACAAGTGTCTGTACGTCTACTTGAGTAAAGAATTTGTGTACTTTTGATACCTCTGATATTTCTCCTTAGTTGGCTTATTCAACACAAAATATTAAGAGTAATGTTCAACGAGCGTAATAATAATTCTGCAGCACTAGAATTGCTTCTAAGCTGGTAATAGCAAATTTGTTGGACAACAGTCAAACTACTGTGATCGTCATCATACCAATAGCTGTTATGATCAGATACACCTGTTCTCCTCTTCCTGATAGAGACGCTTGAGCAAAGCACGTCCTTTAATTTTCCTAAATATACCTGTAGCCCATGCACACACAGTTACACACACTCCTGTAGATGTTCAGGGGGTTCACCTCAGACTGGCAGTGTCTGGGACCTTTAATCCTCGAAGCCCCCTTTGAAAACAGGAGATAAAGAGAGAGAGAGAGAGAGAGAGAGAGAGAGAGAGAGAGAGAGAAGCCAGCTGACAAACGGCATCAAATCTGGGAAAATACCTACAAATCCATCTCACCCAGACAGAGACAGAGAGGGGGAGAGGAAGAGAGAGAGATGGGCTGAGGAAAGGGGGTTGATAGAAGATGAGACAGAGAGATCGTCATTCTCTCCTCTTTGTGTCTAGAGGGGGAAATGAGGGGAGCGTCTGAAACACAGCCCCTATTTAAAAACCTCCTGAGTTTGTCTCATAATGTCAGTGACTGTCTGAAGGGAAGAGCCTCTGCATCAGCATCGGCTTGTTTCAACTTGAGTTGTTTTTTGAAATGTTATTTAGTTTTTATTTTTATTTAGTCTTTCAGTTTGGTTTTTTTTGTGTTTTGGTTTTTGAGTTTACTTTCGTGTGTTCAGAAGTACTTTAATTTATTTTGAGGAAACGAGTTCAGTATTTATTTAGCTTTGTATTATTTGTACTTTTTTAGAGGTGTGATGATTTTTGGAAGCTGAAAAGGGTAGGATGAAAGAATGCGTGACATCAAAAGTTTACAAAACTATTGTTTATTAAAGGCCTCAAGGCCATTTCATTTTATTTTAATGTAGTGACCACAGTGCAAATCAAAGGGGAAACAAAGCTGATTTTACCTGCAATTCTGTTCTATTTTACATTGTGTCGCATTGTTCATTGTGTTTTTCATTTAGATCTTGGATTTTTGAAAACTCTCATTTACATTTTTATTTCAGTTAACAAAATAATTTTTTCACTGCTAGTTTTAGTCGTAGTTTTTGTTAACTACATGTCATTTTTTTTATACGAGCTACAAATAAATTATATTGTGTATGTTCTTATTGTCAACAAATAACACAAATAAGTCCACTTTCCAAAAATGCTCATTGAGATTGTGGACTAATGCCTCAGGTCTCATGTCTATGTGTCAATATGTGAGTGGATTCAAATAGACTGCAGCTTAAGTGATGGTAGAATAGAAATTAATATCATTTTATATTATTTATAGACTGTAAATGTGTCAAATTAGTAATGTTTCATTGGTTCCGATGGTATTATTATTATAATTACATTACTCAGATGAAAATAAGATGAAAGAAATAAGCAAAACCTATCATGTGGACTGAAAAACATCAAAAACTGCTTGAAAAACTGATCAATTACCTGGTAGAGGCACCACTTCTGCAGTCCCAGACTTCAGGAAGCCTTTCATCCTACATACAGATGCTTCCAATCAGGGTCTCGGCACAGTTCTACATCACGAGCAAGCAAGAAAAATGAGAGGAATTGCATATGCATCACAAAGGCTCGCTGAGCCTGAGAGGAACTACAACTTTCATTATGGAAAACTAGAGTTCATTGCTGTCTGTGAAAAATGTAAATGAGTTTGTTGTGCACTGTGTATACAGACAACAGCCCACAAACAGCCAAACTATGGATGTCAGTGGATGGCACGTCTGGCAGGTAGCAGGTTTGGGGAAAACCTGTGAGTAATGACACTATGATTAAAGAGTGGACGGAGGATCAATAGACTATTGACTATACGTCATTTGGACTATTTCCTTGTGGAGTAATAAAAGAATAAGACAATCGGCCCTTTCTAAAACGATGCGTTTGGCCTAAAATGAGCGGATCAGGAGTCAGCAGTTGAGGACATTCAGTACGCAGATTCCTATTGTTGTTGAAAACAGCTGTAAGAGCACAACTTGCTCTCAGTGAAAAGTACAACAACACAGTGTTGAAAGCATTACAAAATGACATGGAACAGAGACAAGCAGTGGTGAGGGACAGACTCGTTTGGCTTCAAATGAAAAGGGAGATTGAGCAAATGTTACTTTAAGATGAAGCCAAGTAGAGAGATCAGACCACTCATCAGTACTGACACTAATCAAATCACTTGTTTTGCAGAACCTGCATCAAAATCTGGCAAGACAGTAGGTGGCAAGATAGTTAATGACTAGGCCTTGAAGTCTGGATTTCCTTTTTTAATACAACTTGACCAAGGTGAATTTGAGAATCAGCTAACTGTGAAATAACAGGCTCAAGCACAACACCATACCACCCAGAAGGCAGTGGCCAAGTTGAATGTTTTAATAAGACACTCCTGCAAATGCTAAAAATACTCACAGATAGAGAAAAGGCCAACTGAAAGAAGATATTAAGTGAACTTATTTATGCCTGCACATGTGCCAGGCATGAAGTTATAGGATTTTCCTCCTTTTTACTTTTTGTTCAAAAGACCTCCACGTCCTGGTGACTTTCTGTTCAGTCTGACAGCAAATACTGGAAACCTGGACCATAACAAAACCATAAATAACGGAAAAGAAACGCAAGAAGCATATGAGGTTGCAAGCCAGTGCCCTGACCACAGTCTGTCTGTGACTATCCAACAACTAAGTTTTTCATAGACAATTTTCAGAATATACACCTTGAAAATACTGTCCATTCTCTGGCCCTATTTTATCAAGCACAGGCAGGAATGTAAAGGTTAAGGAGATCAGACAAGTTAAAAAAAGGCACATACATATTTAAAATTTTCTTGAAATCTGATCTAACATGAATAGAGAGCCAGTGAAGCAAAGCCAAGATTTCTGCAGTAGGTTCAAATTTCTGCTTTTAGTTAGAATTGTACCTGAAGCATTTTCAACCACTGTAGCACTTTCAGTACTTGTACAAGTCATCACTGAAAAAAAAAATCTATGTAATATCTATCTCTGAACAAAACCACAGTATTTTTTCAATAATGCAGTCTTGGTTATATACTGTATGTAACACGCTGGTCCAAAAAAAGGGCAACACCAATATTTTTGGAAGGTGAATTATGATTTATCAAACAATTATTAAGTGTTACTGTTAAATGATCAAACTAGTGTCTGTGATAACCAGCAACAATTTATGATTATATACAGCAGCCAGAGGTTCCCCTACTTTTTTACTCTGGCAAGTAAATACATCTGAACATCATCAGCATAGCAATGGAAACATATACCCATGACTACCTAGAATTTGGGGAAATATAAAGAGCGAAAAGCAGAGGACCAAGGACAGAGCCCTGAGGTACACCACATTTCACTGCAGAGAATTCTGATGTAGAATTATTGGTAACTATACACAATACAGTACATAAGACTGTATGTAGGGAAAAAAAGAGGAATGAGCTGACTTGATAGTAATAACAAGTTCCTGTCCAAACAAGGGACTATGTTGTTGTTACTGATGAGTTACTAGAGAACAGACTGGGAGGCACAAAAATAAACACATTAGGTGTTAAATGTGAATGGACATAGTTACCATTTTATTCAGACATCATTCTTCAGTAATGTGTCCACACAGCATGATTGGTTGACGCCTTAATTTGTTGTGGAAAAGCTCACTGACCTTGAAAAAAAAAGTTTTTTTTGCCGTTTATATTCTATGTGAAAGTACTCATGGCAAAAGCTACAGTTAATAGACATGTGATGACATGCAAACTAATTGCATGTGAATAAAAAAACACCCCTGCTGCCTTTACCCAGAGTAAAATTCATTCATAGTTGATGAATGTAAGTTGTAAAACTAGGGCTTGAAATTTATTAAATTTAATATTAGCTTTGGATGATAAATTAAGAATAGATTTATCGATATGGTCAACCATCTGCTGCTAAAACTTGTCTAAATTTATGGATAAAATAGTGGTGCCTGCTCCAGTAGTTATCAACAAAGCCAAATCCCTGCTCTTTACAGTATCGAGTCGCAAAGGGGTTAATTGAAGTAGGTTTGCTATGGAACAATCACTTTTTACAGTGGCGTTCCACCTGCTGTGCAGTCTGCAAAGATGGTAGAAAGCGATGGTCATTATTAGACTTTGGAGCTGTTTTGATAAAAGCTAGTGTTCCCTTCCGTTTGTTTTGGCAGAGGTGCAGTGATGTGTTTTTAATCGACTTCAAACAACACTGGAGCTCAATGGCACAGATGAATAAGCTAAATAAAATGAAAAGATCTCTGTTTTGAACATTTCATCATTCATTGCAACCAAAAAGAGGAAAGTAATAATAAAAAAGCAAAGAATTTGGCTGCAGCCTCTACCGTGTGTGGCCCTCGCCTATGAGCAAGAGAACATGAGAAGTGCATTATTCCAAAATGAAAGGATAATTTCATTTCATATCACATAAACAGATGGGTGTTTGGCAGTGAAGCCCTCTTCAGACCACATGAAACTGCTGTATGCATGCTCTGTGTCTTTGGAAAGAACCACACAAACATCAGCAAACCTATTTTAATGATGTGAAATGTTTTAAGTCATCTGGCCCGGATCAGTTTAACCAACTAAAAAGCATCGTTTTAAGCTCAGTGATGAACCGATGAGCCAAATACTGAGGGAGGAAATAAGTGAGAGAGTCACCATTCTCTCTGATATTGAGATGGAGGCTGGGTCATCCTCATGACACTAAATGCAGTGGGGCTGAGCTCCAACTGTAGCCGCAACCACGGCTCTGACCACCCTCTGGCTGTGGGTCGCTGTAACTATAGCCACGTTCTGTTGTGGTTGTAGCCAGCTTATACAGTAGCATCCGGCATGTGTACGTAAAAGTTTGTTTCAAATAATCTGATGTTATAAGTGAAGCTCTGCCGTGAGCACTAGTTAGCACTGGTATTGAACAGTAATGGTAAATATGTTAATTTCACTAACCAAAAATGTTAGAAAACATTAGCCTGTTTGCCATTGTTGGTTGTCAATGACATGCAACATGGCATTTACTAATATTAATCATATGCATAATATTGTGATAAAATGTTGATAATATATACAATGGTATTTTAGTAAGTTGATGCTGTGTTTATGATGTTAATTGTGTGTCCATGTAAATTTGAAAACTTTAAAATAAAAAGAAAATGCAAATTAAGTGCATTGATATCAACAGCTTGGCTACATTATGCATGGCTGTAATAAACACAGTAGAAGAATTAGAGGGCACGAACTAAAATGTGATGTTTTTTTCCTGAGACTGAGGAATGATTTGATCTCCTCTTCAGTTTACACTACCTGTCGTTGCCATGCTTTCACACTTTATGGGAATATCTGCGAAGATGCCAGAAACACCTCTATTCTGGAAGTGGCTTTTTAGTTAAATGGTCACTACGTCAGAACTTATTCAGAGAAGGTGTTTTCACCTCCTGATGAGTCTTTCTTGAAAAAAGCAAAACCACCGCCATTTCTGTCACCCTTTTTTAACATTATAGTTCAAAATGTGCATAAAAATACATTGACTGAATCATGGCTGTTGTAACTAATGTTATGATAAAGGTATATTATGACTACTGCTGATGCTGTAACCGAAATGAATGATTGCAGTTGTGCAGTTCTGCTGGGATATAATGCAGACCAATATTTGCAGCTTGTTACTGATTAAATCTAGTTCAACGTTAGCTGGAATATCATAATAAAGGTTCTCTATGTAAGATTTGCATGCGCTCGTGTGCTTATGTGAAGTCTGTGTTGTGCTGGGAGCCAGACGTATGTTGACATCAGTTGACCGCATTTCTAAGTTAATATTTAGTTATCTAGAGTTGTACACTGCTGTCACCTTAGAGGAGCAGAAAAGAGGAATTGAAGAACTTGAGAAAGACCCGAAACTCTACATAGAAATCAGTGTATTGTGGGTATAGATGTGAGTAAGTGAGACAGCCGTTAAGCTTAAAAATTCAAAGAGTCAGTTAACGTGAACAAACGACCGGCTACCAGCACAAAACAGGCTTCAACGTAAACCCTGCACATGCAAATCTTTCATAGTGCACCTTTAAGACAATGCTAGATGTATTTTCTTAAAAC
>JAPQRN010000019.1:13734034-13749971 GCA_037367275.1 Coranthus polyacanthus | reverse complement strand
ACACACACACACACACACACACACACTCACACACACACACACACACACACACACACACGCACACACACACACACACAGAGCTATCATTCATTTAGACTTGCTTTCGTCTGCAGAATTCTCTTACAGTATGTATAAGTATAAACAGCTGTAAAGCTGCTAATGCGGCTGTCATTCCAGTTTCCATAGGCAGTGATTTACAGCAGTTAAGCATGCAGATCAGCTGACCAATCAATAAACACATTCAATTGAAGAGGTATCACTGTCCAGAACAAACTCTTTGGAAGCAAGTGTGGTACGTCAGTCATAGCTACAAGAGCCTCCTCCTCTTTGTTTCTCATCTCCTCTAGAGACAGTGGAAGAGTGAGGATGGGAGGAAGCTTACGGAAGCCTAAATTAGATCATTGGAAAACACCTCGCACATAGCTGTTTATCTCCCCATTACCACCATGACCTCTTGAAATACCGTAGACGTTGGCATCTTTTCCCATTTCCTTTAAGTTTATGATTAAGGAACATGCAGATAGAATTACCAAATCATTTTCTGTCAAATCATTATCTGTTTTATACACCAGTGATTGACTAGTGGCCACATACAGCATCCATTTAGAAAATATGAAGAAGATTTTTATTTTTTTCAGTATTTAGGATATGTAGCATTTTTTTCTTCCTGTATTGAATCAATCCCAAAAACAACTGAAATGGAAAGAATTTTATTAGGAAGATTTACAGACCTCAAATATGTGCATTCAACCTGCACGTTCTGACGACCTTATAAATCCATCTGTCAGCTTATTATTAGTGAGTAGCCAACACCACCCACTGCAAGCTTTTTCCACTAATCAGGAACCGGTTAAATCTGATTTATATTTCCTGCCAATTAGGACTAGCATCCAGTATTCAGTGAACTGTCTTCTCTGAGTGAATTATGGATTCCCAGTGTTTCCCCATGTGTTCACACTGATATAGGCCAATAAAAAAATAACTTTAATCATTTTGTGAGGAAGTGAAAATATTAAGCAATAATACAGGGGCCAAAATTAACCTGCCAAGCTCCAAGTTTGGAAGATGTATCTAGAAGTGTTGATGTGGAACATGATTTTAGTTCAAAAACCATACGTCTGCGTGGTTTGGAGAAACGTACAATGGCAACATTTTGGCGTCTGGGTTGGAAATACATCCGTTTCCCAGCTCCGAGTTTCAGAGTTGTTTTTTTTTTTTGTTTTTTTTGCAGCCCCCTCCTCCTATTTCTTATCACAGACAGTCTCTGTGTCTCTCTGGCTCCTTGTTTCTGTGTCATGGCTGTCTGACTGTGGTCTCACACACTATGCTCACACATTACATAACGTCACTGTGTGTTTCTGCAGTTTGCAGCGTGCCTGATGCCAAAACTGTATCCATGGAGACATAATTGACCAAGAATTTCCTAATCCACCAGTCGCCATTAAAACATTAGGAGGAAATCTTGATATATGACTGTTTACAATCTTTTTTTTTGTAATATTAAACAGCCACTTATCCTACTCTTTCTCGAGTATTAGTCTCACTTGCTTTATTATTTTTCCCTTTTCTTTTTCTCTCCCTTTTCTGTTATTGTCTCTTTCTCTTTGTATCATTTCCTTTTAATCTCCATTCTTTTACTCTCACCTCTCTCTTCCTCCCTCTTCCTTATCATTTTTTTCTAGATTTAACCGTGATTGCTGGTTTTTTAAAAATATCCCAGAAAGCAACACTGAATAACTCATCTCTCTTCTTCGTGTCATCACTCATCTGTTTGTGTTTTGCAGAAGAAGTATTACACTGTGATGAAAAACAGGAATGGTATGTGTTGCAATTGGACTGACAGTCCCACGCGGCGGCTGAGACATTGGGCAACCAACCAGTAGATAGTTAAAAGTGGTTTGGATTCTTCAGGTCTGGTGGTTTGAGTGGGTGACTGGATTTAGATCACTACAGTTTGATACTGTGTTGGCTCAGCAAGTCTGCAGACAGACACGGGGCGCAGACAATGTGAATGTGTGGGTTGTGTGTGTCATTGTGTATTATGGTAGATTTATATCTATCATTATCAGAAGAAAATGTTCTCATTAAATTCAAAACGTTTGACTGGTTACTGAGCTAGATTCTTTTTAAAGGTTCAGTATGATAGATTCATGCTGATCGTGTGCTTGTGGGGCGTTCGTGTTGGAGTCTGTTTTGTGCCGGGAGCCAGTCGTTTTGGTTTTTTTTTTAATGTTTTTAACTCAATTTCTAAGCTAACGACTGTCTTGGTTGCCTACGTGATAACAGCCTGTTCACCGATTTCTATGTAGAGAACAAAGGCTGATTTTTCCGTGAAAATCCTCACGCTCGCTCCCAAGTCTCTCTTCTGATTCTCTATAATGGCAACAGTACACTAGCTACGGTTAGCTTAGAAATGGAGTTAGCTAACTTCAGCAAATAACCAACTCCCAGCTCAACACAGTCTCCCACACAAACGTCACGTAAGCACACGAGCCTGCTTGAATCTTACATATAGAACCTTCAACCGTTCGGTGGAAGAAAGTCAAACACTACGTCATCATTATTTTGTGGAAATGCCTAGGAAGCTAAGAACCAGGGCCTAGTTCTTCAGGAGTAATCTGATCGGATTTTGTCAAATTGGATTGGATCGGACTTTGAAAATAGGCAGATCAAAAGGGAAACGAGGATTCTGAAATCAGTGAATCATGTAATCTAGTCTTGGCTTTTTTTCCTCCATGCATGACTGCCTTCTTTTGGCAGATTTCTGGATAAATTTGATGTCTGGAGTCAGCATGTGCTCGCATTTTGAGCGTTGGGTTTTGATTGGTTCTCTTTTGTTTGCATTCCCTCTCATGTGCCAATTAAATCAATGCGCAGTGCTTTAAGCAACCAGAGTCTAAAATGTCTGGTTGTGACCAGCCGACCACAACAAGAAGGGTGGCCATGTCGTTGGACAAGAATGCCTTTCAGTGCTGGAAATTCAACAAGAATTTCCTTCTGAAATCAGAAAAGTAATGAGCCCACCCAGGCTTAGTTGAGAAAATGTGTAAAAGAGCCATGTGTGAATCTGCACTCTCAGTTTAGCGAGCTGTTCCCACAGATTTGTAAAGTTACTCAACAGATTCAAACCTCCAGGATGAAAAAAATCAATCACCTGATATCTGCAGGGACTCGTCTACAAAGTTCATTAAAAAGATATATTACACAATTTGCAAGTTTGACGTATTCACAGATTTGAAAGTGTGTGAATATCATTACAACTTTACCAAAGTTACAAATCTTTGGGCACGGATTGCAAATCTGTGGACACAAATTATTAATTCAAGAGCATGGTTTATAAACCGAGAGTACAGATTTACACATGGCTCAGTGGAAAAGGGCTCGACCATTGCTATAGTTTTAATAAAAGTTGTCAGTGTTGAGTAATGTTGGGAGGTTTACACTGCATGGCTTAAATTGAGGCTTTTAGAATTTTTCAGCTTTACTTTAAAACATTTGTCAGAAAAATGAATCAAAAAGTAATTAAAAGTAATAAGTAAGTAAGTAAGTAATAAGTCAAGTAATTAAAATAGTTACATTACCTATTACATTTTTAATAGGGTTAATATCTGTGAAGTATTACATTTCTTGTGCGTGTGACTCCCATTCCTGCAGAGCTCCTGTTGCGTTTCTTTCTCCTAAATGTCATCTGCAGCGTGATGACTGTGGTTAGTCAATATGTATCCAGCACCATATACTGAGTCACTGAGCAAACAGAAAGATGGAGAAACACTGGTGGAACGCCAAGTCCTCATCTCTGCCTGCTTTTGTTTTGTCTAATTAATTGTTTGAGGTGAGGACCACAGCGTTCATGTATCCAGGTAAACTCAGACCATTTAAGGTTAGAAATAGAACAGTGGCACATATGCCACAGAGCTGTGTGTAGAGGAACAATGTTTGAGCATGTTCCATCTCAAAACACGGAGGAAAGAAACATGCTAAATGTTTCTTTCCTTTCCCGTTTGGAGGACGTTCAGTCACTGTATATATGTGAAGTGTGATGTTCTTGTATTGATTTGACCACAAATCATCACACTTAAGTGACAAGACAGAGAAGACCTGACATCCTGTAGTTTTAGAGAGTTGAGGATTGAGTTGATGAACTTTTGACTTTATGAACAGAGACTGCTCCCATGTGAAAGCGAAAGTAAGTGTTGTTGTATTTAACCACAACTGTGTTTATTGTTGTAACCATGACGATCATCGTCTCCTCGCCTTTCGTTCATCTTTCTCTTGTTCCAAAGAGTCAGATCCGTTATTGTCAACAAGTCCTACGGAAACACCAACACCAGTAATGAATTCAACCTACAAACAGTATTGTCCTTTTATCTGTTACCCAATTTACCTTATTGGTCTGTGCACTAGAGCTACAGTAGAAACATTTAAAAACACATCTTCACCCTGGGACTGGGTGTTTTTTCCTTACGAAACAAAAGGTACACTAGTTTTTAAACAACTCTCCTCCAGAGTCCAAAACGATGTCACTTTTTGCCAACGCTGCAAAAAATCTGAAAATATAATTTCATAAAAAGGAGAAGAAGCACAATCCAGACCACTTCACATTTGTTTCCCTTCAATTTTTTTATTTCACCAAATTTTCCCATCAGAGGTTTTTCCTCCTGATGCCTTCGAGCAGATGCAGTTGGTCTTGTAGTTCTTTATCGTTCTAAACAGACTGAGCCTAAAGTATTAGTACCTTTCACACATATTAATGTTTGTTGTTTTTTTATCATAAATACAGGACGATAACTAAGAGGATTCGCGGAAAGATCTCTGCCTGCGTTTTCCTTAGGGAGCTCCCAACCCTGTCGGCTACGTGACAAAACTCTGCTTTGGTTTTCTAAAGGCAAGTGCAACAGATAAGACTGTCAACAAGAGGCGGTGAGGCCATAAAGGCAAATGGAGTTAAAGTTCAACAGAATATGACTCTTGAAGAAAAATGATCTTTATCTTTCATTTTTATTTTCAGGCTGAATTTATCTTTCTAGGTCGAAGTTAAATGACCTGACTGGAGGCAGTTATAATGTCTGTCGTGGCCAGTAGTCACCTGTGATATTACATTATTTGTGCAACTGCCAGTGAATGTAGAGGGGTTGGTACACAGACTCCAGCCTCTCTACCTTCTCCATTATATTCCAATCAATCAATTATACCTTTATTTTACATTTATTCATCAACACATCAAATAGTTGCACGGCAACGCTCACAGCATCACTTCATTTCTGAGTCTGCAATTAATCCACTTCAAGGGATGAATGTAGCAGTGACTAAAAACCACTTGAACACAGACAGGAAATATGACGATGAAGTAAAACAAAATGGAAGAGCAAACAAAACACTTACTAATGCTGATGAATGAGACTGCATTGAGTCTTCTGGAACTCCACCCTGTAGAAAAAAAGAGAAAATATGGAAGGCACTTTTTTAAGATAATGTTAGCCTTAAGATGCTTTTGGGAAACAGGGTCCAAGTTCATGGTCCAGTCATGTCAGACTTTGTGTTGTTTTGTTTTATATGTATTTTGAATGACGATACTGGAGCAAAACAGGACCTAACGTAGAAAGATGAAGAAGACATTTGACAAAAATTAAAGACACGTATCTTTCTCTTCATTGGATAAACTGTACATATCATTTCCCAACCACGTCTCATAGATATTATGTGTCTACACTTATATAATTATGCTTTGCGAAGATTTCCAATACAAAACGTCCAACTTAAGACACTTTAACTTGGTTAGAGTTAGAGAACAATCTCCAGAATTTGGTTTAATACAGAAAAAGTGCAAAATTTTGCAAAATATTGGGATATACAGTTTTCTTCTGAATTATGGATTTGTATTTGTCACCTAAAACACTTACATGTTTTTGTCTTCATTTTACACATGCCTATTTTGATGATTGTGTATATTGTACCTCTAGATTTGTGTAATGTTGCACTGCTTGGCATCTGTTTGTCACATTATGACCATAAAGAATAGTTGAAACCATCTGGTTTCTTCAACTCAGGACCAAAATCAGCCTTTAAAGTTGAAAGAAATTATTATTTGAGAGTTACTGCGATAACGTTTTTGCCCATATCGCCCGTCCCTAATTTAAACCAAACCACTTTTCCTAACTCTAGTGCTTTTGTTATCTAAACCTAAGTACAAACAAACTTCAGTCTCTGATGTCAAAGTGCATTCGCCTCCTCCTCGCCAACGTAGTCTTATGTATAGTGTTTATAAACTTAATTTCTGAAACATATGGCTGACTGCGCTTGTGTGTATGGTGATACACTGGATACTGAATTTAGCAGATTTTTGATTTTATTTTGTCTTTTACACCTCATTTAGTTGAATTTCAACAAATCAGATGAGAGCACATATGTTTTAACTGAATAAAAGATTGTATTTTATGTAAAAAAAACAAAACAAAATGCTGCTGTATGAAGGTATATTGATATGACATCTGTATCTAATCTGTCTGAATCTCTAAAAATCCCAAATACGATGACATCAAAACAGAAGCAACAGGGAGGTAACAGGAAATGTAAGGGAAGGCGGTAGGTAGGAGGTAAGTAGGTAAGAGGCGAGGATGAGAAAAATGTCAGTGAAGCAGAAGAAGGAACAAATTACCTGCCAGATCTGTCATGTTGTCTGTGCTCATCCTCTGTTAATATGAGCTGAAATGTTGACATTCACATCAGCACTTCTGCTCTGAGAGAACAGTTAGTACAGCAGAGTATTAGTCTCTCTCCATTTCACCCTCATGTCACTTCAGCTTGTAAACTAACCAACAAGTCCTCCAGCCTGAAAAAACCTAAATGTGGTGCCACCTAAAAGAAAATGCCCTTCATCAGTTTCCAAGTTTACAGTTTATACTATATTTTTAAAAGATTTTACTGCTTTACCAATGCCGTCTGACTGTACTTTCTGAAGGGGAACTGAGGAGCTGGAGCACTCTTCAACCACACCAGACTCCCCTGGCAGAAACACTGCCTTGATTAGTTAGTTTTTGGTGTTTTAACACGTCACTTCGGATCCAAATGAACAAACAAAGGAACCAACCGAGGCAGCAAGTAAAATTACAGTTCAGTCAGATAACTCACATCAGAAATGTGAAGCATCAGAGTTTGGCATCCAGGCTCTGAGCTCAGATATATTCACATGTAGATATGTGAGGCGTGGACATGTCAGAGGGAGAGCTGGGAAACAGACCTCCAAATCGTAAGATGCATTTGGTAGATGCTTTGGAGAGAGGGATATAATGGCATCGGTTCCCCAATTTTCACAAAGTCCCACTGAAGTGCAGTGCTAGAGAAGGTGGGCTGCACACTTCTGATTTTTAATATCAACTTCATGATGTAGAGGAGACCTAAGTGACTGACTCTACGACCGCATCAGTAGCGCAGGTGTCGTGTATTTTATAGCACTCATAAAACGGTGCATTGATGTGTTTTGTCACAGTAGAGTGTGCAGTACCTCTTTAACAAGTCATTTGTTTAACCTGTTCACGATTCTGTTTCGATAAGCCTGGAGGGTTCAGTGACCCCTAATGAATATAACGCTGCCGTGCATTATCTAATGTGTGGAAAATAAAGCTCAACAACCTGCTGTCGATTACACAGAAGCTGCCCAGGCATGTGGTAGCAAGGTACATGTGCCATACCTTTGAAATACCACAAAGGGTTGGAGCATATCTCAGGTAAACAATGTGACAGCTATAGTTGATCAGGTCTTGAGTGTTTGGTGTGCGGAAGGAAAGCCACGACAAGCACACAGTTGAAACACACACCCAGGACCGGGAATTCTAGTCACCGTACCACCATTTGGCTAAAATCTGGTTTTAAAATCTTCAAAAAAATCAAAAAATGTTCGTGCCTTGTTCTTGTTGGAGTAGGATATGTGACGGTTAGTGGTGTTGCAACTACCCAAGTTGTGTGACCCGTCTGTCATCTCTCAACAAACATAGCAATGTAGACCTTTCTAGAATGTAAAGTGACTGTGAAGAGAGAGAAAAAAGGGGAGATGTTAATGAGCAGATCTTCTCCATCGTCACCCCCATCTCTCTCAGTCTCTCTCTCTGTCTGTAAACACGAGCTTAGCTTCTTAACTCCTATCTGCTGGAGCTGAAGTGTTCCTGCTTTGACAGGGTCAATATTGACAGAGTCAATGTGTGCGCTATGAATGTACAGTAATTCTCCCTCCAATAGAAGCTGAGCTGCGTTGCTCAACACTCAAAAGCAGACAAAGGCATCAGTCAGATAGATTTGCTCAGACCTCACACAGGAGGGGAAACGAGGCAGGTCCTGGACAAAAGTACGCACACATGCACAGACTTCTGCATTTGCAAATAGTGTGGAGTCAGATTAGGCAACCCTTCAAATTAAACATTTAAATTACAGCTCCCTTGTGTCTGTAATTGCGGTCCAGACTTTAACTGAAGTTGCCCACACCAGGTTAGCTGATGAGGTCTGGGAACACAGTAACATCCTTCATCTTGTTTCTTTTTTGTGTTCTTTTAAAGTAGTTTTGTGTAAGCCAATAGATCAGTATGGTATATAGTTGAGCATATCTCTTTTGAATCAAGATGCCACTTGTATCTGGCTGAATGTTCATCTGAGGCTACGTCTCAGATGAGAAGGGATTTGCTACCGTTCAAGGGAAATTGCAACATGCTTGTTGCTTCACATGGCTTCATTTTAGTTTTTTCAGATACAAAGGGCTCTGCATTCAAGGGACATGCTTTTAGCATAGATGGGATGACGGATGTGTTGTTTTGGGGATTTCAGTGTGCTCCTTGGTGATTGCTGATGATTATTAAGCAAGAAGAAGTCATTTTGAGCTGCAAATCCGAGCAGAATCCTTGTTGCTGCTCAGATTGACTGAGACCTCACTTAAAGAGCAGAGCCTCTCCCACTAAAATATAACTAATACAACTTATACAACCCACGCCTTTCCCAGAGTTGGGGTCGGGACGCAAAAATGGATTGCAGAGCTGTTGATTGAGTAAAATGCATAACAGTGCTTGCAAACAATTAATTGCACCTAATTCAAATAGTAGAAGTGAATTCTTTGCTACGCTGGTCTGTTCAGCTCAGATGCTGTGTGTGTCTGTCTGTCTCTTCTCATGAACCTGGACCTGTAAATGTAATCACGTTCTCTGGCGGAGGTAACATTCCCTCGCTCTGCATCATAAGCATGAAGTAACAGCAGTATAATATTATGTCAGGTCAGCAGCGTTTTAAAATAAGTCATTAAAAATGAATCGGAATGTAAGGCTGAGGGATGAAGGAAGGGGATAAAAAGCGCCAAATGCAGGTCAATTTTTTGTACAGCAGTCTTGCCTCCGTCCTGTCGAATAAGTCTGTGTCATGTTTGAGTTTGACACACAATCACAAAGTGGCAGGGACTTCACGGTGCATTCAAGTGCAGAAGACGTACTGCTGGAATAACTGGGCGACTGAAATAGTCACACAATGGCGACTATCGATATCGGCGTGTTAACGTTTTAAAGACCTCCTCGCTATGTGAAAAAAGAACAACCTACACACTGTGAAAATGGCAAGTTTCAACAAAAACATACATACTTTTATGTGGCGTTTTCTTTCGCGAGGATTTAATCATTTCAATACTACGACTCGCCTCTCCTCATACAAATGCTCGGCTAAAACAAGTTCTCCCCCGACACTATTTTGCAAAGTCACTGCATCGTATGCTTAGTGCCGCCCAAGATGAGTGTGATTCCTTTAAACAAATACAAACTAGCCAAACAGCCCAGAGAGCTTTTACTCCTACTCCAGAACGATGGTGCCAGAAAGTAATTATACGTTTTGGGTTCATTGCACAAACAACCTGGCTTTAACAGAAAGGCAGGTACAGTGACAAACCCTTTTTTAAAGAAATGAATGAATAAAGATGGAGGTGGTGTTTTGAACCCTACCTTGAACCATTTCATGTTGAAACCGTCCCTGCTCTGAGTGTTCAACACTGCAGTTTTTGTGTTTGTAGTTAATGCCTTCAGTAGAGACACTTATATTATGTCACGTTGAAAGTTGGAGTGGATGGGCGTTTCATAGGTATTTAACAGCCTCTCAGCAGTGCCTTGTGCACACATACAGGACAATAATTTGTTTATTGTTCTGTGGTGCAGCTTGAGGAATTCACTGTATTGGCTAAATAGAGATGGAACACAAGTTTCAACTGTGTATTGCAGGCTTAATGCTACATACAGCACAAAGAAGGGCATAACTAACAAATAAAGATAATGGATCCCCAAAGGATGATGGTATGCTCTCAGCAGTTTCTCTTTTATTTCTTCTTCTTGACTGAGGTCATTTATCAGAAAATGCAGACTGAAGCAGGGAATGTACTTTTATTTGAATGTGATCCAAGACACCTACAACAAATGATACATGATTCATTTACTGAGTTTTGCACTGTGTAAAGGATAACACTCTCTGCAACGTCTTTGACATTTGGCATTTACTGTATATAGCGGCTCAGTGAATCAACGCTTTTCCTGGCTGTACATTGGAACAGATGATGCTCTGATGCAGCTTTTAATATGTATTTTTAGAGCCCAATGGTGTATGTAAACATTGTACAAACACAAAGTGAGAGAGTCTCTTCAATGGGACCAGCCACATGATATTGAACCATATTTCCACAGATCAAACATCAAAAATCCATTGAATAATTCCAAAAGCACGGCTGGAATTTGCCTCTTTTTTTATGTGATGTCATGTCTTTTTCTTGTCTTTGTTTCCCTTAAGTTGTATCACAGCGTTTAACAGGACAAAGCAGGCCTGTGTGTGAATTGTTGTACAGTATGCGGACATTACCTCACTTTCTTTCTTCCTATGTTCTTACCAGCTCACACTGACACGCTCAGCTTCTTGAATGGAAAGCCTGCAACGGACAAGGCCAAATGCATAATAACTTGAGCAATCGCCTATTTCTGGAGCAGAAGGAAAGCAGCAGCGGGGAAAGGAGCTGTGTGTATATTCCTGGGAACGACGCTGCAGACAGAGGAAGTTGTATTGTGCGGAGAGCAGGGTAGCCTGCCTGTTTTAACCTCCAGCATTACTATGGGCTGAGTTCACTGCCTACCTACCTCTAAGAACAATGACACTGCATCACTGCACACTAAACCGAAGTGTGAGAACTGTGCGTCTCAGTTTGTGCGCGTTGATCAGATTTCTATAAATGTGTGTCGGCCCAGTTTTGTGTGAGTGTGAACAATAAGCTATAGCTGACAGGAAGTCAGGCCATCACCAGGGAACAACAGCACATGCCAAGGGAACAATACACATATGTAATTCTTTATTTTGAAAGGGCACACCAGTCTCAGTTTTCTTCTCTTTACACAGCTTTGCTTAACATTCAGTGTGCACGCACCTTCAAAAATCATATCCATAAGGTTATGGGTGTTTCCGTAGTTTTTGAAGAGAGATAAGCTTTGATGCTGAAACATACGTAATCCTGAATTGTATTGTATTTCAGTTGCTCTGGCTGGGCAAGTGCAAGTTTATTTCTTACATCATAAAAATAAGCAATCATAAATAAAATAGATGACAAGACTCTGGGGACACTTTAACAGCTACTCTTGGCCTATTGAGCAGATAGAGAGTGTGTCAGAGTGTTAAAAAGTTATGAGGGAAATACAGACATTAATATTACATGTTTAGCACCAGTGGAGAAAGATCCTTCAGATCCTTTTCTTCACTAAAGGTACTAATACTACACTGTGAAAATACACCACTACAATTAGAGGTTCTGCATTCAAAGAAAACCTCCCTTAAAGTAAAAGTATCTGAGTAAGTACTCACGTCACTGCTTACAACTGAAAGACGTTTACATTCAGACAGTCGTCGAAATCCTGCTGTATATATAAAACTCCATATGTCATGTCACGTATTACAGAGGTGCACGGGTGACCTTTAACACACTCCATCCACATGAGAGCATCTGCACAACACTAACAAGCACAGTGACATTATCCAGCAGGAGGTCCGTTGTTGGTGGGTTGGTATGTATTTAACAGCAGACTTTTATAGGAAACCTTTTGGGAACTGGTAAGGTGAAAAAGCAGGTTGCAATTAGTCTCACTGCCAGGCTCATTTCACTTCTTCTTCTTTGAAGACATAGAGGCTGGGCCAGGGGCCAAGAGGAAAAAAAAAAGATGTGGAAGAGTCATTAGTTTGATTCACTGGCTTTAATAGGTAGCGTCAGCATGAATGTCATGCACCATATCATTTGGATATGATGGATATATGAATCCAGCTGAGAGTGTATTTACATGAAAGATGAAGCCAATCATATGCAACAGCAAATGTTGTGGGTTATTTGTAATAAGTTGAAGCAGTTTTACCCAAATGGAATTTGTAGTAAAATACAGCTGAGATTAAAGGTGTTTTGAAAAAATGTGGGCATTATCTTTGCAATCAGGATAATCAAGCATCAAATCAATAGGCTATTTATTGTACAGCTGTTCCACAGTAATTCAGAAACATTAGGAAAACTGCTCTTAATGTTTGCAAATAAATGCATGCAGGAAAAATGATACAGAAATCTTACATACTGTTGACATTTCGCACATTAGTTGGTGAGTAAGGCCGTTTTCTGAGTTGAAAATAAAAAGTATATTACTGCTCTCGTATAAAAAAAAAAAATCTATTGATCGACTCCAGACTGTACAGAACTCGTTTGTCAGACTTTTGATCAGAAATAGGAAAGGTGATCATATCAGCTCAGCTTTAGCCTCTTTACACCGGCTCACATTACATTTCAGAATACATTTCGAACTGATTTTGCCGATTACTTTTCATGACCTCTCTCCTGGTTATACCTCAGCACCGGACACACCGTCAGACCGTCAGAGGTCTTTTATCTGTTTTAGAGGCTCGGTTGAAAACGAAAGGGAACGGAGCGCTTGCAGTCGCGCCCCGAGGCTCTGGAACGATCTGCCTGAGGAAATCAGAGCCTCTCCTTGAGTTTTAATTTCCTTAAACTTCTTTTATTTCCCTTCATTGGATTTTATATAACAAAATGTTTTTTTAAAAAATCTGTTTTCTTTTAAATCCTGACGATTTTATGACTTTGTCTGTTCTATTTGCTGCTTTTGTGAGGCATTTTTTGCTTTTGAAAAGTGCTGTATAAATAAAGATTATTATTATTGCTGTTGTTTTTGTTATGGTATCCAGACATTACTCAGCTTCATTAAATGTCTTTGTTGTAATTTTCACTGGTCGATGAATAAGTACAGAATCTAACAGACTATTTTATTCGGCAGAAGTGATTAAAACATTTTCACATCAATCATATCATTTTTCCAGCAATGTTTTTCTTCAAATGATTGATTTCTGTAGTAAATAGCTGATAAATAACCTGCAGGTGTTATTTTCTTTTTCTGTACAATACAAACAATACAATCTAGGTGCCATTAACAGCCCTGACGGATATAAAGATTTTCAAAAGCTTTTTTATTAAAGATAATGATTTCAACTGATGAAAGTAACAAGTTAGTTTTTGTCTTTTGGATTATACTAAAGTACTTAAGATTACATGGATTTCGTTTTTAATTTATAGAAAGTTTTGTTCAGTATGATCAAACTGAATGAAAGCATAATGACTGTAAAAGTAAATGTCGATGTATTTTTGTTGTGAAATTTTGATTATATAAAGAAGCCTATGATGATGCACGTGATCCACTGTGTTGACTGTGCTTCTGTCGTTGTTGTTGTTGTTGTGCCGAACTGGCCAGAGCTGGATTTTTCATCTACCACCAACAGGTCACAAAGAGACGTACAGTGAGTGAGTGTATGTGTGTGTGTGTGTGTGTGTGTGTGTGTGTGTAAGAGTGTGCGTTGTGTATTGTAATCAATAGCGAAGTTCTCAGAGTGTTGTCATTATTTCCTGTCCCGCTGATGTCAAAGAGTTCAGGAAGGACAATAGTTTACAGTAAGGCCTCCTGGCAGGCTGGCTTGTGATGTGTGTGTGTGTGTGTGTGTGTGTGTGTGATTGTGCAGCAGGGTGAGGTTCATAGATTTGTTTTGGTTTGGAGCTGAGTTGAGCGTAAGTGCAGTGAAAACCACAAGAGGCCATAAAGAGTTCAGTATGACCTGTATGCATGTGTGTGTGTCGGGGTATGAGAGGGAGTCAGAGAATGACAGAAAAAAAAAGAAGAAAAAAAGCAGATGTTTGAGCGTCAAAAGTCAGTCTGGGGTGTGTGAGAATGACTTTGAGATGATTAGCATGTTTAGCACAAGGACTGGATGCGGGAGAACGTCGCGAGCCAGGTCTGTCACGAGTGAAAGAATCTTCCAGAAACTCCAAATTGGTCTCATTTACGTGTTATGTATTGAACATGTGCAGAAACAAAAAATAACACTTGGCTGTTTCTTCACCAACAGCTGTTTGCAGTGACATCATGAAGCTTCTCTGAACTTCATGAACACAAAACATCAGTCTTTGCTGGCAGGCTTCATACCGGACGCACCCACACACACACAAATAGAAACTGGTATCAGCATTGTTATCTGGCTTTGAGTGAATACTGGACTGTTTCAGTCGTTTGGGCTTGTGACCCTCCAAAGTCTACCTGGGCAACGCAGTCTCACCCAAATTACATCCTATTAAAACTAGATTGCAAATCCACTTACTTTTTATTAAAAACATAACGCTGCACTTCAAGCGGTAACAAATTTCTCAGCAGCTGCTCGAGCTATCTGCATCCCACAATGCATTACAGTCAAATAGGTACAACGCTTCTTTAATGATGTGATGATACTATCTTTAACAGATGACATAACTGCTTTCATGACGTTGTAATTGTTACTTAAATATAAAAAAACATAGTCATGTTAATCATTCTCCGTCTCTCAAACGCTTTAGAACTGAACGATCCTTCATATCCACCCACACACAATTAATAATTACAAAATAGACCTGAAATCAGTGTTGACACATTAACTTTTCAAATTTGTACATTATATGGCTTTCTGGCCTGATAAGAGCACAGTGTTGATACGCTTTCATGCGGCTGTGACTCACTGTGCTCACAGGGAAGTGATTCCGTTCTGTTCGTCTTTTTATCTCTCCCTTCATCTGTTTCAATGGCAGCTCACGCACCTTTATTCAATATAGATACTGTACATGTCGCCAATATATTATTACATATATTTTCCACCTTGTGCGAGTGGCTTGATAGGTCTGTTCATAAACGAAGCAAATACAGGTCTATTTTCTTTATCGCTAAGATGTGGTTGTCACACGTATGTACTTGACGTACAGGTACTGTATGTACTTTAATGCTCACTTTATGTTATCATACCTGCTTACACTTGATATACAGAGCTGTGCACATACACGGTATCATATACAGATATAGAGTTGGCTTTTCTTAGTCACTGCCATGTGCTTAAAACTCCAAACGTTTCTACTTTTGTCTTAATTTATTTTCCAGCTTTAACTGAAACCTGCACATTTCTACACAGTTCTACTCCTTTCAGTGCTTTAACTTTAACTTCACTCCCTAATGCAACTATGTCTCCCAGAAAACATTTGTATATCTAAGTCACATAGTCAGCGACAACCTAATTTGTAGCATAACATTACTTTGCATCGTATGTTGAGTTGAATGGTGGAACAATGTAAGGTAAACTTTTAAATGACATTAAATCATTCCTCTCCTCCAGAAATTATGTTTATATATGACTAAATGGCATTTCTAAGTAACATAATCATGCTAGTGCTGCATTTAATTCCCAAAGGAGACCGGTTTGGGTGGATGGTGGGTGTACACAACCCAGAGCTTTAACACCAGAGTTCAGTTTCTGAGACTTGTAAGTGTACGGTAGGTGTAAGTTAGGTTTTTTTTATCTTTCTGAAAGAAATGACCACTGTCATATGTATATC
>JAPQRN010000019.1:13698299-13708461 GCA_037367275.1 Coranthus polyacanthus | reverse complement strand
TTCAACATAACATTTGCTAGTTAGCAGTGTGCAGTCTGCTGATGTTTTCGGTAAGTTAGCATTAGCTTGGAGCGTTTCACCCCCGGCTTTTTTTCCAGCTCCACCTTCTTGTCCAGATATTGTCACTTCTGGCTCCAAAGATCCAGGATGGTGACAGCTAAACGACAAAGTTCAAGTGTGAGAATGCTAGTCGAGATGGGTGATTGTTTCTTGTATTGACGCCTCCTACTGCGCCCCGTGCTGCAACTGTGTTTGCAACAGGTGTCACTTAATGTCCATCGACTGACCTGACATTGTGAACTCAGTTGGTGCATGTTGCACTTAACATTGTAAAAGCGTCAAAGCGTTGAAAGAGATTTAAAACCACAGAAAAGTTGTCTTACATTGGCTCAAGAAGTGCAGCGGACCAGGTACAGACTGAGGGGTGAGAGGGCCCCTTATAAAGACTTTGTGATGAAAAGTAAATGTCCTGATCTTACCTAGCTAAGTAGAATGGGTGAAAAAGCAACTTGAACATAATCTGATTTATTTATTGCTAGTTACTTCAATTTTGCCAAAAGCACCTCATGTATTCTCTTTCTTACACACACCGTCTATCCTGTCCCTTCGGTTTGCTATGCTGGCTTTAAATCTTTAGCTTCGGTGCATCCAGATGCTTTCCGTCAAACATTTAAACACGTTTCAGGCTTTCACGCAGCCTCGAGCTTCGAGTTTGCGTGTTTATATACACAATAGGCTCATATACAGCAGATGCACGTAGAGAGCTCGTGTGTCTTAACGGATAAGAAACACCTGTGACTATACAGGCAAGAGGTTCCCATACTTTGTTTGGACAAGCAGGGAGCGCGCATGACAAGTCGCTAAACAGTCTGAAAGTGGTTACATTTTTGTCTCATCTTCAGGTTAAAACTTCACAGCGACACTTTGACGCCGCTGTTTTGAAAGGACGAAGCTGCATGCGTGATTTAACTCAGGTCAACCGATCTATGTCAGGCTAACCTTTCGAACTCTCAACGGCAGGTGAGGACGCAGCCAACAGATGGTGCAGACCACAGACAGAAGGAGGGATGAGTGTTTATGTTTATGTACGTGTCTTTTAATTGTTTTGAGTTCAGAGGATTCACATTTTGCATCTGAAAAACATTTGCTTCTTTACTTGAATTTGGAATCATCGGTTAGAGAGCAGTCATAAAAGAACATAACATAACACTTAGAAATCTATGATTACAACAACTCCATTCAGTGACGAAGACCATGAGATAGGGCTGAAAAAGCTTGCAAGTGGAGCTTGTAGTAACACTGTCTCTTAACCATCTTTTAGCCATGTTATGTAAAAAAAAAACGTTTTCATTATGATGAACTAGTTACAGAACAGTTAGAATCATGTTATGCAATCCCCTCCACTATTCCAGAGAAAGCCACTCTGTATATCTCTCTCAGTACCAGTTTGTATCACAACTCTGTTACATAAGCCTCCCTACAGCTGTTAATCAGTCCACCTCAACAAACTTTGGCAATGCCTCACTCTTTCAAACTGTAAGGGTGTGAGTTGTTACACAGTGTTTCTCTTCTGTTACTTCTTAGTCTTCAAATGTGTACCTTTGTAAACATAAATACATACACCACGCATGTACACTTCCCTAAGTTCAGTGTAGAATTTAAACTGCCCCGGTTTATTTTCTTTGAGTTGGAAAGTTAGGCGTATTAAGTTGGGTCTGAGATTTGTTTGTTCACTTGTATAACGGCCATACCATCCAAGCACTAACAGATTTCCAATAAAGGGGTGTTTTGGTCTCATAAAAAGGATGATCTCGTGTATCTTCACTCAAGTATCCTCAAGGCGGCCTCCTCCCTTCTTGCTCCACCAAACGGTAATAAGGGAATTAAGACATCCTTCATGATGGCGGGTCACAAACAGTTTCTGGGTCAGCGAGGACAGAGGAGATGTGTAATAACAATAAGATGTGTAGGTAATGAGAAGCACCCACTGTAAGAAGAGCACAGGTGTTACCAATAAAATCTGTCCCAGTAAACCATGGCAGTGTAGCAGTAAGTCAGCATGCACAATGCCAGGACTCTGAAACTAAAACAGTAAAATGCTATTCAGAATAATCACACAAACGTCCAAACATCAAAGTGCCTAATGAGCGTAGAGTGCAGCGACAGTGCCTTTCCAAAACAGTGGAAGGGGAGAAGTTATTATGGTGGAAGATTTGGTCAAGGAGAAGCGAGCCATGGCTGACTAAATGACAAAATCCCATAAGAAGATGAGTGTCTTTGTCAAAAATGTCCATTTTCAGCATGTAGTTGCAGCTCAGAGGAAACTTTCAAAACGGTAACGAGTAGATAGGACAAAAAGGAAGAAAGGAGAATGTCGACTGAAATAGTCACCCAGCGGCTGGATTATTCCAGCAGAAGACATCCTGTGATCCAGACTAATAGAAGTTAATATGTTGGTGTATTTCATGCTGTCTCGTGCTCACTCGACCGCCGCTGCTGAGAGGAGGGGCCAAGTTTGAACAGTTCTGTTTGCAGACACAAGCGCGTAATGCCTCTTTTATTAAAAGGAACCTGAATTAAACTGCTTATTTAATTCAGGTTTCTGCTCTGTGTAACCTTAAACTTCATTTAAATGTTGCTATCACACACAACAGAGCTGGAAGCTCTGTGACCGTGGGATCATGTTTCATTTATCTCTCTGTGTTTCATATACACTGCCTTGTACCTTTAACTGTTTTACTTAAATCAAAGATCCATTTTCTCTTGGTTCCAACACACGCACCACTCACACAACCTGGCAGTGTGTTCACCCCTGCTTCTTCAGCAGTAAGTGGGTTGTGGGCTCCCTGTCACTTCCTTTTTGACAGCTGTCTACCAACAGCAGGTGCCAGAGTCCAGACCCAAACCTAAAGCCACTGTTCCACTCTGCTGACAAAAAGACAAAAATAATGAACATTTTGTAAAAGTAAAAATGCAATAGCTGAGCCTCAGTCAGGCTGAACTTTGTTTTAGCATGTCTGTGGACAGACGCTTGGCCACATAGCTGGCTCACTCTCTGGTTCTCTGGCTCTGACTCTGGGCATCTGAGGCTAGACCGCTCACATTCCACTACACTGTTTTTCATTTGGGCCAGAATAAATCAGCTAAATCCTACAAGACCACTTCTTGTTACAGGAAAAGATTATGACTTGTAAAATGACACCACTGTTTAGAAGAAGATTTTCAGTTTTTGATCGGTATGGTATGACAATGTGGCCTTGATGGTACACGTGTTACACGTTTTAATGCTACATGCTAAGACCTCAGCATTCACCGTGTTTATTGTTAATGGGCCATTTTAGTAAGCAATGTGCTCAGATACGTGTGGTGCTTCAAGTCTTTTTCTGCTGAAAAGCTGCTGTGAAACAGACCTATTAGCCTATTTAGCAGATGTATAAATTCAGCTCTTATTTGTAATCTCTTACTAATGCTAAAAATATCATATTTAAGGCAGTAAGGCAAGTACCAGATGGTAATGTAGGCTAATTTATGAAAAAGTGTATTCACTGTTTTACCAGTAGTGAAAGAAATGTTATTATAGTACAGTCATTCCCATCAGTAGATCGTATAAAAAAGTGAACATAACCATTGTGACCTCACCCATTGGTTTGTGGACAAAATCTGCCCGTTGCCATCTTGTTTTTTCGGTGCCAGAAGTGAACCTGTTTGGAGTCTAAGTCTCGCCCACACAGAAGACACAAACGGCATTCAGCCTCCCGTCACAAGTCAAAGCAGCCAGTAGTAGCAGCCAATTATGTAGAACTATAAGACTTACAGAATATCATTAGAAAAGGAGACTTATAGAAAAATTCACTCCAGTGCGTTTGTCCTGGACTCGGAAATTACGTAGCAGGAGAGACCAAAACTGTTTTTTGCATCAGACTGTGCACACGTTTAATTCTGCTGTAGAGTTTGGCATTTCATCACGTCTATGGGGATTGACTTACTTTTAGAGCCAGTTTCGGCAGGTTTCCACGCTTTCACGTTGGCTTCATTTTCAGCCCTAGAGTTTCCCGCTTGTTCCCAACACTGTAGGTCAGTTGTATCTCTACTAACACTTTCCGTAGTCCTCGAGGTTCGGCTTGTTCTGCCTTTTGTTTAATTCATATTGTGTGGTTTAAAATGAAGTTAATAAATAGTCATAAGTACTAGCTTTTTTTTTACGTATATTTTGTGGATATTTAACCATAGTGAAGAGTTTATGGAAGATAATTAGTTTCCCAACTTCGCAATGCTGCTGAATAATGGCAGAGGTTTTGGTGGGTGCTATAGTGAGATGTTTGGCTTTACGGGCCTATAAGTACCATATGCTGGACATTGCTGTACACACAGCTGCAGTCACTGTGCAGTAGTGTCATGTCAGTTCAGGCATTCATGTGTGAACTGCCTGAGGTTTTCTGGGTTTTATTGGTAACAGTTTTGGTCTGCCTGAACAGATACAGAAAAACACATACAGAAAAACCCATTACACACCCACATTCACACACAGATTCACATTATTGCTATAGGCACTGCTTGTATGCATGCACAACTGAGTAAAGTACAGCGTAGAGGATGTGGTTTTACACACTCTAGGTAGAGGAAAACACCTCTGATACTTGTTGTTCACCTTGCAGAGTTTGAACGAAAACAGCAGTTGTTCATCAAAGCCAGTTTCAGTCATGTTAGCATGTTCTCCATCAGCAGCAAGGATGATAAGTCATTGCTTTGCTGAATGTGACTATACCTTGAACTTAAATAAGTGGTAAATCAGTATTCTGCTACTACATGTGATTAAGACTACAAAGTATAACCCTAGTGTGGGTTGTAATGTAAAAGAATGGAAATTTAGTGGTTTATTTGAAATGTTTCTATCTTTAAATAGATAAACGACAGTCCATCGTGTCAGATGTTGCCTGAGGAACAGTCTAAATACAGTTTATCTAGTCAGGGTTCTTTCATTTGAGCCACGGAATTACAGTTTTTCTTTGTCAGTCATATCTGTAATTCGGTTAGGTAGTTCAGGAAAAAAAAATGCTCCAAATGAGTTATGAAACAAATCACAGCTGTGGTGGGAGTCACATCAAAGTTCTTTCAACCTTTTCATAGTTTGAACCAGTGCAATATCAATTCATACTGAGGTCTATGCTTCATTTGTAAACGTTGATTCGGTTGTGATTTCCAGGTCTTACTGTGGGCTCTGGGCTGATGGCTAAATGACTCATCTGAGCTGTGTCATGGCAGAGGAAAGCAGCGATCAGATGCTAATGGGTAGTGATAATCTTTGTAGTTCTTTCCATCCATCTTTTCTGATTTCCCAAATAATAACTTGTCAGTGAAAATACTATTTGACTGTAGTTTTGCCGAAAAGTATTTTCAGATGATGAAGAATTAAGAGCATTAAGAGTCTAATGTAACAGACAACATATGTTTATTATCTGTCGCCATCTGTTTATGATGTGCATTTGCACAACTGCACATAATGTGTACATCTGTTCTTCTATCTGCATACCTGATCAGTTGAATGATACTGTGGCAGGGCATCGTTTACACAATAGTCAAAATCTCTCCTTTCGTGTGTTCCTAGTGTATGGCACATGTGGCTTTATTTTTGCAGATTTGGCCATCTTTCTAGTACGCATATTATATATGTTATTTGTTGAGATTATGGTTTCATTATTAAAAAAAATAGGTCAGAGGTCACAGCCATTCATAGAACAGGATAGTTTTCATACAAGTTCCCAGCCCAGACAAAGGTGCCCAGTACATTTTCATTCCCCTCCGCCCGTTGTCTTAACTCATTTCTTCAACCCACTCAATAAAAAAAATACAAATACATCAGCTTCTTTCTTCACACTCTGCTCATTTTTTATTCGTTTTTTTAATGTTTTACACAAAAAAATATTACAAATTGCCCCTTTACATTAAAACCACGTCTGAACCTTCAAACAGTCTGGTGAGGACTGGCCAAAGTGTTCTCATAATGGAGAAATGTCCTCACACAAGTATAGGACATTCAAACACACACAAATCATGAAGTCATGGCCTTTAATTTAATACGTTTATATCATATTCACCACATGGAGTTATGGCCTGAGTAATGATAATAAAATGACTTGATGAGGCTAGATCTGTTTTTCTCTTCCTGTATCTTTCTCTCAGGCCAAACTATTGCCACTTTTTAAAACGTTTCATTTCCTTGTGTGTGTCTGTGTTTGTGTGTACGCACGTGTGTGTATGTGTGGCCGTGTAGTACTTACATTATGGGGGCACATATTTGAGTGTACAGCCACTTGTGGGGAGTCATTTCCCTCATGCGGACAAATTATTTTAAGGTTATGGTTAGGTTTAGGCATATCGTGGTTATAGTTAAGGTTAGAGTAAGTCTCCGGGAATTTAATGTAAATCAATGTAATGCCCCCTGTGTGTGTGTGTGTCAGAGAGAGAGACAGTGAGATCCCAGCAGTTTGTTGATCTTAGCAGTCAATGCTCACTCAGGAGCTGAAAATAACAGAAAGGAAACACCAAATGTGTGAGAACTTCCTACACAACTGAAATAATCATTGTCAAAAATCAGACTTCTCACACATCTAGAAATGTACTCTGTGTGACATAGAAATTTCCCACACATTTGAAATCATGCTTGCATTTTTAACACCCACTTGCTGTAAATGAATTTAGCGAGCCTCAAAGTGATCTAGTATTTCATGTACATATATACAGAACTCACAGATACATTGAAAAAGAATGAAAATCAGTGCAGCAGGGGCTTGGCTTTTAGTTGAACACGTCCCAATGTGACTCTGCTTGATAAAAACCTAAATATATGCCAAATTCCACTCAAAAAGTCAAATAATGAGCTTTTCTTGTGCGTTTTCAACTGTCAATCTTCATCGCATTGATGACAACTGAGCAAATCCCATCAGCTGATGAATACCAATAAGGTTTAAAGTTTTGGGAAAAGTCAGACCTTTAGTTATGTTTTTCTTTGTTCTTTCTGTTATAAATCAGCAGGATCCAAGTCTAAGCTCAGATAAGTCATAATATTCACACGTACACATCTTAATGTCCGCTTGCAGCTGAGTGGAGAGACTTTGCATGTGATGTTATGCTGTTGCAGCTTTCACAAAGTCCGACCCTCCAAACTAACCACTGCTTTAGGTTGGTTATTGGTGTAAGTAAGCATGCGGCGGCCTTAAGGCGTGTCAGTTTGGGCGAACTAAGAGTGAAACTCTCAACGGGTTGGGTTCATGTGACATTCTGTAATCAGGACTAGCAATATAGAAAGATACACAATGAGTTCTATTCCTCCTATGAACAAATTAAAGGCAGTCACAGGAAAGATCCCGCATTTTTGCACATACCATTTATTCATTAATGTAGAAGGTTTTAGTGTAAGATCAGTAATAATGATGCTGATGCTGGTAATGATTGGCAAATAAAAGAGCCTTAAACACTGTTTGATGTGTGTGTGTAAACATCAAATAGAGCTGTGATGAGTGGTTAATGTAAGGCTGAGGCTTTTTCCTTCTGCTGTGTTCCCCTGTGGAGAACACTACCTAATTACAAGCACTATCAAGGCAGACCATGCGCGTGTGTGTGTACCTACATGATGGTCTTTCGGTATGTGTGTGTGTCAACACCAGAGAGTCTGTGTATGTGAGTAATTACCCCTCACCAATAAAACAGGCTGTCTGCAGGCTTCATGAAAGGAGAGGGCCAGCCTAATGGAGTGGTGTGAGGAACACCCACCACTTTAAACAAGACTGCTACTGTGTGTGTGTAGAGGATAAAATGTAAGGTGGCAAACCCTCCCCAACTCATACCTATCTATGCCATGATACATGGGCCATCTAAAATATCATTTTCAAATAAAAGAAACTGTGTGTGGTTACTCAAATAAACACATTTTTTCAGTCATAATTTAAGTGCATGTAGCAGTCTGATTTTGGAAAAAGACAGTAAACAAGTTCATCTGTGACATTAAGGATATAAACAAAACGTCACATATAGTTTTGTGTAATGGCACTAGTCTGTTGCGCAAAATTGTACTGATGTTCATGGTATTAACACTTTACAATTCAAGATGGCTGCTCCAACCAGCAACAGTAGTGAAAGATATAATAATAGGCTGTTAATTCTGTCTTATTTGTGTTTCATTAAATCAGTTGTAACCACAGTATTGTCCAACTTCTGTCTGTGGACATGTCGCTGTGATCTTTGTGTCTGCGAATTCTAGTGTAATTGTCCTGGAAAACAATCACCTCATGTGTACCTGGGACACGGCATAAGCCCAGTCGCCTTGTGGACTTAACCCATTTCCAGCCGGTGGTATTTGCAGTCTTGTTCTTTCAGTCATTACCCACATTTCATAGGTAATGATGGGGACATTTGTCTTATAGCTCAGCAGTGGTGTCTAATGTATTTCTAATACAGTTTGTTAAGCATAAATGTCTTATCGACGTAGTATTAGTTGGTTAGGTATTATTTTCATAAACTTTTAATGGCACGTACTTCGTTTTTAAAAGAGAATAAGCCTGTGCAGAGGCAGTAAAATTGGTGTGACATGCTCTATTTTACCTGCTTTACTTTTTACTCCAATGGCAGCGTTTTGTAAAGTTAATTCACTTCTAGAGTAGTCCCGTTAAAAGAGCACTGTAATGGCCAAGACCACAATAACCGGCCTTTGACTGAATATGTTTTGTGGACAGTCTATTTAAAATTCATGTCAAATAATTTTAATATTGTAATAAAAAGAAGTTCACTTTGTTGGGAAATTCAACCTCTGCATTTAAGCCGCTCTTTGCACAAGGAGCAGTGGACTGACCAACTCCAGATCTAAGCCAGTACCTTGGTGAAGGACACTAACAGGAGAGTTAACATAGCATACATGTTTTTTGGTGGCGGGGAAACCGGAGGACCTGGAGGAACCCCACACCCTACAGGGAGAACATGCAAACTCCACACAGAAAGGCCCTGGTGAGTGCCCTCTAACATCAGAAAGTCATTGTATTTGTTGTATGATAGGTGTTGACAAGTTAAACTGACAGCCATTGTAACTGTGGATTTTCTATTTTAAAACTGATTTCACTCAGGAGATATTTTGGGACACACCAGGGAATACAAACAGAACCAGGACGTCTGTCCGGATCAGTACGGAGTATTTCTAAACTCGTCAGCTTCATTTCAATAATCTGGGGTCCACAGTTTGGTCTAATCAACCAGTAGTTTTCCACAGATCACGCCACCTCTAGCCCTAAGACACTGTCTGTCAGAAAAAAACACCTTGTGCGACAAAAGCATACCTCAGTGAATATACAGATAGAGAGCTACATGGAGCCACCAAGACACAGAGGCACCAAACACCACAACATTCTCTTTACCTTCCTTTTCTTATTTCTTTGGAGATTAAACAAACACAGACATACAACCACCACATGCCACAGAGACACAATAATGCGGTGTCTCCATGAAACACAAGCATCACAGCCATCCATGCTTTCCTTTTTGTCCCAGCTTAGACAAACAAAGACGGACCCAACTGGTATTTTCCAGCGTCTGGTGACTTACCATGCAGCAGTGCCCTGCTACCCACTATTATACCACGGCACAAAACCAAAAACATACAATTACAGTATGGTGCAACAGTATTTGCAAGTGTGTGTGTACATATCTTTGTATAGTATGGGCACTTTTTAGTATTTATCTGTTTTTGGGAGGACATTTTGGTGTTGTGAGGACATTTTAGCTCATTCTCACAGTTTTAAATGTGTGTTTGAGGATTCAGACCTGCTTTTAGGAGTAGAGTTAAAGGGGTAAGCACTTTGTTTGTTTGTTTGCATCAGTGTATTTTTATGCCACATTCTGAAGTATCACGTTTGAAAAAGTTGATGGAAACAAGACTCGTTTTTCTGCTCGCTAGAGGTGGTTTTTGTGCAAAATAGTCAATACGCGTAATGGGAGATGGAAACACATTTTCTAAATTCTGATGTATAGTAAACATTTAATTTGCAGCAGTAATCAGCTGTTTCTGTCTCTGACATAGCTAATAGTAGCAATAGATATGTGTGGATTGAGGAGGAGACCAAGTTATTCCTCAGTCTGGTCTATAAAAAGTAGAATTACTAGCTTGTTGTTATATGCC
>JAPQRN010000019.1:13665378-13697576 GCA_037367275.1 Coranthus polyacanthus | reverse complement strand
TGTTATATGCCTCCATGAACCAGTGAAGCTGCAGTTTACATGGCATTAGTTGTGGTGTTAAATCAATAATGGACAGCAAAGTGTTTTACACATTATAATGTCAATTGACCTTTGAGCCTTTGACTACACATTTATGTGAAATTTTTAGCATATGAGTTGTGGTCAAAAACGTGTTTCGTGATTTCACAGTTACCTTGACCTTTGACCTTTGACCAACAAATCTAATCATTTCATCTTTGAGTCCAAATTACTTGACAGACCTGATGCCTCTGGTCCTGGCTTTCCCCAATGCAGAAGCATAAAAACATGGCTCCAGTTCACAACCTCTGTTCATCTAATCTGTTTATTACAGCCATGTGTAACAGCCTTCTGATGACACGACACAGCCTAGTTTATTCACGAGCTATCCAAACTGTCAACTGGCTTGGATAGCTCACATTTTCCTTTTTCATGTTTTGCGAAATTTCAAAAGTTTGCTTCAAATTTTCTTGGCAAATATATAAAAGCATGTCTATTGAGTTTTACAGATACATGTCTGTGTGTATGTGTGTGTAATGCATGCGTCTGTGAGCGAGAGAGCGACTGAGCCTTGGAGCCATCCAGCTGCAGTTGGTATGTTTTTAACCAATTCTGTCTCCTGTGTTTGAACAGTAGGGGAAAAGACCACCCTGGAAAAATCCCTATTTACAGCCTCCCCTCTCTCTCCTAACCACCATAATATTGAAGGTTTCCTAACCTGTGTCCTTGAGTTGCAGATCTGAATCCACCAAACACTCAATTACACTTTAAATAGCCATTAGAGGGATGTCTGCAAGCTCTCATCTATATTTCTTTCACCATGCTGAATCACACTCAGAATGCTGAACTTGAACTGTCTTGCTGCTCTGTAAAAAATACGTGTGGACTCAACTTGACTCAGTCAAGTCATCTTGTTTCTTTGAATGAGTTAAGTTATATCAACTGTCAAAGGTTAGGGTTCATTTATGTTTTGTTCTGGGTATAACTTTACTGAGTCAAGTGGGTCAACAAATTATTTGTACAGTGTCCTTGCATACTTGTTGATGACATTCATTTGTAGCCATTGTCAATTAACAAATCTGTTTAGAGTTTGGCTGTGTGCGAATCACTACATGTTGGTCAGTGTACTGTACATAAAAGTTGAGCTCAGAAGTTACTGGTGGACGAAACTCACCAACCACCACAGCTAACTAGCAAAGGTTATGTTAGCTATATGTTAGCACTTACAGCTGTGTTTGGTAACAGCAATGTCAAATTTACATCATGTATAAACATACTAATTAGCGAGCTAGCTTACAGACTAATACAATACCATATTAATGTTAACATTAGCTAATGTAGCTAAGTTAAGCTAAAAAAAAAACAGGTATTGTAATTAAATAATGGTCAATTCCATGAAGTAGTTCATTATCAAAAATCTTTTGTTGGTCTTGTTAGTGTAGCTTCTTAACCGCAACAGCAGTATCATGAGTACAGTCCAATACAATACAACATGGTGAATAAGGCCTGGAACAAATGTATTAAGTTAGTATTTTCGAGAGAGAATCTGAGAGTCAATTGGAGCCAGAATCCAGCAGCCGTCAGTGGTATTACACTATAAGATACTTCCATATTGGCTTTGATTCCAAGCTGCGGTTCTTGCCCCTTGCTTTAGATACAATTTGGTCCTGCAGTATGATGGGCCTAATGCAGCTGAACAGTGGTATTTTTGGCTGTTGTTTCCTAACACCTCTTCCTGTTCCAAGTCAAAATAAAACTGAAACCTTGAAACAGCAAATACCTCTTCCTCTACAACATATAAGGGGATCAGCTCGTTGGTGGTAGTGTTTTTATGTTGTGCAGTTTTATCTTTGACTACAGGATGTGAAGTGAGAAAGTGTGTTGATTATGAGATATTAAAATGGGAAAAAACTGAATACTGAACTTCTCAACACCCTGCGCATAGCTTTATAGTGTGACATGTTGATTCCAACTAATAACTTACAGGTGTTACTTTCTCAGTATATCCTCTTAAGTCATTTCTCACGGTGTCTCTTGAGACGGGGACTAGCAGCTTCCCCTTACCAAAGCTATCAGCAATCCTCTCTCTATACTGGTGCCAGTAAGATGAAACTGATGTCTGTCTCTTCGTCTGCCTTTAGATAAGAATGCAAGGAGAGTTTGTTTAAGCAACGTTCTAAGTAGCAGAGTTGCATCTTACTTCTGAGTGAAAACTGTTGTAGAACAAAGGTGTTACCCCGAATTAACTAAGAGAAGTGTGTGATCAAACCTCTCTTGTGGTTTGCAGACCATGCATGCTGCTAAATTAAACCTGCATACAGTCTTGCACACTGCATACACACTGGTACACTCCAATTCTCTGAAATTTGCACTGTAATTCCTGAGTGCACATTTGCACAGACAAACATACAGTCGTGTATCTCTATCACTCATTGACATAATGCACTCCCCAGAGCCTTGCTCTAACCTTAACCATCAAAACTGAGCATCTAACCCTAACCCTAAAACCAAGTCTGAACCCTCAAAAAGTCATGGAAAGTTGCAAAGACCAGTCAAAATGTCCTCAAAATGATGGTTAAAAATCAAAATGTGTCCATAAAACTATGTAAAGACATGCACGCACGCACGCAAACGCACACACACACACACATACAAACACACACTACTTATATCTCAATCAAAATCATACCAGTGAAGTGTCAATATGCACTGTGAAGCCTGCAGCCTTAAGTGCGATCAGCACGCAAGCCACAAGCTCACCACCAGTCAAAGTGAAAAACACAGGTTTTTAACACGCTCCGGAAACAAAACCTTCACCTGAAATTGTCACCACTAACTGTCACATCACATGAAGCAGCACAATTCTGGTCAGTTAACAAAGGGTGTTTTTGCAACTTTTTAGCACGACACCGGCATGAACAAGAGAAGTGAAAAAGGAAATCTCATCCTGCTCTTTCTTTAATTTAACCATGATCACCTGTCAAACAAACACCAGGGACATTTTTCAACTAGAATATTCTGTTAAGTGTTGAACTGTCACTTTTCTTTGTTCTATGTAGGCCTAAAGCTGAGACGTTTAAGGTGAACTATTGCTGTAAAGGTCAAGAACTCAAGCAGATTCATCTGTTATTTATTCCAAGTATCACCACTGGAAAAAAGTCAGACAATAGTGTGAGAAAGTGACAAATTACAACACAATAACATAATGATTACACATATTTTTGGATGAAAATTAGGTTAACAGGATCAATGAACATGTGCTTAGCGTGTACACTTTGTCATACAGGTGTGTGTGTGTGTGTGGCCTTTAAACTGTTTTATGCAGGAAAAAAACACACAAATGATCCCAGTAAGACAAAGGTTAGAATACAGTCATTCTGAATTTTCCCCAGAGGAAAAACTTACCCCTTCGCCATCACACACACCTTGGCTATGTGAGTGTGAAATTCAGATCAGTATATAATGTTTTGCTCAGAAATCTTAGGGTTTCGAAATTCTTCTTATTTTAAAAAGGCCTCAAGTTAAGACTGTTTTGTCAGTTGTGTTTTTACCACATAGTAAACCCAGAAACCAGAAGATGTTCCCTTTCAAATGAAGTCTAATGCGTGTATTTTGGCCTAACACTTCTTCTGTTATAACCCTGACCATAAGCCAGAGAGAGAGAAATCTTCCTGCTGTGCTTCACTGTCAATACTTTTGAACTGTAGGTCAGTCAGAGTGCAGTGTTTTCAGTCTGTCAACAGAAGACAAGTTAAATGTTAGGGTTCAAGAATACGGACAAGTTTACAACAGAGATGTATTACATTACACACGGAGATTAGAGAATTTAAAGATGGTTCTTGAACTGTGATTTAATTACAATGTGCAAAAACCTCATAAAAGACAACTCAGCAATAGAGCAAAGACTAAATGCAAAAGCAGACATGTTATACTATGAACACAATGAACACAAAACCTGGAGATTTCTGAAAGTGGAAATGTCACAAAAATGTATTTACACTAAATTGATGTTTTTTAGGCCAGTCAGTCTAGATGCAGGTAAATGTCTGTTTCTCGAAAAGAATGACTTGACTTGACTTCCCTGATCTGAGATGCATTGACCTTTTGTCTTCAGACGTCATCAACACTTTGTGTTACCATGTGATCTGTAGCCAGATATCTTGTCATTAGCGACCAAGACCATGTTTCTTGATCACGTTTCTTAATTTTCTAACAGCTCCATTTCCCTGACTAGCACATTGAGATTTAGGGCCTGAACCATTAGATTCAGTTAGGTTTGGTTTCACATTGCAATTTGGGAATATAGTAGAAACTGTGCATGACAGACCTAAATCCTGTCATCAGATACATGGGCTGTGTCTCCCTATACTCAACATTGGCGTGAGTCTGATGCTGTGTTGTCAATTTGAACAGATTCATTTTGTTGCCAATATAGTGTTATTATCATGGTACAACTACCAGCAGCACCAACTTTGTGTGTCAGTACTCGAGTCTTTGTCTCCTCAACTCCCCATGTGCTACCGCGGCACAGGTCTGGAAGTCAGAATCATCCAAACAATGTGTTCACAAAAGAAATCAACCAAGCCGTGGTTCAGTTTGAGTGAGGCCACCTCTCATCATCGGACCAGGGTTCATCAGTTGGGCCTGGTCATCGGCGCAAAGGACAACGACGACAGGTTTCATGCCTGCACTTTTGGATCGGATCAAACTGAAAAGTCCAAGCCAAACAAGTTAGCTGTGAAGTCACTCTTAATCACAATGTGGGCAGAATCTAAGCCATGAGAATTAAAATGCAAAAGACCCATAATAAGATGATTTTTATTGAGATGTCCAGATAGCGTGTGGATTATAGATTAATACCAACTGGAAATTGGGCCTCACTGAAGCTGATAATACCAAGAACAAATATTCACAGAAAAAGACAAATTTGAAAACCACCGTCTGACATGGGTCGACATGGATGCTTTTGCAAAAAGGCATGTTGCAGGACTGTGTTCACAAGGAGCTTCATTCATATGGAACTGTACTTGTAAACCAAACCAAGGTTAACTTGGTTTCACTCCTAACTGTCTGCAGAAAACTCTCTTGAAGAAAAACAAGCAGATTTTCACTACCATAAATGAATGACCCTGTAAAGGTCCTGGACTGAAGAACCTGGTAGAGGAATGCTGCAGTAATTTGTGGTTGAGGAACCTTGATATTCTGGGTCTGAAAATGCCAGAGAGCAGCGAGGGCAGTGTTAGTACAACAGGGAGTTCAAAGTGGGAGTACAGTGGAGAACCTGTTCTGCAGCCAGGACAGACTATTTGGACAGCTGGCACAGTTTAAGGAGACATATTAGAGTGTGACTGAGTTTGTGGTTAAGAGTTGTGCATGAAAATCCTGTGGGCCTCGCAATCTCTGTCTGTTTCTGTCATGATCTGTGTCTGTCTGATAACTCCCTGCTCTGCCTCGTTCCCCATTCTCCCACTCTGCCTTCTATTTCTTTTCTCTACACTTTCTTCCTTTCTTTGCCAAAAAGTCAGTTCTACATTGTAAGCGTTCACTCTGCAATTCCTGTCCCTCAATAAAAGAGGGAGACTGGGTTTCTGGCCGGCCATTCCAACAGCAATCCTGTGGCTTTGGCATCTTCAGAAAAAGAGAGAGGGAAAGAAAGGGTGGGAAAGAAGGAGAACGAGCGAGAGAGAGGAGGAGAGTGAGAGGTTGTGTAGGATGTTAGAGTTTATCTAAATGCTTCCAACTGAGGTTCAGCTCCAGAACATTTCAACTCAACCTTATAATCTCCTCTTCTAACAGCCTCTGGATGCTCTGCCCTGCTGCTCTCCAACTCCCCAGGTCCTCCAATTAAAACCAGGCTCCGATATGTGCATGTGTTGAGCGGAAGCTTGTCTTTCTCGTTGTAGTTTGACAACGCTCAGAGTTCGACAGACTGGCAAGCAGCACCACAACAATCACGGTCACACTCTAACTTTGCTGCTCTGGTGTTACTGAAAACTCTGATTTCATGACGGCTCATTGTGTTATATATGTAAAGATAATATCATGATGAAGCCTGATAAATTGCTACTTGTACATTTGCGTCTTATGTCTCTATGTTGGATAATTCTTGCTGCTCACAGTTCACGCAGCTTGTTTTTGGTGTGAAAATGAACGATTGTAACTCTGATCATGTAATGCTAGTATGAATTCAAAGGTTAAACAGTTAAACAACAATTACCAGTCAAGACTAGGTCTGTCATAATATGGAAATTCACGCTGACCGTTACACTACTAAGTTTGAGTATACTTTGAGTATAAATTGAACTCATAGCAGAAGGGGTGACGTCAAACAGACAAACGGTGGAAAAACAATATGAAGATAATGCTAAAAAAATATTGAGTTTAACTGTTCATCTCCATGTGAATGGAGTATCACAATTACAACAAATAATCACTGTCAGCTCAAATACTTGTGAGGAGGCGATTGCTTAATTACTGTGACAGGTCTAGTCAAGACAAGGACGTCTACATGAAGTAATCTGTTTAAAGTCCTCCTACAGCCAAAAACCAGAAGTAGTACCAGAAGAAACGCTGGAAAATGTTCCTTCGCTGTTATCTTCGAGCTTCATCTCTGGCATCGTTTGAAATGTTCAACTTTTAAAATGAACAATATTATTGCATTTACCTTTTTGGAAATTTTACATGAGGGAGATTAGGTTTTCTTATCTTTTACACTGAAAGAGACGTGAAATGCCATAATATGTGGATTTAATTCCAGTCAAAAAATTAAGATTTTATGGCAGTTCATAATGAATTTTTTTGAAGTTTTGGTCCCAAGGAGACGCTACATTTCTCTTTTGGATCTTCAGCTAGAAAAGTTTAGGAACCACTGGACCAACAAACCAACAGAGCAAAAGTGGCCTGACCTTCACATCTGAGGCCTAAGTTATTTTTGCTTGTTCTTTACTTAAGCCATACCCTAACCATAACTATATCTTAACAACAGTGTAGTTGCCGTGAATGGCTTTTGTAGTTGTAAATCAAACCCACTGTCAGTGAATGAAAGGATTTTTCAGAATCGTGTAACGCAACCCATGTCATCTGTGACTGTGCAACACGAGCAGAGTGGCCTTTTATCACTGTAACTCATTTACATGTGGTGTGCAGAGAAATGAAAAAACAACTTGGACATACATACCATACTGTATCGTAAAATCACAAACAGCCATGTTGCATTTCTGTTTCCTAGGGCATGTTTCCTCTACAGTGTGGTCCAGCTCTGTTTTAGTTTAGTTTTAGTTTTCTCTTTACTCAAAGAGTTAAAATGAGGTCTGTTTTCACGAGGCTGGTAGACCGTTGTTGCTCTTCACCTTTAGTCAAGGAATGAAAACAATCAAGTGTTTTTGGCCAGCTTGTGTGTGTGTAACAGTGTTTTGTTTTTCAGAGTGTGTATGTGGGTGTGTGGTGTTACTGTGGAGTGTTAACAGCTAATAAATGGCTTTTTTCTCTCCGGATTTACACGAAGCCTTTAAAATCTGCATGTAGATGCATGTGAACCTACACAAAAACACGCATCATTTTCTCAACATTGTATATAAAAAGAGTTTCTTAGAGGTAAATAAATACAGTTAAAACAACTTCAATTCAATGTTGACATGAACTACATGGCACAGGACGAGTATTATATCATAATAACTTAAACGCATTTTTTATTTGAGAGTCCCATCAAACAGTGTTAATGAGCCTGTCTTTGTATTGTGGAAGTAGCTCCCAAACTAAACTATTCTATTTTAGATTTAGATTTTGATTTTAGATTTTGATCGATTTTGAAGTTAATTACAATGTTTTATGTTTATTTTTACATTGCTGCAGCTTATTGCATTCTGCTAATGTGAACGCTGGCTCTTTTTCAGGGCTTGAAATAAAAAAGGTTTGATTTCGTACATGTTTGGTTGGTGTCGTAACGTAATGGTGATGAACACCAGGGAGTTTTTGCCTCGGGCCCCAACTGCATTGCCACTGTGTGTTCTGTGGCCAGTTATTGCAAAATGAGGGTGTTATTCATAATGAAGTGAAAACTTATTACATTTTATCGAGTTATTACATAATGCTTTGTTTTTGCACAACGCGGCGTTACAAGCCCACGTGTGCATTCCCCACACATGCCCAAACATGAACACGTGTGGTACATAGATGCGTGATTGAAACAATATCCAGGTTATAAAGCTTACACTGATGTTGAGAGTCAAGACCTCCTCAGCTCCTTACACAAACTCTCATATAAAACACACATCAGAAATACACACACACAGAAATCCACATGCACCAGTTATCCATTAGCTGGGTAGCAATGACCTCACAGCTCCTTGTAGCCCTGAGCTTTTTAATTCCCTCATAAAAACTCTCTTTTCAACAAATAATATTGTAAAACTTCCTTTAACATGACCACCAACAGCTACCAGAAGTGTTTGTGTATACGTTGCAAAGCTTACGTCAAACTTTGACCAACAACAGATACTTAATAATACTAGATTTTCAGGGCAGGTGAAGTGTTGCTTTGGACTACTGCTCACTGTTTTGTTTCCCAGTTTGACACATCTGAAACCTAATAAAGTGAAGAGGCGGTTTGGTTTGGGAACATGCCTTTTATTAGTCCGTTTTAATTGGCTTATGGAAAGCCCACTGCAATCAAACAGTTAATAACAAACATACGGCCAATACTGACTAACTTTAGCAGCATTAATGTTAATGTGCACTTGTCCCTGAGACTGGATCACAGTTGACACACGCAAACCTGTTTCCAGCACATTTATTTCTTGGATTACCCTAAACCTGGCCTTAAAACAAGTCTCAACCATAAAATGTAACGATATGAACGTGACTGTCACTCTGTCCCCTAAAGGTAACTGACTCCCCGCAAATGACTCGGTAAACAGATTCATGTGACACACAGTAAGTAATAATTGTAGACACATACACATTTCTACCCTTTTCTTCTGATGTAAAATTGCCTTCTGGTTCCATTTCAGTTGCTAATAAATGTGTAAAAACAAGTTGTAAAGCAGTTTATTCAGTGTGTGTGGAAATCCCTGATATTTCTCCACAACCCTCCAGAGCAAAATGATTTACTTATGTTGTCCACCCCTCAACCTTTATGATATTCCAGAAATCAGTGAGTAGTGGAAACTTTCTAGTGAACATTTTTACGACGTCGAAGTTTGAAGTGATTTGTTCATTTAAATAGTGTCAGCATTTTACTTATGTATCTACAAATTTGGCAGCTGAACTATTGAATGTTGGATTAAACGGGAGTTGTGTGAGGCACTTGACATCCAAAGGCTGAGTAAGAGAGAGATGCACCCACACTTGCGCATATTTAGCTTTGAAATCTGACAAGACTCCAATTTTCTTTGATTTATCTTGCTAAAAGTTGCAGGTGCAGAACATTTCTAGAAATTCCACGAATCCCTCAACTGGTTCCAGAGGAGTGAAGCTAATGAAACGCCGCCCACCCCCAGATTAGAAGATACAGCCACCTGCAGATGTTCCAGAAATGGACCCAGCTGTTGCTAACTCCATCCCTGGTGATGTGGCTAAAGACGTCACAGAGCTCGCTGTACTCATTTTGGAGACACGAGATAAGAAGCTCGAGGCTATTTGGGTGACAAGTCACCTACAGTCATCATATTAACCAAAATTGGCACATTTCTCAAGTTCAGAGCCGTCTTTAGTTCATGGAGGAGGCTAACGAGAGACAGCAGGCTAACCCCACGGCTAACCCCACTGTCCCCCAGATGCTCTGCCCCTTACACAGTATTTATCATAGAGCATCAAGGTATGTGTGTAAAACAACTGATAATAACAGGAACTGAACCAAAGACTGGTAGGAAGTGGCTCATCCCCACCCAACCAGTCCAAATGGTGTTCCTCAAAGTGATTCTTGTTATAACTTAGCAGTTTGTCCAAGAGGAAAAATAAAGTTTGAGATAGTTGTCAGTCTCAGAAAAAGATGTGATTAAATCTGAGTAAATTCAGTGTCATTTCAGTAGTAGCTCAGCACGGACCTGCTAATCAGGAGCCTTACTTCCCTTTCTCTACCCTGAAGTCATGCTCTTGGCCTCTGTTTTCTTCAAGGCTTTTTTGATGCTAAATAAGCTCCGCCATCGAGAAAATTGAGCAAACCAGTTATACCTGTTTACCCGAACTGAACCATGTGTAATCTAGGACCAAACTAAGACTCAAACTAAATATTTGCCATGTGAGAGGTAACAGCTGCATTTGAGGGTTGAGAATTTCTTCCATCCATTCCAGTTCCAGTGTGAAGAGGACTTGCATTCACCTCTAATAAGCAGAGAAAACACAAACTATCGAGACAGGATTTACAGGATTTTCAATACATTCTAAAACCAACCACTGCTGATTTTAAAGTTAAAGTCCACTTTTATTATACCTGTAGGGGGATTCAACCTCTGCATTTGGCCCATCCAGGTGCTCACAGGGAGCGGTGGCTGCCACTGAGGGCCAACTCCAGATCTCAGCCAGTACCTTGGTCAAGGAGAAATAACCTCCCTACATGTCTTTGATGGTTGGGGAAGCTGAGGTACCTGGAGGAAACCTGCAGAGCATGGGCATGGTAGAACATACAAACTCCACACAGGGTAATCCAAGAAATAAATGACTTCAGGGTAGAGAAAGGAGAGTAAGGGTCCTGGTTAGCAGGTCCATGCTGAGCCACTCTGGTCCAACTGAGGATTGAATTTGGAACCTTCTTGCTGTGAGGTGACAGCGCTAACCACTGAGCTACCATGCTGCCCCCTAGATTTGACCAGCTGAGTCGCTGACTGCTGATGCTATCACCTGGCTTAAGTGGAGCTGAAACAGGTCAGTTCAATCTGGTGCAACCTTTACCTGCAACGTTCTAAAACGCTTTCATCTCATTGCCTTGTGAATATTAGATCTGAACAGGGCTTTAGATAACACACTGTCATACTGGAGTCAGACATGTGCCACAACAGCATCGCCATCGAGTGTGACATATAAAATACACATTGCATTCTGGCATTGCCTTCAAAACAATAACGGCGGATAGTTTGGACCTCTGCTTGGAGGATAAAGACCTTACTATCTCACTAGTTTGCAGACATTTTTGACAGTAGCATCTCAGTTTCCGTACGTTAAATACAAAGAAATCCAGTGAGACCTTTCTCCAGCGCTATAGCAGTGCTACAGGACTGACTGATGCAAGGTGTCAGTATGTGCTGTGTTTAAAAGAAATTGTATTTTTGACACTACAGTTATTGGTATGTAAAAATGATGCCTCCTAATGTTTCGGACTCTACAGATTCACTATAATCTACAGCTCTGCACTGTAACAGAGTGCAGCTCAGTCCAACCCAGCCCACAGTTATGCATGGAATCCTCCCCCTCCTTTTCCTACCAGAGTTTTTCTGATTTCTGTTTTCTCCCGCAGTCCCATCTCAACTGTGGAGCTTGTGCTCACACATCACTTGACATTCTGCTCACATTAGGTGTTACAATCCTCCCTGATGAGTTTACCGTCGTCATTGTAAGTGTACCTTGGAGTAATATGTGAAAACATGTCAATAGGTTGTGACAGCACAGTCATTACTCATAGTATCAGATTCATAAGTTACTATAAAACCTGTCATAACACGTTGTGTTATTCGGGCCTTCTGCTGATGTGATTAAATTAGAATGATGTAATGGGATGCAAGAGTGTACATACACATGTTGCATGTGTGTGCAGATTTATAAAGCACAAAGGAAATATTTATACATAGAGTATCTCTGAAGCCTGAAGGATGCTGAAAAGTCAGACTTGCAGCCCTAAAGGTCGACGGTTTAACAGCTGAGACACTGTGGGTGTGTTCACGACTATAGAAGACTTATGTTATACATACCCTGTGTATGAGGACATGGGCCCGTTTACACCAAAACACAAAAGCCCTCCCATATAACCAAACTGTGACACTGCAATGATATTTTGGTAAAAATGTAATTGTTGATGTTGATATTTAATATAAAAAGAAATCATTTTTTTCCGTCAATACAACCTTACAGTATCTACTACAGTATTAAAGTATTACAGTACTTTTTGTGGTTAGGTTTAGGAACTAGCAGAACCTGGTCAGGGAACCCATACCAGGGTTTGGGTTAATACAGAAAAAGTTTGTAAAAACGTGATACGAAAGGACTCACAGTTTATTTACTAATAGGGAGTTTAAGGACCGTTATATTGACAGGAAATGAATCTACGTTTAAAAGTAGAAAGAAAAAGTAGTGTTAGAATGTTATACTAGCTCTGAAAATGTAGTTCATATACAACAATAAAACTCCAAAATGACATATGTTTGACTCAAAACTTCCTTTCCTCTTTTTTTATGCATTCAAAGGGGATTATTGATTATTTTTTATTTTGCATCATTACACACATCCCCAACATCGAAAAACCGATTGGACATGGATGATGTGAGGTTCAGCTCAGAAACAACTGGTAAAAAAGTAGAAATACTTTTCACTTTTACTTTTTGAGTACTTTTCAGAGCTTGTACTTTTTTTACATTTACCAGCGCACTTTTGCCACCTCGGCCTGTTGCGTTGATTTATTTTACTTTTTGTCGATCCCCATCACTCGCAGATTTTGTTATATTTTAGTGTGTGATGTGCAGCCTGAAAGAAAATCAAACAGAAGTCTCTGCTTCTTTAAGATAATGGCTTGTTTATTATCCACAAATACAAAAGCAAATTCTTGGCTGGAAAAGCGGAATGGTTACACTATAAGCAGGACACTATAGTATCACACAGGAAGGGTAGTATTTCAAAGTGCAGACTCTTCAATGGGCCTCTGCTAGCTTTAATAATACCCCACACTATCACAGAGAATCAAGTCTTTTGTCATGTCAGCACATAGTTGCAGACTTTTTGATTTCACAGTTGGATCTCTGAACTTGGTCTTCCTCAGGCAGAAAATGCTGAAAATTGCTAATTATCTTATGGGATTGTCCCTTGGTATGCCCTTCCAGAAAGATGTGTTTGAAAACCCGTGAAGAGTGGATAAAACAAGCCTTACAAGAATCTCCACAACGGGGGATGAATCTCCTAGGCCACCAGGGCTTTCCAATGTATAGTTTGGGCTAGCATTGACCAGTTTCAGTGGAGCAGCCGGACTTATTCTACGTAATTGGAAGAGCCCACATAGACCACAGAGTACAGAGTGACTTCAATTTATGACAGAGTCTGCTTGTTTCCAAACTTTGATTGTCACAGTAAACAATGTCCAGAACAAAATGATCCAGATCTGCATAACTTGATACAAGATGACGCATACTGTGTCTGGTTATGCCCATTCAGTAATATATCCCCAGAGATGGGAAGTAAAGTACAAAAATGTCATCATTGTACTTAAGTACAGTTTTCAGGCATCTGTACTTTGCTTTTTTTCTGACAACACACATGACAAACGTAGCAATGTAAAAGACATAACAAGACAAAACAGGCAAGAGAGGGAGATCTGACCACGGTTAAAAGGTGCTGTCTGATAAATGAGATGTCAGAGACCAGGAGAACTAAAACAGACCTGGATGATGTGAGGTTCAGTAGCTTTGCACAGAAACAGTAGGTAGAAATACTTATTACTTTTACTCTTTGAGTACATTTCAGAGCTTGTACTTTTGTGCGTTTACCCGAGTAAAGAAGTTGAATCAGTGTGTGTACTTTTACCGGAATATATTTTTTACACAAGTGTCCGTACTTATACTTGAGTAACGAATGTGTGGACTTCTGCCACCTCTGTACATTCCTAATGTAATACTGCAAGACACAATCTTCAAACTACTGCCGCAGAGAAGCTAGTGACTCCACAGCAGAGACTGTGGAACCAGGAAGCTTTGATGAAATGTCGAAACAAGGTGTTGTAGAAAAAGAACTCTAATCAGTCAGGCTGATCCATCAGTAGGATAAGGTGCGCTCCTGTTTGGCTTGGTTTTGTTCATAGGATGCATGAACAGTAACAACAGTAGTTAAGTTTAGCCTGTTCTGCATCTACCCAGGAATTCATTCTCAAAAAAATCCCATGTGAAAACACACATCTTCACTTGTATTGAAGCGCTGTCAAGAGCAAGCCAACAGATGGAGTAGGAACGGGGGCGTCATATGTGTGGACTGATAGTACAGTGAGTTAATTCTCAATATCACACTTGAATATAACGTATAGCAAAACACAGGAAAACACAGCCTGGGAGTCTTGCCACTCCAAGTAAGGCAACATCCTAGCTCTTTTGTTAGATCAGATGTCCCGACAGTTTCTTCATCACAGGGAGGATATGACAAGGGCCATCATCACTACCAAACTGAAGGCAATACAAGAGATCATGGGCAAGCATGGACTCAAGTCGGAAAAGCAATCATGGAAGAGTATAACAGGACACACTATCACATCCAACAAAGGAGATATCAGCGCACACCCTGACTGTACAAGCCAAAAACTCCCCGTCCCTGTTTTCCCTGTCCACACGGCAACACTGTAAAAGAAATATCTTCACCCTGGAATGGAGTTTTCAAAAAGGTCCATTTTCAGTCACCTAAAACTGCCTTTGTGTGTGGATGAAAGGCCAAAGAAAAAGATACATTTTTCAAAAAACCCCTGTGTTTGTGGACTAGGCCTGTGTTTCTTTCAACTGAGAGTGATGTTCAAGTTTGAAAAAAAAACTGTGACAACAAAAACAACATAGATGTTAGCAGGTTAATCCAGAATCTATAACTCAAAGTAAGGGGTCATTGTTTAATCTCAATCTCTGCTTCACATCTCTTTCATCCCTTCAGAGCTGACCTGTCTGCTCTCTCTCTCTCTCTCTTTTGCTGAGGTATTCCAGAGGGACACTTTAACAAGGGCTGGAAGAGGCCCAGGCCTTCGCATGTCAGACTCTGAACAAGTGCCAGCTCCCCCCCACCTCCCCCCTCCCCTTTTCATATTTCTCTCCCTCTCTCCCTGCCTCTTTCTGTCTATGTCTCTCGCCCCCAGTGCCTGGCCCTCTAAGCGCTATTGCTCCTTCGGTTCCCTCCGAGTCGGCACGGCGTGCCGGCAGGAAACTCGGCCAAGTGGGCTTCCTGAGCGAGCGGGAGAGGAAGTGCAGTAATAAGGAATAAGGAAGGGGGTGTGGGTTTAAAAATAACCCGCCTATATAAGCTGAGGCAGGAGCCCACTTTGTCTCAAACTCTCACTCTGCGCTCCAACAATGCTCTACCTCGGCCAGAAGCTCGCCTCCACTCTCTCTCTCTCATACACACACACAAACACACAGCACAGAACAGCTTTCCTGCCGTGCAGAGGAAAGTGGAGAAGTCAACGCAGGTGTTTCCAAGAAGTTTAACAAAGACATAAACTATGTGTGCTGAGGAGAGCCACTTTATCCCCAAACAGGCAGCAATAACTCTGACAGAGAGAGAAAGTCCCGTCTGTTTCCAATAAGAAATAAAGGCTCGGAGCAGAAACACATTACTCCGATAAGCCTCCGCCAACTGATACTTTTCCTCGGCACACTGTAAGCCAGACTGTATTGATTGCACGCTGATATTAGACTGGTATAGTGCTGTGTGTGCAGTCATGGAGCCCCGTGTTTTCAAGGCGTTTTAGCTGAGCTTAAAGGCTCTGAGAGGTTTAAACACGGCATCACTGCTTTCAGCAAGTTTTGTAAGCATCTGTAGAGAATCTAGCACATACTTATGACAGCATACTGAATTTGTTCACAAATTATATTTCAGTTTTATTACAAACTGGGTTTTGTAGATTTGGGCACCATTTACTAATGATATAATAACTTTGTCAATCTTCCAAAACCAAGAGATATTTAATTTTGAAGACAAAAAGAGAGTAATCACAGAGGAGAAGTTAAAGCCAGAGAATTTTGGCATTCACAATATTGAAAAATGAAACTGAATCACTCATTTGATTACAGTATCAAGAACACCAATTTTACTGTCAATCAAAATTATCCACCAATCACTCAACTTAATTCCACTCTAATTGCTGAGATCACTACATGGTTTTAAGCAAAAGTACAGGTTAGACAAACTATGGCTACGTCCACACTAATGTTTTCATTTATGAAAACTCTCTCCAGATGAGTCCATAATCATTCATGTACACTGAGCATGCATGTGTCAATATAAGCAGGGTAGTTGGTCAGTTGCTTGGTTAAGAAAGAAAACACTATAGAAGAAGAACAGTAATGACAAAAAGTACAAGCAAAGATTTCTTTCTATCGACGATGACGAGGTCCAGTTGGTGACAGATAAGAATAATCACACAGTTAATGTCGATGTCTGTGCCATTGTTTCCAACAGTCTCCGCTTCTGTCTCCTCAGACTACCAGACAAAGTAAAACAGCAGCAGTTACATATTGGGGATCCTACAACACTGGAATTGTGTGGCTGCTGCATCAAAGCGCAGCAAAGGTGCAATTTAAAACAAAAACGCTTTTAGTATTTAGTTTTAGGCTAAGTTGCAAAGTTCCTATGATAAGGCCTCAGAGTGCTTCAAACAAAAATGAGTCTGTGTGTCCTCTGGCTGTGTTTAAAGTCATCTAAAATGTTTCTTTGTTGTGAATGTCCACACACCTGTATTCTCTCTCCTGGGTGCTGAGCCCTGGCTCTATCAATGTTCACAACCTTTTGTGTAGATGTAGATTCATTGTGATGAACAACCATATTAAACATAAAAACAACAGAATGGGCGTTCCCCAAGGTTCAATCCCGGGTCCACTGCTTTTTAGCCTGTGTATAAATGACATTTGTACAAGTTGCACAGAGTCTGACTCGGTCATTGAGCTAAGTCACTCAGCAAGGCAGCGGAGATCCTATCTGCATACTTGGCTGATGACCAAAAACGAATATGGCTGCAACATATTCATCTTGTATTGAATTTAAAAGAAAAAAAACAGAGCATCACCAACTACATTCAGAAACCTCACATCTTTATACAATCAGAAAATAATGGACAAAAAGCCTGTCTAATGGAATCACTGTCACATCCTGAAAAGATACAATCTGCTTCTGAGAGCTTCACTCATTTATGTTTTCTTAAACTTGTCTTAAAATGCATCTAGTTTAACCCCGCAGCCTCTTTTCAAATAGACCCAAAGACAAGACTGTAACAGTGTAACTGGTGAGTGGCAACTGTAAAATACCACACAATAGATCTAAATTTGGACAATCAGCTTTGTCCATTTGGCTGTCGAATCTGGTGCACATTACCAACTGAAATCAAATTAACTACAGATAAAAAATGGCTGTCGTTGTAGCCATTTCAGCTGATTCAGCATATCATGTACTATGTATTTCAGTGAACTTTTGTCCTACGTTTTTTCCATGAATGAGATCTGTACAGTTTGATCATGACAGAGTTGAGAATTAGCAGCGTCCTAACACCTTGTGCAGTCAATCAGGTGTCATTTCTTGTCTTGAACTGCATCGTCCCTAGATAAACTCAAAAAAAGTTGGAAAGAAAAGATGGAGAAAGATGGAGTTTGAAGATATTACTGCTCTTAGTTTGTGCCACTGGCAAAAGAAAACAGTGGTTCAGGACACTTGGATCAGGACTATTGTGATATACATTGTGATACTGTCTATTTCTGGCAGGTACATGGTAGAATGAGCCAATATGTCACTCTCTGAATCTGTTGACATTACAAAGTTATTAGTTCCAAGCATTTAGCGTGTTGACTGATGATACAGTAAAGTACGTAAATCTGTCAAGACTAACATCATGAGGTTATGATTGTGGGGGAGGCAGGTGTGTACTTGCTGGGGCATTTTCCACTTAGGTGAACTTTGCTGAGCATATAGTAGTGTATCTATAGGGGCAGCACAAGACTAAGCTCAATTTAACAGAGAATGTGTAACTTTTAAAAAGAGCTAACATGGGTAAGGATAACCCAAATTCTTCTTTCTTTTTTATTCTCATTTGGCATGGGTGAGTCTGGCACTCTTTGTACATAGGGAGTGAATTTTGGACTCCTCTAAAGGTCATGTGTGTGCAGCTAGACCCATCAGCTTTGTTGTGCCATGATGTAAATCTCAGGCTAAATGATGACACACAGCCAGATGAGCACATATGTGAACCTCTGAGACTCGCACAGAGAAACACCCAGCCAGCCAGCCAGGACTCACTTCCACATGGAAATCATACACCGCTCCATCATGGTGTGACAACAGGCCAAAACACACAGACACAGCCACTCCAACACAAATACATTTCCATGTAAAATCTAATATTTTCTGCATGTGGAGCGCAGCTTTCCTCTGCTGGCTGAAAGAGCACAAACAACAAACAGCGCTGGTCCACTGTTTGCTGTTCATGTCTCAATTAAACGATCAAATCGCCTAAATGCAGTGTGAAAAAGTAACTCAGAGTGACAGAGTAAACAGTGCGGCCCTGTTGTGTGGGATAGCATGTGTTCAATATGTGTTCGGTTAAAGCTGCCCATCAGTGCAGACACTGGTGACTCCCAGCACATGGGCTGTTACTGAGCAATGAATCAGTGTGTTTGGACAGGGAGAAGGCAGGAGGGACAAGATGGAGATGAAAGTGGATGAGTTATTGGAGACATGAGATGAGGCACAGTGGAGGAAATAGAGAAGAAGACAAACACTGAGCAGAGAGCCAGAGCTGGAGAGCTGAATGCGTGCTGTTTTCATCTGGTGAACAAGTGGGAAAGCATGTTGAAGCATGCTATCATTATCAAAGACATAGCAGAGGCAGAGGCAGTGCCGGCTGTGGCAGTGACTTCTACAGGACGGGAAGGAGCAGGTGACATCATCGGTTATGGCAAAACACTGGCTAATCAAAAGCGTGCAAGCACGCATTCCTGGTAGAATGAACACTGTACAGTATTTCCACTGTTCAGCAAAGAGTATCCTCAGCGATGACTTTTTTTAAAGTTGCAAAATCCTGTCGCTGTCAGAGTATTATCAACATCTGTGCAGCGTTTGAAGTGCCTTCTAGTTCATACTCAAACTGACAACACGCTATCGCACCTAAACGATGGTCGATTGCCGGTGACTCCCAAAATGTGACATGCAGTTTATGAGTGTTTGTAGATTTGCAGGTCTAGAACGATGGATTAGCACCCCTACAGGCACCAGGAGAAACGACACAAAATATCACAGATAACACGAATGTGTACAAAACACCGGTTTGTGCATTTGGGCTGTGACAATGCCATGGTTAAGTCATTGTTAGGCTTATCCACAAAAAAAAGGTGGGCAGGGTTAGGGAAAGTGGATAGGGCTATAATAAAAATGTTACATGACAACCATCGTTTATTTTCCATTTCAAACAGGACGTGAATGTTCTGTGTGTTTAAGTCCACAGGTTTGTTATTCCGCCACATCCAAACTGACCTGCTCCCACTGTACTGCTAAATATTGCTCTGTCATTTATACATCACAATATGACATTTTGGGGTATGGTCACTGGATGTCACAACATGATATAACTATGGGTCTTACTGAACAGTTTGTGCAAATGATGTTCACAACGGGGGGACAGGACATGACTCAGCAACTTACTGAATAAGTAACTATGACTTTAGAAATGAAAAACAATGGGCTTTAATTTCAGATAGACTACTTAGTAAAATGTTAACACATACAGTTATGTTTGATAATAGTAATTCCACCTTCACAGCTGAGAGACTATGTGATGCAAAACCAAATGAATGCTAACATTAGTTAATGTCACTAAGTTAACAGGCAGGGTGTTGTAATTAGGAAACTTCATGAAATCTGCTCACGGTCTTGTTAGTGTAACCTCTTAACCTCATGTAAGTTACGAAACACAAAATACTCAATGTTAGTCACACCTGTTAATCAAAGCTCACACGGAGGTCATCGAAGCCTTCTATTAGCTCTGAAAAGGCAACAGTATGCTTATTAGAAGATCCAAATAAAGTGGAAAAAAAACGTTCCATGTCAGCTGTGGTTTTTTGCCCCTTGTCTAAAACCTATGCAGGTACAAGCAGCAGTGAACACTGTGGTTAATGTTATTAAGACAAGTCAACTCTAGCAACACCACAAAGAGGAGCCTGCAGTGACGACGCTGCATGCAGTCACTGATGCCAGCTGCTGTTAGAAATAGCTTTTTCAATAACTGCTAAAAAAAAAATCACAATGCGTCACTTCATTCCTACACTAAAGGGATGGATTTGAAATGATTGGTGAGGGAATTCTCCCACTTTTGACACAGTAGACTTGACGCAAAACACACCAATTTCAGATGACAATATAACACAGTTAGTCCAATATTATACATACATATATAGAATTTCTCATCCGTTGCTCATCACTGAATACGTGCATGGGTACACAAAGACAATTGATGTCAAGAAGGTTTCTCCAGCGTGGGAAAGTGAGCTGATTTCTATCAAGTCTGATAAGAACAGCTCATCTCAGGGAATGTCAGCCCACTGATAGATGGCTGTTACTGAAATGTTTGACTGTGTGACTGAGTGTTACGGTAAGGCTGCGTGGATGTATCACACCGGGTCAAAAAGTGGTGTTTGAATCATCCTCTGCACAAGAGTCAACACAATACTGGGAATGGAGGTTGTCATAACAGGTCCTAGCTGTCAGTCATATTACTCACTGTGTTATGTCTGTGTTAAGAGGAATTTTATTTATATGACAACTTTCCATAATAAAGTCCCACGCAAGACACCATCTGGTGTGATGAAGAAGGAAAAAAATAACATGAAAATATACTGTATGTTGTAATTTAAAACCCCAAGTAGTTTTCTCTCTATAGATGGTATAATTCTTTTACAAATTAAGCACTCCACCTCTCGTGGTATCTTATATGCTACAATAAGCACTGCATATGCTCAGTTTTTCAAATATCTGTGTCTGAAGTTTGTCGCTCCAGCCCAAGAACATGCTGTGATGTTTCTCATTACATTTGACATGTATATATCTACGAGTGAGAGAACTGAACAGATCCCATGCTCCCCGCGTTGAATAATGGCAAATGAAACCCAGTTGACAGACAAAAAATGTTTCCATTGTACATCTTTGAAAACCCTAGATAAATATAATTTCAACGTAGTTTATCATTGAAGGAACTTCTTTTACCTTTCCTCGTGGATATGCAAGATCCAGGATTTTGCCACCAGACATGAAATGAGCTTTTGGTTCAGAAACGTTAAGATTAAGATTCGATTTTTTTTCCTAGCAACTGGGTTGGGCAAATTCATGATCACGCATGGGAAATGTCTGAAAACATAATCTCTCCATACGGATTTGTCACTTCACTTCATCGTTTTTTTCCTCTCATTTCAGTGATTGGTAGTTTTTACTTATGCAACCTATTTATTGGCATGACATTCGTCTCGGACAATTAAAAAAGAGAGTACACACGTTGCATTTAATAAAGGTGTGCACACTGACAGAGCTGATAGGTTGGTACATGCTGCACATCTTCACGTGCTTCAGAACATGCTGCATAACCACTCTGACTAAGCTCACTGGAATGCCACCAAATCACCAACGGCTGCCAGCCTGCCGAAACACTGGGTAACTATCAAAGACCATTCAGTCTTTAATTACTATTTAAAACCTGTGTTAACCAGAAGGCATAACACTGTAAAAGTACAGCATGTTATCCAACACACCCATTTTTTCTGCACATCTACTGCCACGTCTCATTATTAACTAAGGTGAAGTACATTGCAGACTGTAGAAATGTATGGTATCATCCAGTGTTTATGTTGCACATGTCACTGAGAATTGAATAAAGTTGCTCAAACACTGTGGAAACATGTCCTATGGCAGAGACGATTTAGATTTGGTTGAAAAGGAGGCGTGAAAATTAGTGAGAGATGTTCAGGTCATATGAGGTGAACACTTTATTATAATGGAATGTAAACTGGGAAGATGAGTTATGCAACATGTCTCATACAGACAGCTCTGGGAAGAACAGAGACAGAACATTAAATTACTGCCAATTATTGGTATGTTATTGAGAACATCTTCAATTGAAATAACAGCAGTGGTTGAAAGTAAATGATTAGTCTGCATTTCCATTCCATAATTTGAATATTTCATTTATTTATTTTGCAATTCGACTCATCAAAGGTTTTAACTCCACTACATTTCAGTTCAATCCTTTATTTAGGACAAAGTACGAACAGCAGTGTGTGAAAATACTCGACTACAAGTAAAGGTTCTGTGTTCAAAAAAAGTATTATGCGCAAAATCTACTCAAAGTAAGAAAAGTCCAATTGTGCATGTTATATATGACGTTTTTAGGTTAATTTTACTGCCGCATTCATGGGTATGTTGCATTTTACTGCCGTACATGTTTATGGTTGAGCTCATTTGAACTATTTTATGTACTGTTGGTAGATTAATCTGCAGCAATGCATCATATTTTATAAGATCCTCACATGGTTGTACTGTCCTGTGAGAACCAACACCTTTGTTGGTTTTCACTGGACAGGACGGGAATGAAAAACTGTAAAAGTAACTAAAGCTGTCAGACAGATGTAGCGCAATAAAAATACAATATTTGCCTCTGAGGTGTAGTGGAGTAGAGGTATAAAGCTGCAGAGAAAATAACGGAAATACTCAAGTTAAGTACCTCAAATTTGTCCTTAACTACATTACTTGTTTAAGAGCACGTAGTTCCGATACCAATGTGAAAACCAGAGAGCAGCCTTATTAACATCTGAATGCGCTTACATGGAGTGTTGCAAAGTGGACTGAGAATAGCTGTGAAGTAGCTGGCGCCGGTAGCAGGAAAAGCACCCGACGTTGCTCATGGCATAACGACCGGGAAAGAGAAAGAGTTTCTGAGGAGAAAGCATTTGATCAGAGGGGATCGGAGGGTCGCACAAGCCCTCCCTGCCTCCTTATGTTCTGATATACAGAGACAACAGGAAGACAGGCGGGTTCATTTCATTTCGACCATTTATTGCTGTCTCACGATAAGAAATGAAATACTTAAGAACAAGATCATTATAAAAAAGAATGCAGCTGACATAGTGTGCAGGTAAAAGCGCACCATGCCCAAACGCGCAATACGCATGGCACCTGCACTTTCTGCCTTCCTGCTTGTGTGCCCTTCTAGTATCATTTTCGTTGCTCGTTTTTCTTCACTCCCAACAATGTGTTAATTGCTTATTATGTCTTTTTAGTGGCTCTGGTCTAGGGGCGGTCTCTCGCTCTCTCTTTCTCTCGCTCTCTCACTCTGCCAGTTGTTGGACAGGTTTGGAGGGGCGGGTTTTTCTCCTCCAGCAGAAGGTTAAGTAGCTGCCCACAGCGGAGCGCAGAGACCATTCAGCACCAGTCCTCCTCCTCCTCCCGACTCTGACTCTCTCAGCAGCTCTCTGTCTCTGACTCTCTTCAGGGAAACACGGACTTTTTATACCAGGGCTAAATTTAGGGGGCTGGTCGGTGCACAGCGTCCCCCATCCTGGACGCGCTTCCTTCCCCCAGCCTCGCATTGGTCCGATCTGTGCAGCGAACAATATTTATAAGAAAAATCAAGCTCGTTCCAGTCACACAGCTGCACATGAGTGAGGAGCAGCAGCAGTTCAGCGGACGGCAGAATAGACGCGTTCCCTAAGCTTTTTCAGAAGGCTCGGGGGATTCTGGTGCTTTCACTGAGCGTCTTCTCTCAGTATTTAGGGACGTTTTTTAAAAAATATTTTTTATTTTATTTTTATAACGTATGGAGATGGCCTTGAGTGGGACCATTTTACCTTCGATCTCTACGTTTGCCAACCAAAAGGAGAAATGTTGGGAAGATGTAAGTAGCTCTGTTCATGTAAATATTGATTTGTGTGCAGATAAAGTGAAATACACAGAACATGATGTTCCTGCACTTGTTAACTTGTCTGTTACGACAAGCGATATAGACTACACTGTGATTGTCCTTAAACATGTTTTTTCACTTTACAGTTTGTGATGTTTTGACGCTAGATTTGTAGTTAACTTGTGTTTTTTGACAGTTTCAAAAAAACAAAATAGCGGTAATACAGCAAACTGTGTAGTTTTAGGTTGTTTTCTTGAGCGTGTTATTCTGAAAGGTTGTGGGGGGGGGGACAGTTTTGAACTTTGAAACAAACTAATTCACTCTCTCGTCCGCGCTCCAGAGGTGGAAGGGTGACATGAGCGGCGTTACGCACGACATGGACAGCAGCTGTCTGGGCAGAAAAGACGACGAGGACCTGGATAAGTTCTTGGATCTTGAGTTTATTCTCGCAAACACCGCCGGTTCTGACAGCGCGCCAGCCGGGACAGGAACGGAGTCCTACCGGCTCCAAGAGTCCGCGGCGCCCGTCTACCAGCAGCAGCAGCACACCGGGATGCCACAGCCGCCGGCCACTTACACCTCTGTCCCCGACATCAACAGCCCACCGCCTCCCTACAACAGTCTGATGGCGGAGCTCCTTCGCTCCGACGTGGATACCAGCTTTCTCCCCGGGAACAACATCCAGGGCAGATTCCTGATCAGCACCTCGCCTTTCCATCCCACTCAGGATTTATTCCCCGAGCATCCTAACATCAAAGTGGAGCCCGCCTCCATGGACACGTACGGACCTGTCATGGGTCTGGTGCCTCAGAGCTGCACCAAAATAAAGCACGAAGGAAACGTCGCTTGCATGATGTCGTACGAGCAGCAACCGCGGCTCGCCAACTCCCCGCAGGCCGCCGTGGGCAGCATGACGCCGCCCCTCAGCCCCGACGACCTAATGAGCTCCGAGTGCCACCAGCCTCAAATGTGCCCACCCACGTCGCTGACGTTCCCGCAGAGCTTCCACGCGCACCACCGCACCGCTCCGGGAGGGTTCCCTCACCAACACCCCGGGATGCAGCTGCCTTTCCCCGGGGCGCAGCACCATCACCAGTTCCCCGGCATGTTCGGAGAGGACGCGGCCATGGGCATGCAGCAGCAGCAGCAGCCGGCGGCCGGACAGCGGGTCTTACTCACTCCTCCGTCTTCCCCGCTGGAAATGATGGACACCAAGCCAAAGAGGGGTCGCCGGTCCTGGCCGAGGAAACGGACCGCGACGCACACCTGCACTTTCAGCGGCTGTGGGAAGACCTACACCAAGAGTTCCCACCTGAAGGCGCACCTCAGGACCCACACAGGTAAGCCCTGACAGTTCCCTGTGCTACATGCTCTATTGTGTGTCCTGCCTCTAAATGATGACCCACCTCACAATTTCTTTTATGTCCCATAGGAGAGAAACCGTACCACTGCAGCTGGGAGGGATGCGGCTGGAAGTTCGCCCGTTCAGACGAGCTCACGCGTCACTTCCGGAAGCACACTGGCCACAGGCCCTTCCAGTGTCACCTGTGTGAACGGGCCTTCAGCCGTTCTGACCACTTGGCTTTACACATGAAGAGGCACATGTGAGGAAAACCCTCAATTAAGGACAAAAAGGGAGAAGACAAGGACTTCTATGCACAGCATTAGCCCAAAAAAAGAACCATAACCATCCTATGATCAACTATAGAGGGAGGCTATGCAATTAAAGTATTATAGAGTATTAATTATAGTGGTACCACTGCAGGAACAACTGCTATACAGTATGACAAGGCCACTATTGACTACACTGTAATACCTATAGGTATATTATAGGAATGTTATAGTGATCTTTCATTGGGGCAACAGAGCATCAAGTTGAGATGCTGTAAAATGATGTTTTGTAAGAAATTTCTATTTAAATGTTATTTTTGAATGAAAGAAATGCTAAACATTACCACAAATCAAACACAGCCAAAACCCGACAGAAGCACATGAATTCTGTTCAGACCAAAGCATTTTTTATGTAGCTGGTACTACTTTTTGTATGGAATGCTGTTTATATAGACAACTTATTAAAGGAACATTCCACTCAACATGTCAGGCACATGCCACTGAAGCAACTGGAAGACAATCATTTGAAGAGCAATCATTTTGTTTTTGTATGTTCACCATAAGTGCCTTTTATAACACAATAAGCCACATGTTACGAGTGCCATATTCTCCACTGGCTAAAGACAGTCAAAAGTTTTATTCTGTGTTATATTGTTAAGTGTAAACAGCACGTGAAATAAGCTTAGAGACAATGTTTTCTTCCAAAACTGCCTTTCCTTCTGTTCTCCTTAAAGGCTTGAATTGAATGTCTGTGAGTCTAAAACCATTTTGAAGTCAGGGTCTTAACAGTAGGAAGTCTTACAGAAGTGCATGCCATCTCAACGCCATGTGATTGACAAAGGGCTACACAGTCTTTGGCAATATTTGTTTGTGTCTTGAAGAAATGTACTGCATTGTAAATATAATCTTTTTTATATAATGTAAATAGTTTATTTTAATGTACATATTAAACTAAATGAACAACATGACTTCTGAGTCCTATGTGATTATTATCCCGATGATGTCGGTGATTGAAGATGATGTTGATGCTGATGATGATTTTTTTTTTTTGGTTTAAAACGTGTCCATTTGCCATCACCCATCCAATAAAGGAACAACTGAGAAAGAAGTCAAAATAAAAAGTTACATTATGTGACCAAAAAAAAAAGAAAAAGTCCACTTCCCTATATCCTGTTAATGAACTAAGTCAGTGATCCAGTAGCAGATAAGTTCAAATAGTTAGCTAAATACTAGCAAAAGTTAAAATAGTAAGATAGCATATATAATAAAATGGTTAGCTAAAGGTATTAAAACAAAATGGTAGACTAAAGTGAATGATAAAATAAATACATGTGTGGTTAAATCATAACTAAAAGCCAAAAGAGTTAAAGTCAGTAAAACAATTAAGCTTAATGAGTTAATTGTTTACATATTCGGCTTCTACAGTATGAATAATGGATAAATAGTGGTCTTAGTAAAGGTTTACTTTAGCTTATGTGATCGGGGTTAAATCAGAGAAAAAGGCTGGGTACCACTGAGCTTCACCAAATCAGCCCCATCTCGTATTCTCACAACTGAGCCGGGCCACATTTAAAGGGAATCTTTTTTTAAACGATCCGGGAGATTCCAATGTTGTTAAAGTCATGAAATATTTCAGCCTGAATTCTGAGGAATGTGTGCACAAATGACGCAGAAAACAGGGAATGTTCCTCCTGGTTGGACGGCGTAGAGGTTTTTCGACAGGTGAACCGCCCTCGGCCCAGAGCCCCCCCCGGCGCCCGTTCCGCCTGCAGCGTCAGACCAACGCTTCCCATCTGGGACAGAGCAACTGCCAGAGCACTGTGGCAGCCGCCTATAAATACAAACATTACACTGACATAATTACAGAGGCTGGATATAGATGGAGCCTGAGTCGGGGCATAGGGGCGAACCACAAGGAGTGGGAGGGATGAAGAGAAAGAAAAACCTGTCTCAAATAGGCTGCTTGTAGAGATGAATTATGGGAAGTATGTTTTTCGTTGAGCAGTCACAGTTTCTGTAGGTGAAATTCTCTCTCGTCTCACTCGCGCACACCATCATCATCTTCTTTTTTTTGACGCAGAGGACGTAAAACTGTTTCCTGCAGGAGTGGGATATTCATCCACATTCGAAAAACGTCACAGCTGTGGGTTGAATCACTGTCATGTCAGATCAGAAATGACTGCTGGATGACACAACGTAGACATTTATCTATATGGAAATGAGTGTTGCGTCAAGCTCTGCTGAAGCATGACAAACATGATCAGGAGGGAAGATTAAGAGAGTTTATTTGATCAGGTGACTGTGTACTGGCTAAATATCTGTGGCTTCTATGTGATACTGCATGAAAACACACCGAGTGAAGGGCGGAGGAGTTAAAACCTCAGGTGTGATAGTAGGAGGGATTTCAACTTCTGTCTTCTCTCCTAAACCAGGATTAAGCCACCTGAGACTACAGAGAATACAAAAGATTCACATTATGCTTGTGCGTTTACGTGAAGTTTGTATTGGTGTCTGTGCTGTGCTGGGATCCGGTAGTTTGTTGACGTTGCCTGACTCCATTTCCAAGCTAACGGCCGTCTCCGTTGCCTACGTCTATGAGAACAGCTTGTACACAGATTCCTGTGTAGAGGACTCAGGTCGGTTTTCTTTTCTCCCGAGACCTTCGATGCCTCTCTCCTGCTCCACTACAGCGACAACAGTGTACAGCACTAGCTACCATTAGCTTGGAAACGGAGTTGGATAACGCATGCAGTACAAAACAGACTCCAACACAAACTTCACGTGGGCACACAAGTATACACAAATCTAACACACTGAACCATTAAATATAACTAAATGCATTGTTTATCACATCTTTGTGGACTTGTTTTGTAAACCAAGCCCTGGCATCTTTTTCCTAACCCTAAACCAAGTGCTGTCAGTACCTAAACCTAACCATAAATATTGTTAAATAGTTACACATGTACATAATTTCTGAGAGAAGTGGCGTTTGAGTGGTTAAAAACACTATAATGTTGATATAATTGTATTGTAGAATGTTCATATGAAATATATTTATGGTTTAAATGGTTTATGGTTTGCAGAAATGCACAGTAGCAACATTTTATTCTGGCGACTGGGTTGTCTCTCTTTCTCCTTTCATTCTTCATACAAGTATTCTGTTTACTTTACATATATACAACCAAGCACAGCAACAACAAATATCTGTCATGTAAACGAAAGATCTGGACAATGTGCAAAGTGAGCCGTCACAGTGTTTCAGGATAATATTAACAAGGTTTAACACTGACTTTTTAAAACCTGGTGTTCTATTTTAAAGAACATGTCCAGTTTATTACCTTGGTGTTGTTGTTTTTTTTTTTAGTTTTTCTCCATCATTTCTTCCAGTAATCGTGTTAATTACTGAGTTCTTTGAACAGAGGGACAGGGAACAATGTCTCACTGCTTTTTCATAATAGGTTCAACGCGTTGTCAGATCACTGATATTATTTTGGTAAAAGTGGTTGGCAGCACTTGTATCGACTAATAAATACGGAGAGAGAATAAAAACAAACACGAAACTCTTCGCAGCTTTTCTGTTTCACGTTTGTACTAATACAGCAGTCTATTTTTGGATGTGAAAGGCCACACATGTCAGTGTCATCTCCAGGCATGGCCCTGTGCCAGCCCTGAGAAAAGAGGAACCCCCCGCCTCTATCATTAGTACATTTACTCAAGTGAAAAATCAAACATTTTCATTTCACTTTTTCAGCCGGGTACAGGAGGGTTTCTGCTGCTGCAGACCGTGAGAACATTCAAGCCCAGGGGGGGTCAGACGTTGGTACACACTGGTTTCTGTATTCTGCTTCTGAAACGCAGCAGCGTGAGAAGCCAGATGGGCGAGGACGAGGTGACCTGCTGCTGTGTGTCCTGTCAACCCGCAGACCCCGAAGTGTCTAAAGACCCCCAAAAAAATCAAATAAACAAGCCAACAGAAACATGGAAGTGAAACTTTGGATGCTGAAACATAAACGTGATTCATAGTTACATTTTGTCACTGCATTTAAAGGATCGTGTCATCTAAATGACAAAGAGCACAGTTTTGAATGATCCTGCTTTTGATACGTTTTGATGTATTAAAGACTACGTTACACACAGGCGGATTTCTGTTGTGGTGCTCACAGCCAAGCTTTAATTAGGGTTTAGAAATGCAGAAATGTTTCACTATGCATGTCTCCCAAAATATAATTGTTTTATTCTCTGTCCTTTCTCCACAGTAAGTATATACATATATTATTATGTTTATAGACAACGTGATGTATTAAAGTTTACTCATTTACACATATGTCATTTCAGTCTCATGAAATAGCTGCCAGTTTACGTTAGCTGAGAAAGTTAAATGCTATACATGTTATCATCTTTATACTCCCTAAATGACCAAAAATATGAATATGGACGGTGTGGCTCAGGAGGTAGAGTGCATCATCCACAAACCAAAAAGGTTGGCGGTTCGATCCTCAGCCCCTGTCCACATGCAGAAGTGTCCTTGAGCAAGACACGGGACCCCACGTTGCTCCCAGTGGTCCCAGTTTCACTGTTGCGAATGTATGGGTGAATGTGTAAATCGCTTCGAGTACCATCGTGGTTGAAAAACGCTATAGAAACGCTCCATTTACATTTTAACATTCAGCAGCAGCATTCCAGTGTCCTTTAAAAGCCAAAGTAGTTCCACTGAAAACCGTTCACGTTAAAGTCTACAGACTAATATAAAGCTGATTTATTTTAAAATGCGATAAGCAGAGCGAACGTGGGAACTTGTCGAAATTCAACACAAAGCTCTTAAAAGACTCCAACCAACTTATCTCTGTTGCAATCAGACTATTGCTCTCTCTCAGTGTCTGTCAGCGTGTCGGTTGTTTTATCTGTGCAGGAGAACGTTCATACAGCTGATGGCGCTCAGCCAAAACCCACTCCTCTCTCTTAAGACATCACTGAACATCTCCAGAGCCGGCCCCCTTCCCTCACTGTTTTCCAGCTCAGTTTACGTGATTGAGATCCAAAGACAGATTGAGAGGTCGTTATTTGTTTCCCTGATCACGTATGAACCAGTTTGACACACGCACTTCCAGCGACTGCACTCGGCTTCAGGGCTGTTTTACCCCAAGACACCTCCAAATTTCATGTGTCTCTCCCCTCCATATTCCCATGCAACAAGTGACTTTTTTTCACCGATTTTCTCTCTCCCCTGCCTCCCTGTCCAAGCCTAATATTTTCAGTCCAGCAGCGGAGGAGGCTATAAACATGTTCATAAGCTGTTGTGCAACAGTTTATCACAGTGGAACTCCCCATCCAGAGCATTTCACTGCGCATTCTTCTCCAACTCCAACATAACACACTCATAAAACCATAAGTGTGTGGAGGAAACTGATACGAGAGCAGTGGAGATTAGCAGCATTTCCCCCGAGAATGTTCCTGTCAGTGAGGTCAAAAGGCCACGTTCAGGCTGTAGACCTCCAGAATTTGCATTTGGACCCAACTCTGAGAAACTTAACTTAACATTTTCTTTGGCTCAAACAGGTCTTCGTTTAGTCCGAAAATAAGGATAATTTGTCAGAGAGATGCCATTTTTCATTACAGTGGAGTGGTGGCTATTACACAGCATAATGATGCTGTCTCATGTCTGTTGAGAATAACAACGTGTTTTTGCTAAATTACCAGAAAAGGTGACGAGTCATCAGATAAACATTTTTCTGCTGAATTTTGACAGTGAACCTTATCAGCTGTTCAGATCAGCCTTGACTGGAAAAACATCCATGGATTTCCAGAGGCACAGGTGCCGCTGAGCGAGGAAAAGCTGGAATTCTAACTATGGGAAGAGGATGCCATCTACTGGGACAGCAGGATCACTGAGGACAACACACTGAGAGCCTAAACAGATTCTCAGCTTGGAAGGCTGAATGGGTTTGAAGGTTTGGGACTTTCCTACCCCTTTTTTCATTTTATGCTCTTGATTTTTTTTTTTCTCTCTCTGGTAAAGAGTTTCTCCATTCTTTGCAGTTGCAAAGAGAAGATTGTGACATCTGTGTAAAACTTGTACCATCTGTGTACAAATTTAACATTGGACAAACACTCAATAGTCCACTGATCCAAAAAATAGATTTCTCTTTGAAATAAAAGGATTTTCTCATTTGAACAAGATCCTGATATGAGACAGATCCTGTTATCGACAAATTACACAAGAAACCATGACATGGAAACTTGCTCACATACAAACTTGAAGTCGCTGTAACAATCAAATGATCAAGCATCGAAGAAAGAAACAGTGATAGCACTGGAGGAAACTTGAGTATTGACTGCCACATGTTTATGAGACCAGAGCAGGTTATAATAATCTGGAATTACTCTTTATGTTTGTAGCTCTTCTGCAAAAACACACACACACACACACACACACACACATCTCCAGGGGTTTATGGGACGTTACATTGATGTACATTCATTTCCTGCAGACTTAAAATAACCACAACCCTCACCATAACAGAATTCTTAACCAACAAATGTAATGTTTTATGCGAGTCAGAAAAACATGCCCACACACACATTGAGTTCTGAGGACTTCATATTCATTTCCTGGAGACTTATCTTAACCAAACCATAACCATGACACGACTACATTTAACCCTGACCCTAACCTGAACCTGAACCTGAACCTGACCATAACCTGAACCTGACCATAACCTGAACCCTAGCCTAACCTTGTCTCTAAAACAACTCTTAACCTCTA
>JAPQRN010000019.1:13620334-13651342 GCA_037367275.1 Coranthus polyacanthus | reverse complement strand
CACACACACACACACACACAGCAAGCTCATGCAGGGCAAACAGACTCGAGAGCTGAGAGTTGAGTAGTGATACTGCGTGAACATTACTGAGGAATGAAGCGATTATCTGCCTGACTGAAATGTGAAATGCACAGTATTTTGTCTTTATCTGAGGATGTGAATTATTTGATTATGCATGGCAACAGGTTTGTATTTCTTTCCATTTGTGTGCTAGTCCTGACTTTGAGCATCATGCCAGCACTCTGCTGATATTAGCCCTAAGCCTCTATGAAAATCAGGGGAAACCCTGACAATCTCATTATGATCTTCCTGCCAAAACAAACTAACCACAAAAAGGGCTGACACCCTTTCCTGCTCTACACCAAAGAGATTACACTCACAATGCAGCTCTACTCCTTGCCTCTCTGAGCATAAACTGCATAAACTCAGTACTGGGATTTCTGAAGTGGTTTCAAATGTTTTGTCACTGTGCTGAATGGGGGTCATGTTCGATGTAGTATCCCTGTCATTACAGTTCACAATATCACTTTGATTGTCAGTTACAGTTAAATTGGGCTCCTCAGATACGAGCTGTCCTGTAATTATGCTTCTCTTCTTTTAGCTGACCTTCACAGATGGCCTGTCATTGTTCACAGAACAATGGGGTCAACTGTCCTGCAGAAGGACTCGACTGCTGCTGTTGTTTAAAGGAATAGTTCGGCATTCTACCATACAGACTGATTTGCTTTCCTTTTTTGTGAGCTTTTGTGAGAAAAACATGTGGTGCAGTCATCACCTCTAAAACTCACTGACCAACATGTTGTATTTTATATTTAATATATAGCCAGGCAGCTCTTTAACAATAAACTGACCACACATGCTTTTTACATTTTTGTTATTTTACAGGCTAAAGTTCTTAGTCCCACAGTGACCGTTCGAGTCTATTCTATTCTAAGTGCTGCATAAAGGGTCTTCCAATCTTGATCCTAAGCTACACTGACCACATCCTGACTCCAACTCTGTACTTAACACAGGGACATGGGTTTATATAGGGTTTATATCCATATATCTAATTAAACTCTCAGAGAGAAGACAGATGAACACAATTGCTAAAATGTTCAACTGTATCTTTATGTGCATCTATCTGGATATGACTAGAACATCTGTCAGCACAGTGATGGGGTGACTCAGGGTGGGAAGCAGCAAAGTGATATCAAGAGACGTTTGTTAAGATGCAGAGCAGATAAGGGTTAGAATGAACTGGACACAGAATCTGAAGTAGACAGTAGAAAGGCTGCCATGTCCTACCTAGATCAAGATACCTACTACTACACAAACTGTACTGACAGTAAATGTGGTCTGTTTAGTTGACTTACTGTATTCATGCACTTTTTAGTTTTACATTATTGCAGTGTAATATAATATAAATATGAATATATAAATGATACAGTTAAGACAAGGTGTGGTCCTGGTATTTTTCTGGTATTCATATATACTGGATATAAAGGGTATTCACATGACATCACAGTAGGCTGAAGTCACTGCGGTTACACCCACAGAGTGGCAGAAACATTCACTTTCTGAGTGGCAGCATTCAGTTTAAAGGTCCAGTGTGAACAATTTAGGAGGATTTAGGAGGATCTAATTGCAGAAATGTCACATATGATAATTATGATTCCATCAGTGTATAATTGCACAAAAATAAGATTCGCTGTGTTGTGTTGTTACCTTAGACTAAGCTGTTTATATCTACAAAAGGAGCACATGATGAAAAACAAGACAGAACACACAGTGCACATGTAAATATGTGACTGCATGTTAATATCAGGTGGAAATGGGTCACTGATTAAAAAACTGTAATCAGATTAAATTCAAAAAACCTGCTGGGGTTCAACTTTATTTCTAGACACTAACATCTTAGACAGCAACAACCCTTCCTCTTCTCTTCGTATTCCTCAATAGCACAGCAGGTTGTTACTGTGCTAAAACCATCATAACCTGGATGTAGTGACTGTGCCTGTGTTTGTGCAGAGCCGCGTGGCCTGATCTAAACACTGAATGTTAAACAGTATCACCGATCTCAACTTACAGAACTGAAGTCTGCAAAACCCGAGGTAGAGTCTTTAGAGGCTTTACTTGAAGCTGAAGATGGGGCAAAAGGGTCTTTGCCACTGAACGGGTCTCCGAGGCCCTTTTTGCCCTGAAACGGGTCGACGGCGTCGCTCCCGAAAGGCTGGAAGGGGTCACACGGCTTGGAAGGGTCACTGCTTACTGGAGTACTCTTACCTGAGGATGGAAGAAACACTGTCACCATAACAAAAAACAGACAAGGTAAAGTTTCCTTCAGCAGTTTTGGATTCTTTTCCATCATTTTGATAAACACCTGCTGGCAAAAACAACAATTTACTATGGCGACATCAGTGCAAAGTATCTCGATGTCATGTTTTGCCATACCGTATTGATTCTCAAAAACACTTTGTTTTTTTAATGAATAGTTCACATGCAAAGATTTATGTCAGACTTAATATCGTGTTACGTGTAAACCCCCTTCTAGATAGTGCTGTAATCTATCTTTGGCCATCTAACTCTTCTACTGGTTTTTTACTGCAGTTTTATGCATATTGTGGTGTGTTCTTTTCACTGAACATTTGCTTAGGATTAGGGTCTAACAGAAGAAATGGCCAAAACACATGTTATGTTCCACTGTAGATCAGTTCAGTTTGTGTAAGAATGATCGAAATAATCTCCTCCTGATGATGGATGGATGGAGAATACCACTAGGGGTACTTGTACCATAATTTGGATCATTTTGCATCTTTTTTTTTTTTAAACATTTGATAACCAGAATCGAAATGGATAAAACTTCAACTGATACCCAGCTCTAGTAGGAATAAAAGTAACGTTTGAAAAGCTAAAAAAAATGTCTTAATAAGTTGAGTAAAGTGAGAAAGGCCATTAGGACATGGTGCTTCCAGGATAACACAGAAATAATCGATTTCATACTGAAGATTCAGTACTGTCTGATGTGAGAGACGCTAAAAAAGAGGGGAAAAATAAAAGACATATCACAGGTGGCAAGGCTCACGTTATTTACGGAGGAGGATGTAAACAGACAATTTGTTCTCAGATAGTGGAGAGATTCCATGAGTCATCTGTGTAACTTGTCACCTTCGCAAACTATGCTTATATGCTCATAACTCAGGATCTGATTTGATCGGCTCAGGATTAAAACAGAGAACCGCTCAATTCTCTGGTTCTCATAGTTCTGCCCACGCCCTGCTTCACATCAGTTGTCACATCAAAGATACCGAGCAGATTTTAAAAGCCGCACAAGTTTCACCTCCAGACATGGCACCAAAACATCTCATATTAAGTCCCAACACAAATCTTGCTACAAGTTATCACATAGAGTGCTACATCCTCATGAGAGAGGAAATAACTATTATGTGAAAACAGCTGGCAGCGAACAGAACAAAAACACACACTCACTGAAGAGGCAACACCCAAAGGGACCAAAACCAAAAGTGATACCCCAGAACCCACGGAGCATTTCTCAACGGTTTCCTGGTAAATCATTTGGTCGTGTTGCTGCCCACATTGCCAACTGTTGGTTCACCGCCTTACCAGCACCAAAATGGCCACATTCATAGATGACACAAGCTCATGATAATAATGACATGGCACAAATATTTATAATTTAAGAGCAAAGAACAACACGAACGCAACCTGAAGAAACATTACAAAGAGTTACAGACTGATGAAAGAACTTGAACCTTGAAATGAAATGTATTAAATATTTAACTCAACTTACATTCTTTAGATACCATCAACTCCATGACATTTTCTGATGAATACTGAGAAAGCACAGGGAGAATTTTTAATTAAATTAAATTAATTCTTGAAAATTTTTGCTGGTTTTATTACCTTGCACTTCTTCTTGCCATGAAAAGGCTGGATGTTAAAAAGTTAACAAAAGTTATATTCCATTTTTACTCACATGAATTGTACAGTTAAGGCTGCAATAATTGTTTATTTTCACTGTAAGGCTGTTGATTGTTCTCTACATTTCTAAATTTAAACATGGTAAGACAAACAACATCAAGAAATGACAAATCACACTTTGAAAAAACTCATAAAGGCACCTTTATATATCTTGTTTTGTCCAAGTAACTGTCCAACATCGGAATTATTTCTATTTAGAAAGCTGAGAAAAACATGTTGGATTTGGAAGAATTACATTCATTTCTGGTGTAAAGTGAAAAAGTAACTGAACTGTGTTGGGAGTGAATGAGGCATTCCTGAAAAACAAAAGTTTAAAATAAAAAAATTGATTTTAAAGCCTTTAAAGCAAACAAATATGAAAATATAGACATAAATAATTTCAAGTCTTGAGCATTGAAGTTAATTCTTGACCATCAGCCTATAACAGTATCAGTATATGTGACAAAATATGTGGCACATATGTCACACATCCAACTGTGAGAAAACTGTGCCATCATGACTGTTTCTCGAATTACTACGGTGTTGAAGCTGGGCTTTGGCAGAGGATCGTGGGAACATTAAGAGTACATCATGTTACTTGTGTAGGTGTTAAACCACAAGACCAGTTGAGCCGTTGTCATACAACATACAAACACGCATTTTAGTCCTGCTACCCAGATAACCCGGCTGATTGGGGTGAGCAGTTCAGTTCACACTACGAGCTGTGCAAAAGTGCATGCCTGGCAATCAGTTTTTTCCTCTTTCAGTAAACTGCACACACATACTCATACTTGAGAAACCACAATCATGAGCCCCACCCTGTTTTAAAATAATCCGCCACATTAGTGGCATCTAATTTTGTGTTTTCAGCAGGGCTGTACATGCAGCATGGAGAATTTAATCTACAGCTTCAAAAAAGTGCACTCAATGATGCCACTTTATTTGTAACAGTGTCACTAAAGCCCCCCAACACATTCACACCTCGATGGGTGCTGGGAGAAAGTGACAAAACATGCAAGCGTGTGTGTGTGTCTGTGTGTGGCAGTGAGTTTGTGTGTGTGGCTGTAAAATGCATTAAGAGAAAACTAAAACTAAAACATTAAATATAAGGAGAAGAGAATTGCAACAATGCTGGCATTTGCCCAGTGCACATGCCTGCAGCCTGACCTTCTCTGAACCACTCACCCTCAACCAGTAAACACACACACACACACACACACACACACAAAGAGAGAGAAGAGAGAAGAGAGGAAGCAAGTAAGGGTGTGGCTGCAAACAACAGACCAAGCAAACCACATCTCATCGCTCTTACAACATCACCTACAGATGTGCCTACACAAACATCAGAACACGAGTTTGTAAAGAATAACAACATTAAAATTATGTCATAAGAGCGTTATTTTAATTTTTACTTCTATGTGTTGTTGCAAAGTGATCAGTAGAGATGAGTCCTGCTGGCTGCTACAGCGGTTTGTCTTGTTTTTTAACTGTTTAAAATGCTAGCATCAAACCTGGTATATACTTCTCTCTACTTCCCTTAATCGCAGAGTCATCAAGCTGGTGGTCATGGTGAAGGGGATTCTGGGTAATAACAGTTCACAAAATGAGCTATGAGCCCCCCGGGACAGGACCGTACTGGAGGTTTTTTTTGTTTGTTTGTTTTTTTTGACATATCTCATAATTGTCAAAGTAGCCATAGAATAGAAACCAAATATCTTTCCAATATCTCTATCTATTTATTATATGTTGATTTATTTTTTAAATTTGTGGGCTGAACAGGATCAACAAATTTGAATCATGCAAGATCGTGCAAGAAGGTCCACAAACTCAGCTCAGAGTTCTGCAAGAGTAATGAACCAACATTCCTGCAGAGTGATGTGTGACGCTTGTGGAATGAGTTTGATTCAAGTTACACAATGCAAACAAATATCAACAAAGTAGATGTAAACTTTTAACTCTCTGAGATTATGATCTAATAAAGAAAAAAACAAACAAACCAAACACTAGCTCCAGATAGAGAGGGGTATTCAATTGGTTGCAATCAGCAACTTCACCACTAGATTTCACTACATCTTACACACTGAACCTTTAACTCAAGCCATAAAACACTCCACAGGCAAATTACATAAACATGGCAAACATGTAGGGTCCCTCACTCAGCTGACAAAACGCATTCTGAGCATCACACGTTGAGTATATGATACTGAAATGATATAATATTGCTTAAGATTATGGAAGGATTTTCACTTAAAACATATAAAACCTGTTTGATCACCATGTGAACATTAGCTGAGAGAAGAAGTGAGTGAACTTCTCATGCCAGGGTTTGATGCGAATCAGTTTTCAATAAGGTAATCAACTTCAACCAAGTTCTTCCCCTTTTTAGGTATTAATGTCATTATTACATCTTTTAATGTGGGAGGCAGGACTTGGCTGGTAAATGCTTGATTATAAACGCTTGGTAGAAAACTTTACTGGAGGCAATTACATAGAAAATACTTTAAGCATCAATGGCTTCTGGAATGAATTATGAAAAAAGCAGCGTTAACCACTATTTCTGAAGAGATGCCCAAAAGAAGCCACTAACAGAAACTCACAGTTTGACAAAAACATTCCACTGAAGGGTAGGAAAATTACAGTGGATCTGTATCAAAACACCATCTGACTTGTGAGAAATGCATATGACTGACTGTCAACGTACACAATGTCAAAGCTATGAGAAAGCTATGATCGTGCACATCACCCTTGCACCTGACAGTTGAATATTTACATTTGAAAAACACCGCCACACATTATAAAAACACAAGCAGGCTTTCATCTGTTCTGTGCCCACAATGACATACTTTCCTGTTGCAGAAAGCAGTTTCAAACGGTTTGCATCTGCTACCAGAGGAAATATACTGAATCAGACTGAACACTCCAAATGGAGCCAGAACATCTTACCTACCTCACCTATTCTTTCACATCATCTTGTCAAAAACATAAGCGTGAAAACATTTAAACTGGTTTCAAGGTAACTAATAAAAGCGACTTAGTAAAATGTCTATATATGTCTATTTTAAGTTAAAGCTGATAAGACATATTCTAAGTGTACAGAGTTGCTCTGAACCTTTGTGAATCAAGTTATTCAGTGAGATGAATTCTATACATCTAAGTAAGAGGAATGGGTAAACCACAAACCCACACAGGTATCACCTACACTGCAGATGTCAGCTCTACAAGTGAGAAAATTACATGGGACTGCTTTTGTGAGAGTGTGATGCTTCAGGTAAAACAGCTAGATATGAAATTCAGTGCCATTTGAGACAATATGGCTTCTCAGACACTAAAGCACTGCAGGTTCATAATACTCAGAGATATAGTTTAAATTACCTCAGCAGAAAGTATTGTAATTTTTATCACAATGAACGCATGGTAGGTAGATTTATATTGTTCACAAACTAATGAAATCCAATAAGAATATGAGCTTGTATGTGACTCAGTGATCAACGCAGCATGTCGCAGAATGATGTATTGCTGCTTTGTGTTAAAAACTGAGCCAGGTTAAAAGGTGAGCCGGTCAACCCTGCATTGTTGTCTGCAGCCCTCTGTGTGGGTACCTTGAGTCAAAACCAAAGCCAACAAAAACTGTTATGATCATGACTAAGCTAAAAGCAGCACACAGTGCATTTTAATTATGCTGTTTTGCAGTTAAATACATTCAAATCTCAAAAATAAAGTACAATTATTGCCTCGTCAAGTTGCAGTTTCCATCCTTGTCTGTCCAGACTCATGTAAGTAGGGACGATTTGAAGGAATTTAAAAGGTATAATACATAGCAAAACGTCCTCTCCGCTCAACAAACGCGAGAGAGAGCAGTGTTGGTTGAGTGAGCTAGAGAGTTCATTAAGAGAAGGAGTGGTGTTAGTGAGAACAAAGCTGTTGAACAAACATTATTTTCTGATTGTTTCACAGTGGTTATGTTCTAAAAGCACAAATGATCACACCCACACATTCGCAAATTCTGCAGGCACGTTCTGAATGAGTGCAGCTGAAGCACATGCTACATTTTGTCTGCTGTGGCCAAAGGGTCTCTGTAGCTAAGTGTGGGTTGCCTGTGTGATTCAGCCTGGCACAGAGCCGCCAGAGCCTTGCCAATACACAGTCCGAATATCAAAAGATTTCATTCTGCAGTAAAGTCTGATAATCTTCCTCAAAATCCATTTGATTATGTGATACAACTCCTAGAAATAAATAACCCAACCTTGGATAATTGGTTGGACAATACCTGACTGAGACACCTGAGTACATACATGCTTAAATGCTGATGTGTTTATTGCCCTTATTTGAAAGCAAGACAAGTAGAGATGTGAGGAATGACATGCTACAGGTACCCATTACAATCTTCGTCCTTCACCTTCAGTGTAACACTCACCACTGGGTGGTTTGGGTCTTGGGGGAACACTTTTCTTAGGTGGCAGAGCTGGTGTGTCATTCTTCCTACTGAATGGGTCATCAACAAACACGGACTGCAAAGAAAACAAGAGGAATAACTGTGAAGAAGAAAAAGAAGAAGTGTGTTTTTCAGGTTGAGGTTAGGACTTTGGTACCTTCTGGTAGTCTGGTAGCCAGCTGGCCCGGCCTTCAAAAGGGTCTCTGGGCTTTGACATGTGGCTGAAGTCTGCAAATCCTGCCGAGTTGTTACTGCTGCTGAACGAACTGCTGCCAAATGGATCTAATGTGCCAAACAGGTCTGAAAATAAGACATAAGAAATACAGACATAATAAAGTTATTCACACGAACGTACTAGCTTTTGTAAAATATATTGTTCAATATTATATAATAATATTGCTGAGATTACGTTAATTTTTTGTGTAAGATAAAAGGTGTGGGTAAATACGTAAGAATTGTCATCTGCAAAGATTCTGAATCGATTCACAAATGCCAAAACCACAACACACATCTGCTTTACAACAACATTTAAAACAGCATATTGATCAGTAAATGACACTGATTTCTGATCATACCGGAGGAAGACTGTCGGATGATTCCATATTAATGCAGTAAACTTGCATACATTACTTCAATAGAAAAGCTGTATACATACACACCTTTCTGGTTTTTGTATTAGACATTTTGATTAATGTTTCAATGGCAGTTCAATGGGGAGAAGACAGGAGACTGTGGTTTGGCACAAAGTACTTTTTTTATATCGGATCAAATGATTTTCAGCCAAGACTGAAAATTCCAATTCAATTCCAATTGAATCAGCAAGCAGAAGGAAACGGAATGGAATATGATAAAATTATGGTTTAAAATGTGCTTGTTACCAAGATCTCTAAAAGCAGATGGTTTACAGATTGTGTAAAATAAGGTGATATATTACAGTTGTAATTTCAGTAAAATATTTAAGTATAACTAAATAAAAAATAAAATAAATTCTATATAAGAAGAAATAAACCTACATAAGAATGTCCGGAAAAATACTTAAATAGTCACCAATTTAATAATACATTTTTTAATTTAATTTAATTTAATTAATTTTAACAATTTAATTTAACAACAAAACTGGGAAGTGAACTATTACAGAATAAGCACAGAGGTTACACAATTCCTCTCCAGTCATGGTTTAAATGGGCAGAACAACATGGTAAACTTAGCCTGAGTGAACAGTGGTCCCATGTGGCGACCGGCTCAAATTCCTACAATCACTGTGCCATTCAACTTGACCCACAGTGTGTTTGTGTTTTAATATCCTGGAGAAATTAATAGAGCTTTTTTTGTTGTGGAGAGAACAAACAACTGATTGAAAGAGAACTGGTTCATAAGAGGTTCACTTCAATGACTGACAGCAGCCTTTTGAGCCACGAAATAAAGAATAAAACCATACCTGGCCCTTTGGATTTTTGGTTGCTAGAAGAAAATGGATCACTGCTTGTGAAGTGACTGGTTTGCTGTAAGAAGCAAGAAAAGAAATACAATGTCAATACTACATTTTCCTCCAGTAACCCACAAACCCCATGTCTGACTCTTTTCCTTTCCTTATCATTTCTATTTTAATTAACCCATATACTGTATCAATCTGATGTTTCAGTGAGCTGTAGTAGTACATTTCAGGAAATCTCATGAGACAGGATCTACTGTATGTGTCATCAAACATTTACCAGAGTGACTAAAGAGTGACATATGGCTGAATTCCTTCACATTGGCGAGACTGTAGTCCATGTACATGATTCAAAACTACAGTTTGAGGACGCCCTGGTGGCTCACCTGGTAGAGCACGTACCACATAGACTAAGGCCTTACTGGCCTGGGTTCGATTCTGCCTGGACCCTTTGCTGCACATCAACCCCTCTCTCTCCTCTGTCTTTTCTGTCTATCTCTACTTATACAGTCGAATAAAGCAGAAATGCCAAAAAAAATACTTTACAACTACAGCTCTATGAGCGCTGGATGATGACCTACGTAGACATTAATAAACCGGTCAGACAGTGTCAAGTCTTGCTGCTTTATGGTGTGTTCCACTACAAACTAAAACACCATTTTGAATCAATGACAAGTACCTTGGAAGGTAACGTGGCACTTTTACTGAAGGGGTCTGGTGTGGAGAAGGGGTCCATCTTTGTAGTTTTCTTAAAGAAATCTTCTGATGAAGCTTTGAATGGATCAGTCTCTTTGAACGGATCTCCTCCAAAAGGATCTGCAGAGGAAACAAAACATTTCAGCCACTGAATTTCTCACTGTAGTGTCATTTGAACCTTTATTAACCTACACATCACACTGAGGTGTGAAGCTACGGCAGTTTAGTAATGTTAGCGAATCCACAGCTTGCTAGCCAGGTTGGTAACATTAGCTAACAATAGCATGCTACTTTCCAACACTTCCACTGGCTCACCTTGCCACACACAGGGACATAGTGACCTAGGCCTTGTTCAGACCTGGCATCTGTCCTGATCCTAAATCTGATCACATGCGGGCAGCATTAATGCAAGGTCTGAACACACTGAGAACACATGTCAGAGTGCATTCAAACCTGATCACTAAGGATGCATGTTAATGCAAGGTCTGAACAGGGCCTAGAACATACTGACATGGTGCTCTGGTGGCTCTCAAGCCCCTGAAAAAGTAAACTAGTTCTTAGAAGGTTTGCAAGAAGTTGAAGTAGCTCTGACCGGCACTAGCACCAGCCCAGAATTTGCACATTGTTTATCAGAGGACTGGGACTACTTAAAATAGGTGAATGAAAAGCCAAATAAAACATGGCATGACACAGACCCACAATGTAGAACGAGCCGTAAAAAGCCTGTGTGATCACAGAGCGTACATGGGTGTTAGGGTCACTGCTGTGTGAAAAGGCTGATTTCTATCACTGATCTCCATCTACTGAGCAGAGAAGTGAAACTCCACAATATCATTGAAGAGGGAAGTGTGACACAAGTCACAGTTGCACACATTGCTGGTTCACACATGTAAGGGGACAAAAAACAAAAGACAAGATTGCCACCACAAAAATGTGTATGACTTTGCTTACATTTAATGTGAGGAGATTTTAATGGAGATATCGATGTTATTAAAACAAACACCAGTAACTGAGGTTAGTATATTATTAACAAAAATATTGCACGATGTAGGTATATTACTCATTACTCATAGTACTTTTGAGGTCACATGAGAATCACATCAGAACATTTACGAGCAGATCTAAAGTATGTATGTTCAGAGAGCATCAGACAATTAGGCATCAACATTTCACATCCAGCAGAAATTTACATAATATTAGGATTTTCATAATTTTCATATTAGGAAAATCCTAAGCCATTTAGAATATAAGTAGACATATAGTATATATAATTATTATATATAATTCTACAGCTTAAAGAAAGTTACATTAGACTTTTTTAATTCCACTTTGCCAATTTGAGTTCGACTTTACATTAACCAAAACTGAATAAAAAAAAACATCAACTCTTTAGGGTTATGGATGATTGAGCCCATGATTGTTTATTGTAACAAAACATGATTTTTTTGGTTCAGTTAAAAAGTTCGATAATCTACTTCCTGGCATCTGTTGGAAGGTTGACTCTGCAGTTTTGTGTTTCTCACTCTGCATGTGGGATTCCACTTTTGTTTTTTCACATTTAATATTTGGTTATTTACTATGTTTTCATGTGCTAACCATCAGCTGGATAAAGTTACAGTTTACATCATTGGTGAATGAATCAATTAGTGTCCACGGTTACTTATTATCAGAGACGCACACAGTTCTCGCACAACAGGGGCCACTGGAGATCCAGGCACGACACTTTAACAGCTACTTGGTAGGATACTGAACTGGACTTAGCAGTGCTGAAACAGAAGTAAATGGAGTGTAGCTGCACTCAGATGCCGTGGCTGAGTTGTAATCAGACAGGGAGCTCATACAACAATAGATAAATACTGGCAGTGGCTGATAACAGTCAAAAAGGTGAATATCCACTGACTTGTGCATTCCTACCTGGTACCAGTTTCAGGCATGCTGCAAAATCTTGTTTGAATAGCCAATTTTCATTTAATCTCCTAGCTAGTGGACAACACATCTGCTCCAAGGATCCCTGAGCAACAAAATATGAGTGTTGCTGAGTTTGACTTATCTTCTAATATGTTATATTCTGTTCTGTGCAACATTAATGCCAAAAACAAATGTTATCAAATATTGAGATTTTCAATACAAAACTGTTTGACACTCATTGAACTTTTTCGAAAGTTAGGTTTATTTATAAGAGTAGGTTTATTTTGTTCCAGTGAATAAATCTGCCGATTGAAATGTCACCTTTGAGAACAACTGATTTTTCTTTTAAACTTTGTTTAAAATGTTGGTGATAATTTGTCAGTCTACCAGCTCATTTTTAAAGTTCCTCAGACCCCTAGTTGTGTAAAATTGAATAAAGCAGTTCATGACAGTGTTGCAGAGTTAATACCTGCGGTTGCTGTTGGCTGCTTTGCAAAGGGGTCATTTTGGAAAGGGTCACCTACAGGAAAGCAAAGCAGAGGGAGGGAAGAGCAGGAGGAAAACGAGAAGAAGAAAAGAGGAGGAAGACAGTCAGAGAGCAACACAAGCTGAAAGCAAATAAGCTGTCTGGAGGAGAGAAAACTGAAGATAAACAGATACCAGAGCAGTAAACACAGAGTATGCTAAGGGAGGGGGCTTAGGGCTTAGTCAAAAAAAAGGAGAAGTAAGGATAGATGGATGGATGGAAAGAGAGAGAGAGAGAGAGAGAGAGAGAGAGAGAGAGAGAGAGAGAGAGAGAGAGAGAGAGAGAGAGAGAGAGAGAGAGCGCGCATATTATAGAGGAAATGAGGAAAAAAAGATAAGAGTCCTGGGTGACAAAGTTTGAGCAAAAGAAGACAAAAATAAATATCTTGAGGTGAGAGAGGAAAGTACAGAGAAGCAGATATAGATAGAAAAACAGTGAAATGAAAATGGGGTGACAACCTTTGAATGGATCTGTTTTGAAGGGGTCTTCAGAGTGGAAGGGGTCAGTGTGAAGCTCCTGAGGCTGGTTGTTGAATACTGATGGCTTCACTTTGAATGGATCCTCCTGTGGTTCAAGAAAGACAAAAAAATTGATTAAAATTTTAAATAATATAATAATAATATTTTTTCAAAATGTAAAAATGGATGTTGGATGGATATTTGTTATCCATATAGCAAGAACGTACACACAAACAGTCATACAAAATCACAAATCTGCTGACCGTTCCCCAAGCCTGAATTCCAATTTAGAAACCGAGGCCAGACACTTTTCTTTTTTTTGCTGTTTTCTGTATGTTCCCTGCTGTGCTCAGCTGCTCTGACTCAAAACCTTGCGGAGAGGAAACTCGTGTCTGGACTGTTACATTCCTCAGAGTGTAAATACATATGGACTTTTCTTCATTTGACTTCCTGTCTCTGGACTGGGCTGAAACCACGAGTCGAAGTAAAAGGCTGTTTAAGTCCACATGAAGCAGTAATAAATATGTGTTTGAGTTTGTCACACCACAGAAAAATGTGTTATTAAACACACAGTCAAATTTGAATGGTTGAGAAAAAAAAAATAGCCAACCTGAAAAATAGATGCTCTAAGATGAAGAAAATTATGGAATATTGATACGGTATTAAATATGATAAAATAGTAATAGCTGTCAAAAGGAATATTAATAGCAACCAGTAGATAAAAAATAGAAGAAGAGGTTGTGAACCAGTTGTTTGCCACAACCACCAAAAAACTTTTTAAGAAGAGAAGCATAAAAACTGCTGCTTTGGCTATCAACATGTACTAGGAAGTACAAAGTAAAAAATAGCCAATTTTGTCTTGATGTCTGCTACGAACATCTTTTACACCGTTTTCGTTTTGTTTCATCTTTTATGTCATTTTCATCTTGTTAGATCTTTTATGTCATTCATGTATTTGTCTTGATGAATAAGAGCTAAGATTGCATCACTGACAGTCTGTCTTCTCATGTTTTCAACAATTATTTTCTAATGTGTACAAATTGTTTCGAAGCAACTTTCTGAATTTGGACTCGGACTGCCCCGCTGTGTTAGAGCATATTTTAGACCTATTTATGCATGTTACTTTTATGCTTTTAACTCTGCTTGAGAATAAGAGCCGTTTACCAGGTGTGAATGAGACTGAGCCAAGTTCATGATGTCATCATGAGCGAAGCCAACAGAATAAACAACGCTGAACTAATCCTACATCTCAGTTGAGGAATTAGATCAGCATCAGTGGAACCCTTTAAGGCCCAAAAAGGGATTACGAAGACGCTATTTCAAATGACAGCTAAGAATTTGGCACAAACTACTGACAATCTCTTTTGTAGATGATAACAAGTCTAGGGGGGGCAACTGACAGCAGAGACATAAGATGGAATGTAGGATTATTGGGCCAAAGCCTGTTAAAATAGTATGAAATCTTTAATATAATGATGTGGGCTCAATCTTAACACTAGATAATTTTCAGTTTGGTATTACCTAAAAGTGCTACCTCATTAATGACAGGTTTTGTTTTTTAACAAAATAAAGCAACATGTCTCAACTGGTGTGACTTGGTGTGACCTGTGCCTTGTATTACATCAGTACAAGGATTTATGTGATTAAGAGGGTTAGGTTTTTTTATTGGCATAAAAGGCAGAAGACTTAACCTTTCCTCTGTTATTTACAGACTGAACAGGTTAGACAGGTCAGGCAATCATTTACCCCATATAACATTAAACCAAAAAGATTATTGCGTGATCAACATTTAAGTATAACTGATTATACTAGTGTCAGCCTGCCCCTGCTCAACCCAGAGGCCACTGCTTCCTCCAGGAAACAGCCCTGAGCACTGGAGCTCTCCTGACTCACTCACAGCAACTGCAAATGCTTAAAATCACAGTTATATTTCAACCTTTTCCAAATCTTTTAGGACAAATGAGATTTTTATATATATATTAGTGCTCACTCTGGGCAATACAATAACATGCTGTTGAATTAAAAGATGAGCTTAAATGTTGTAATAGCTACAAATAAAACAAAATGTAATCCTTTTACAGACATTTTATTGGCCTGGCGATGATCCTGTTTCACCTGCACTCGTCCACTGAGGTGAATGGAGTGAGATGCTGTTGTTTTACTGGGCTAAGAAGGAAATGAGTGCACTTCTCACCAGTACATTATTAACTATTAATGTTTTTTGGGTTTACACATCTACTGTACACTCTACATTTTAAGGAGTTTTACTGACACAAGCTGCCTTAAAAAGCCTAAAAGCCTTGTGGAAGCAGCATATCGTAGCTCTGTACTACTTGGTCTCTACTTCATTACAAATTCATATTTGAAAAAGCAAAGAGCCTAAAGGAAACCTAACTCTACAAATGTCTTCTGCTTTCATAGCAAAAAGCTCATAAGAGGTAGTTTCCATTTTGCTAGCTCAACTGTTTGCACTGTTGATGCTTATTTAAGAAGGTTCTAGCCCATTGAAAACATGTGTCAGTAAAATTCCTTTTGCCTACTATCAGAATATCTGATCGGATAATATAAGTAAAGATCCTGACCTGTGCAGCTCTCACCATGGCTGGGAATCCTCCGTTCTCTCTGTCGCTGAAGCCCTCGCTCATGTCGGCCAAGTTGGTCATGCTGCCTCCGTGGGTTCCGTTCAAGGTGCTGTTGTACTGCTCGATGCTTTTAGACACTTCCTGCTGGCTGTCCTGGATCTGGGACAACTTACTGCGAGCCTAAAAGAAATACAGACACACAAAACACAACAAAAAATATGCTTTAATAATTCACTGAAAACAAAACAGAAATAACAGATATCACTGAGTATATTATCTGTTGTACCACTTGTTGTCACTAGAATTTGTTCACCCTTAATATAAACTTGACTTGTGCCGAGTGACAATCAGGTCATCCGCTCAAGAGACAACTGACAACAATTACAAAATTTGTGTAAATAAAACCTAACTCTTTTTCAAAACAATGGCTTCCCTGGAGTCTTCCAATTAATCTATCAATGAAAACCATGTCACTATTCTACTGGGGTGGAGGCGGAAATCTCAGATCTCTCAAAACTTGAACAAATAAAACCAAACTATATGTACATACAGAAACCACTGGAGGTAAAGACAAAACTGCTTTGTGTATTTTGGGTGAACCGATTTCCTCCACATTTTTTTCTGTGTCACTCAGCGGCTTCAAAAAGGAAAATCAAAGCATGTTGCTACACAGGATATTCAAAACATGCTCATCTACTTCAGAGCTTAGGGGGGAGGGGAGGTAAAAAAAACACAAGACACTATATGATATATTATATATATATATATATATATATATTAGTCATCACTTTGGTTTAATGTGGCAGTTTGAACAACACTGGATGTAATGCAGGAGTATTTCATTATGTTTCTACATAATTTGATACTTGCTTACATGCTTATATTTTGGGCTTTAAGACAGCTGACATGAATCCTGGTGCTTTTGTAACCTCTGACGCCTGGCACAGTATAGAAAGAAATAAGAATACATTGATCTCTTTCAGGCTGAGGATCCCTTTAGGGTGCTTCCTTCTAAACCAGGGTCATGCTGGCATTTAATATAAGATAGGAAGTACATCTGAACTCATGGTTTTGGTACATGACACGTACTCTATCTGTCTAAACTGCTGGAATATGAATAGCAATAAGGTCTATGTCATGAGAATTAAAAAGAATGTTCCTGGAAGTAATAAGGTTGGATATTATTTCAGGTGAGAAGGAGGAAATGATCAACTGCTGAGACACCTCAACTCTCCAGGTGACCTTCTGAATGAAGAGAAAAGAGTTCAGACTTCTGCACAGTCATGTGGTCGTTCAGGGAAATGTGACCAAGAAGCTTAGGGCCCTGATGTCCAGTTAAGTAAATATATGACTCATATACAGTAAGATGCTGTAAGAGTTTGTTTGGAGTGGCTGTTGTAGATGCACTGAACTGTACTGTGACCTGGGAGGAGTGATGTGATTTTTCTTAAAAGCTTAAAGAGAATCATCATACGCAGCAATAGTCTGAAGCAAGAGTCAACAACATTCTGAAAAAAGTAGCAACTGGAGTGGATTCAAGGCTACAGTCGCATTTGTTTGTTTACCACTTCACACAGTTCACTTTAGGTTAGATTCATCTACTCCTTTGACATAATGATTCAGTGCCAAGTTTTTAAAAAGCATTGCTGAAAACACAGACGTTTTGACGAATTTTGTAATAATCATCCTTTGCGATTTTTATGTACAAGTTATATGTTTTGGTTTAACATTATATATTAATCCAGAAGAAAAAAATCAATAACTTCAACAACCTCTATATGCTTCCAGGTTAATTAAGGTCACTTACATAAATAACAAATAAAAAGGTGTATACTTTGACAAATTGTTTTCTATTAGACAATGACTCTAATCAAGAGCAGTTAGACAAACGTTTCATGTGCAGTTAAGTGGGCGGAGGACAGGAGTCACCTGTTTGACACAGTGTTCTTATTAGGCCTGTCACAATTACTACATATTCAACTGATTTAGTTATTATCCTTTCGGAAATTCTCTTTGTGTAGCTTATGTGTATTTAGGTTATTATTTATGTCTAATCTGCCCTGTGCAATTTCTATTTACAAAGCCTAAAAGGCAAATAGAAATGTAACTTGTATTTATGCGTTCTAGTGTTCAGTGCAACATGTTTTGTAATAGAAATACAGAATATTATTCTGAACAAATATTTTATTTAACTGTTTTAACATTTTCTTATTGAGGTATTTAAGTAAATAAACTAAACACCTCACTATGTCCAAGTCGTTCTGAATGTGTCAGTGGCTGCAGGTGGTGCAGGGGTGTGTCTGGTAGGAAACACATGGCAGCAGCTGCACTTACATCAAATGCTGTCTTTCAGTTCCTCTAGTGGTATAAGGTCTTAAATACTGAATTTACTAGTGCTACTAAGGAAGTGAGTTATGTGATGCAACAGTGCCCTCTGCTGACACCTTACAGACAAACACACACAGAGGCTGCACGTCCTACCTGGTTGATCTCATCCTGTGTGGCCTTCAGAGACTTGATGATGGTCTCCAGTTGGATTTTGCCTGCAGCCAGGCTCTGCTCCAGCTGGTTCTCCTCCTGCTGCAGCCGGCCCAGGTCAGCCTTTGCCCGGCTCAGCTCCTCCTCCTGGCTCTGCAGGTCTGACTCCTGGGAGTGGATCTGGCTCTGGAGTGTTGAGATCTGGAGGCAAATGAAGGTTGAGCACTGAAATCATCAACTGTAAAGCACCAAAAGCCATTAAAACTGACATCAAGTGTCTTTTCTCGTCACCAGTGTTGATACTGATATTTAGTTGATTTAGTTGACCCAGACGTTGACTCAGAATATAGTAACACAAACTCTTAATGCCAAAGTCACCAACATAAAAATAACAAATTAAGATTAATTCACACATTTCGTGAAGTATAATTCAGAGGTAGAAACCCTGGCCTTGTTTTTCAGTCATCCCCCAGTTCATCCTGCGTCCTCACCATCTGAGACTCTTCCTGGCACTTGATGCGGACTTCGTTCAGCATGTCCTCTAATTTGTGTTTCTGCTGATCCATCTCCTCCAGGCGGTCCTGGGCATCTTGTTTCTGAGCCTCCAGCTCCTGTAAACTGGCTGTCTCTCTGTCCAGGTCATTCTGCATTTCCTAAAGAAACACGAAAGAAACAAAACAGTCCCATCCGTCCTTGGTTTTCCTTTTTCTTTATTTAAAGACATTTGCAGTAGTCGCTGCATGTTTCTGCTGGGCAAGTCATGAGGCATGTTATGGCTTGGGACAATTATCAGCGTAGTGCTTTGACAATTTACAGAATTATTATTTATTTTTTAATCCACAAAACCAATTAATGCAAGTTAATAAGTTAAATGCTGGTGGTTGTCCCTGCACTTTTTGTTTGTGTGGAAAAGTTGGGAGAATGTCTGTAATGTAAAATGACTGTAATAAAACTATCCACAATGATATACTGACATCCACTTACTGCTAAAAAGATTGACTTGAGCTCCTTTGTGCTGATTCAAGATGTGCCTGTATGAAAATACTGAAGGAATCTTGTTCCATCAGCTAACACAAAACTCAAACTACTGCTTCAAAACTAACAAAGGATTATTGTATAGCATATAGTGAGTCTGAGAAATAAGAAGGTGTGGGAGTTCTTATATTATATTATATTATATATCTATTAGCATCCATCTGTAATCAGGTCACTGACACATATTACAAGCTGAGTCATGTGTAGGGTTGCAACTAAGAATTATTTTCATTATATTCTTAATTAATCTATTAATCATTTGATCTCAAAAATGGTGAAAAAGTGTTTCCCAAAGTCCAAGATGACTCCTCAAATGTCTTGTTTGGTCCACATTCCAAAGTTATTCAGTTTACTGGTACAGATGAGTAAAGAAAACAGAAAATATTCACATTTAAGAAGCTGGAATATGAGAATTTTGACTTTTTTTTTCTTAAAAATTACTCAAACCAATTATCGATTATCAAAATAGTTGATTATTTTAGTAGTCAACGAGTAATGGATTAGTCGCTGCAGCTCTAGTCATGTGGCTGCAAACCTTTCCTCCAGTGAGTATTAGACGTGGATGTAGTGACGTGGAAGCTGTCCTCACCTGCACCTCTGCAGTCTTATGTCTGATGGCCTCCTCTGTTTCCCTGATGTCCTGCTCCAGAGTGTACTTCTCCCTGACACACACACAAAGACATAAAAGTGTACTTATAATAATAATAAAATGCGAACAACCAATAAGCCCCTGCTGTGTGCACATATTAACATGTCAGAATAATAAGACACTGGAATAGGTTTCTATGAAACCTAGAAAGAACAAATGATGAAATTCTAATGTAATATCACTTCATCTACATTCACAAAGTTCATGATAAAGTACAATTCACTGTGGCTCTTGAAAATATATCATAACAAGTAGATTCATATTTACTTTTTGGTATAATTTACACACATCAACACTTCCAAACTCTTTTTTTTAAACTGAAATCATTATAAAATATATAATATTTGTTGTTGATTATTTTTGCCAGTATGCCAGTCCATGGATATTCAGGAGCTGGTGTGTTTACCTGAGGGTATTCCACTGGGTAAAGGCAAGAGTGCTGACGCAGCATGGAGAATAAGTGGTGAACAAACAAAAAATTGATAAAATACACACATCAAAGGAAGAGTGGATGGTTGGATGTGTGGATGGATGGACGGATGGAAAGAGGAAAACAGTGAGATGACTAGTGAGCTCATCCACATGTGATACTGCATGTTTTCTTTCAAAGTGTGCATTTTATCAGGGAATGGTGTTGAAAAGTGATGGTTAATTGTGAGTTATTGTGAGATGGAGGGAACGTCTGCAGTATACTGTATATCCAGTTAATTAGTTTTCATTTTCATGTATTTCTTGTGTTACTTTAGGTGATTTCAAAAGAACAAATTTTAAAAGTATTTAGAGTTGTGCCAAATCCAGCCTTTCAGGGTTTTATGAGACTTGTAAGATGGATTTATAGAGACTGGAAAAGATAGGATGAAAGAATGCATGACATTAAATATGATTTACAAAACCACTGTTTATTAAAGGTCCCATAAAATCATTCTATTGTCGTACACCCTGATCTGATTTTAATTGCAGCTCTATTTCATTTTTGTTTGTTGCATTTTTCATTGTAGGTTTCATTCAGTTTACTTGTTTTAATGTTGGACGTGTTTTTTTTTTCCAGGGTCTTTCTCCTGCAACAGTCTGCAACCGTACAAGATCATGGTTTCATTATGTATTAAACTATTTAAGTCAAACTCATTCCTCCACTTTTAATATATTATTTATTATGTTTTTATGTAAATGTCCTCTAATGTGTCCCGTCTGGATGTGACACGATGTGCTTTTCTTTAATGCATTCTTAATAACAAATTCATACACATCAAAGCCAAAGACACATTTATGTCATTTGTATTCAAAAAGAAGACGTATTTAACATATTTTTAAGTCAATTCAATTGAGCACACAATGAAGACAGAGGAGAATGTGGTGTGATTTGCTTGCTTATAGCTTGTCACAAATTGGATGAGATCCCTTCACACAATTGAAAAAGGCTAATAATAAGTGTCATTAAAAGGTCTGTAAAAAGGTCAAATCAGTATGGTTGTTTAAGAATTGTATTTTCAGCAAGTTTTGAATTTGACTCAAATTTAATTCAGTTGTTTTTTTTGGTTTTTTTTGATAGATAAGCTGGTACAGATTGGTATCTGGGCTGGCATTTTGATCCTTCAAAGCCACAAAAATAAAATAGAACAAATGACCTACTAGGATCATTTTCATCGGTTTTCCAGATGTGACAGATTAGTGATGAAAGTGATAAAAGTCTGGGTGCTGGAGATGGTAGTGGATTAGTGAGAGATCTGATGTCAGGGGTTAGTTGACAAATTGTGACAGGTTAGACAAACTTCAGGAAAAAAAAGAGCATCACTGATACATTTATCAAAGAATGAGTGAAATAAAAAAAAATATGAATCTAAAATCGCTCTTGCAGCTGCATCTTCGTGCATGTTCTGTTGGATACATTATGCTACAATTGTTACTCTATCATGTTTTGGATATAACACAATGTTTAAAATGAAGTAATACTTTGTATTACTTGTATTTAAGTAAGGTCGACATAATGACCTAGACAGTTCACCTAATGTAGTCTTCCTCTACAATGTTTGAACTACAGTAGCAGGACAGCTTTGGTGCTGTCATGTTATATCAGTGCTAACACTAACAGAGTTAGAGTTAGTTTTACCTTTGAAGCTGAGCTATCTCCTGGCTGATGTCATCCAGCTCCTTGATACCAGTAAATTCTCCTGAACCCACTGAACTGGAGCTGTCCTGTAGACAGAGAGACAGGCAGGGAGAGAAGGAAGAAAGGTAGGAAAGACAAAAACAGAAAAGTTTGGCTGTGTAAAACTAGCTTGTTGAAGAAAGTGGGATGATGAGATGGCATCAATGGAGCCACGGCAGACCGGGTCAGAGGAAGGAGGCAGAGGTGAAGAGGGGGGTAGGAGAGAAACCACTGTCAAAATGAGGAGCAGCACAGAGGTCTGAACTGGTGGGTGGGGGCTGGGTCAGGCACCAACATGTAGAGGGTGTCACCATCCTCGACAAACTGCCAGTCAAAGGAATGAGCCAGGATTTTGGCCAAGTTTTAGGATTTGCAGTCTGTTGTCCTTACTGGACATCAAGATCACTTACATTAGAGGTCAACCGATTGGCTGATTAATGTGTGCCGACACGACATTTCGGTATCGGCTGTGATAGTGGGTGATGGCTGTGGAGAGTTACACAGTCACACAGGGATGTACAAATACATACTCTTAGAACTGGAGTTACATTCAGTATGGACTATGTTTTAGAGCTGGACGATGTCACGATCTTAGAGAGTGGATGATCTTAATTAGTCATATCATCTGATTTTCAGAGGCCTACACTTTATAAGAGGTGAGGCTCCATCAACATATTTTTATGCGCATTGGGGTATTGCATTAGAAAAGGTTGATGGAACAGGTTTTTTGCAACATTTCAAAGGTTAGTTTCAAAGCTAACCTTATATAAGACAGTTTTATTCATAAACTATGGAATTATAAGGTTGTTGGTAATAGTTTGGCATTACTGGCATTATAGTACAGCGATGTTGGCCGATTAATAATCATTCTGCTTTTCCCTGCTTGATAATATGGGCCTTTAAAAACCCACTATCAGTCGACCTCTAATTTTCATGCTGGTGGTTTTGCCACTTTTCAGGTAATTTAAGTGTTACTTGAAACATATAGGTCTGTTGATTGTGTTTCTTCACTTAACTGAATCAACCCTGGGCCATTAACATGTTAAAAATTGAAGTTAAATGTCTTCACTTAAGCAGCAGACAGTTGGCAGGGTGAGACTCCTCCTTTTAACTGAATTGCAAATGCTTTCCAGTAATTTGCATGGCGAGCCTGTCACTGAAAGCATTTCTGGGTTAACAAAGTGTAGGTCCATGTTACCTACCCACAGCTTGAACATTATAGCCTGAGAGAGGAGGAGGGGAAAGGTAGAAACATCAGCAACAGAGGGGTTAGTGTTAGAAAGAACAACAGTGGGCAGTAAATGTCATCAGAAAAACATCAGCAGTTTGAGGGGAGTCAATCCACGTCAGAAAACATTTCCATTTTATTGTCTCTGTAGAATCATTATTTACCTTGTCTTTGACCTAAAAAAAGAGCAGGAAATTGTTCATGCTCAAGAACAGGATATCCAGCAGAAAAATCGTACTGTATCTCTACATCTCAAGTCACTAATATGAAAGACGAGCAGAGGAGAGAAGAGAAATATTGACTCACCCGTCTCATCTCAGACAGAGCAGCCATTTCTGATCCCACTGGGGTCATATATCCTGACATCCCCTGCAGCCACCAAAAAAGTAAATCAGCTACAGGCAGTCACAACAGCAGTGTGCAAACCTTCATGTCAAAACACCTTTTTAGTCGAGAGAAAAGTTTAATAACCAGTTAACTGCATGAAATACATCAATTCAGCTTTCTAGCAGCTGTAATATATTTAATATTCTTTTTTTTTTTTTAAACAATCTTCTCAGGACAAGACGGACACAATCAACCAGCCACAATCCAAGAGACTGGAGTGGCCAGTTCTGTGACTGATCTACTGACAAGGCGCAATAATGACTAATGCAATCTATGAAGAGCAGGGTTGAAAATAAGCAGACCAGATGAGGGTGTGGGTATTCTAATAACAACACAGATCCAGCTTGTTACTTGTAATCTGACAAACATAATACACAGTAACTGTAGGTTTTACACTAACAGTTAATGAGGAAACAACATGGCAAGGAGAGGCTGCAAAAAGAGACGCTTTCCTTGGTAGGATAGGAGGTGTTAACAACATTGTGGGAAAAAGAAAATGCAGCAGGAGAAAGATGCATTCCAACCAAAATCAATATGGGGGAAAACATTGTGCAACTGTTCACGGAGGTTTGACCACAGGTAGACCTCCAAAATTTTGAACGTCATTGAGCTTAAAATGAAATGTTTTTCATCTAAGAGGCTTTAGTGTGAAGGGTGATGTGCCTTACGACACATGATACAGCCAAAGTTTATTAAACCCCACTTGACTTCTTGGATGGACAGCCTCCAGGTCATTTAGGAACATTATCTGCCTCTGCACTCTTCACATTAGTGACCTCAGGACCAGGGACAATGCAGGTGACAATGTCGACTGTGAAATCCAGGTACAGAGCCATGGTATGTTGAAAAGAGTCAGTGGCCAAAACATTTAGTCAGAGATTCCAGCAGGATGTCTTTGATTTCCTCTAGTAACTTAAGAATAAAGAGGCTTGGCAATTGATATGTTCTGATCTCCTCTGGCATTCCAAATAAATTAGATCATGCATTCTCTGTTCCTGCCAGTGCAAAATGGGCTAAGACGTACTTAAAAAAAAAAAATAATGGCACAATAGTAAATTGCCTAATGCAAAAATTATTCATTATCATATCATATCATTTTGCACGAGTCATTTAAATACCCCCCATATGTTTAATGGAAATAACAAAAAGGATTCTGTAAAAAAGTATCTGGGTGGCTTTCCATTTCTGCAAAACTATTTTCTACAATGAATCCCCTTCATTAAAATCAACCATATTCAATGGGCAGTGAATTTGTTTAAATGACTCCCTCTGTGTAATCACCAGAATAGAGCAATATCTACAAAAATCCAATATCTTGACATTTAAGGATAGATATCTTAATAACAGTGATGAAAAACTGAGTAGGACTGTACTTCACAAGCTAGAAAATCTTTTCGAGAAGTGATCATTAGTGAGGGGATACGATGGCATAAGTGCATTCATGTTTATTACAACTTTATCATCTACTCTTTTATAATTCTGCCTTAGTAGTGTGGTAGAGTGTTATTATAATTACTACAGTATAGTGACAACAGTGACATTCATGTCACTCAGCTGAGGTAAACATGCAGTGTTTTTGTGTGACTTACTGGCACAGGAGTGCCTCTCTCAGAGGGGGGGATCATGTCAGCAGTCAGGGTCTGTGGAGGGTCAATGCCCTTGCTGACTTTCTGTTGGATGAGATGCATGGCCAGGGCGAACTGCTCCCGAGTCAGTTTGCCTATCTGCCTGGTATCGGCAAGAGCCCTGCAGGGAAACACACACAGATTTAGTGAATTATCCTGAGCAGGATGAGTTCATTTTGGAGCAGAGGGACTGACAACACACTGAGGCATACCATATATGGGCAAGGACATTCTGAGACAGTCCAGACTGCATGAAGATCTCCTTTACTTCATGTCCACTTACAAAACCATCCATATCAGCATCTGTTTTCAGGAAGATGTCGTCATAGCGACCACGTTCTGAAACCGGGACTACCCAGTTCACTGAATGCTGCGAAGCGACACAGACAAAAACAGTGAAAGAGAGCATCAAAAGTCTGTGAATTTTTTATATCTGAAATCAGAAGTGTTTTACAGAGGAGCTGCTGGCATCAATTCTTTCTACCTGTCCAGACTTGAGTGTGTGTTTGGGAGATAGGCTGCCGGTGCTGTTGAGTGAGTTCATGCTGCCATGGGAAGGCGTGGAGCGTAGTGAATCTTTGGGAGGTGGAGGGCTTGCTGGTAGTCCAGGTACTGAACTGGCCACCGAGACAAGACTCTTCTTCCTCTTAGAAGGAGGGATGAGAGATGAGGGGAGCAGTGCAGGGACTGGCTCCTTCTCCAGGGCCCGGTACACCAGGTGCATAGCCTAATGTTAACAGAAAGACTGTTGTTAGAACAGACTGGATTTGACAGGCTCTCTTAATTTCCAGCATGAAAAACAATATTTAAATGAAAATTTCAAACCATCTGCTAGAGGTATATTTAATCTGCAAAATGACATTCTAATAGACATAAAACATGCTTGCTTGACTTTAGTGGTCTAATGAGCACAAGGGTGAGGTTCAGTGGCTTGCAATAGGCAAGTTCTATCTGTTGCACCTCTTTAACTTGACATGTCATGTCAGGTTAAAAAGAATCTAATGAGTAAAATTACATTCATAAAACTCACAAAAACACACTCACCACTGCAAACTCATCCCTGTCCAGATGACCATCTTTATCTATGTCACTCAGGTCCCAAACCTGCCAACAGGGAAAAATACAAAATGCTGCAATCAAGACATACAGTATAAAGATAGGGTAGTTAGTTTTGCAATTATGTCACATCAACTGATGCCTGACCACTATATCACTTCATTACCCCTGTTTTATAAAAGCACACCAGCATTCTGGAAGAAACTCTTGTTTTTAGTTAGAATTTAGCTCATTACAACAATAACCAACCCACAGGAATGGTTAGTTTGGACTGTCAGACTGTAGAAGCTGCAACATATTTAACATTACATGCAATGTCTTTCCACAGGAGCTTCATGTGTACTTATTGTGGATTTGTCAATTGCGCTCTCTGCAGTGCTGGAATGCAATGGCAACACATGTGAGTACTGTACGCACACGTCGAGGGGGGACTGTGACTCAAGACTGTGGACATCTGTTCAGCGGATTCAGTCTTGGCTTCAGAACCGTTACACCCCTATTCTACATGGAGACAAAACAAACAAGCGAAGTCCATACCTTCCCAAGGACATCCAGAGGTAGCTTGGAGTTGATGAGCACAGGTTTGACTTTATCTCCTGACAGCAGGCCATTGACTGGAGCCAAGCTCTCAAAAATCCCATCAAATTTACTCTTTTCCTCAGGCTACAAAGGAAAACAGACAGAGATCTGGTGTCAACCAACTGGAGCAGAAACTAAATGACTTATTGAATTGTCATAGCAAACCCTAGCTCATACTGGATAAGTGACGCCAGGCCATTATAATCAAAGGTTTAAACACTATGATACTGATTTATTGGCCAATATTTACTTCTTAAACATAGGCACAAAATAAATGCAAATATTTTGACATGGACCTCTTTAAATTGGTGATTTAAAAATGTGATCCTGCTCACTTTTGACAACACTGTGTAGAAATACATATAGATGGAGGAAAACATCTCCCTTTACCACTACGTTTGTCATGACACTCTAAGAGACAGGAAGGCTGCATATGGTGTTTGAATGTTTGAAAACTATTCCTTGTATTTTAGAGTCATATTCAGTCACTATTTCATAATGAAGCTCTTTAGGATTATCAAAAGATATCATGCTCTAAAACACATGTAAAACGGCAGCATTGTGTGAGCGTACCCTGACAGCCCAGTGTAATTCTCCAGAGACAGGAGCTGTGCTGCTCAGAGACGGACTGCTGGTGTCCTTCTGAACATAACAAAACATAACATGTTAAACAAAATAAAAATTATAGAACTGCCATATTTAGACAATGAATGGTGACTCTAAGGCATATGATGTGTTATATAATGCGCTATATTCTGAAAAATGTTATCACTTGATGAAAGCCATACTCACAAACTTGGGGGGAGGGACTGTGAGGTTGAGACTGGACAGACTGACTTCCTGTCCACTCTGAGCACAGGCCACCAGCCGCAGAGCTACATAAAACCCCTGAGAGAGAGAACAATCTGTCTTATCCTCTGTCTGTTCTATCATGTTGTTTTAGAAATACACAAGATACATTTACTTTATTTTCCGCTGAACTAAAGATATATCTACACTAGACAGACACTAGTGCAGGCAAGAATAAAGGGTCCAACCACCGGAGGCCCTCCAACCCAAGGCAGACAAGAATCCAGTGCATTGACTGGTGGTTTAACATAAATTTGTGTACCTGGCCAGTGTTGTGATCCAGGTCTGGACCAAGAGTGTTGATTCATTTCACAGTTACTCCTTTTGTGTCATTTAGCTTGGAAGAATACCAAGTAGAATGAGGTGATATGAATATTGAATATTTTATGACATAGTGACACAATAATCAAAAATATAACTTTACTTGTGCCAAACTCATTTACTTAAACTGAGATTTACAATGCATACAACAAAGGTTGTCAAACTTTTTGGGACCAGGGACTCCTTTTTACATTTTACAAGGACCCCCCTCATAATCATAACACTGACTTAGATGTTAGCCTAGCAACATTAATGCTAACAACTCATAATTCTCTCTAAAATACTATAATAAACCAGTACCCAGGCCATTTAAAACGAATGTCAACTGAGTAGGAGAGTTTGGACAGCACCGTTATTAATGTCATATATATACACCCTTTAAAACAATGAAAATTACTTTCTTACAGGAAGCCTCACATGTCACCACAGCTGCTGTGTGGCAACAAAACACTGAAACAACACTAGATCACTAAAGGTAATCTGTTCCCTACTTGTTTGTCCAGGTAGCCTTTGCCATCTGGGTCTGCCAAATCCCAGATCTGAAACACAAGACACAAACAAAAAACATAAATAAAGTAAAACAAAAAGTCAAGCAGGATATCCTGGTATTAAACCTCCCACTGAAGGCTGGTGAGTAAATTCCTATGAAGGACTTAAAGCTGGACACAACACACATACAGACTGTTCCCACAGATTGGAGCAGATTCCAGGCTTTGACAGTCAGATCGAAGCACAAAAATAACGACTCGTCAGCAGCAACTGGATATTTTGTGAGTCGTGACCAAATCTCACGGTAAGTGTCTGTCAGCAGCTGCCACCAATTCTAGCACCAAAACAAATATGGGTGTCAACTGGCAGGTGATTTGCAGGGCAATTTGGGCTGAAAAGTCGTTAGCTGTTAAGTGTGTGCACAGCTTAAAGGGAGTTCCCAATTAACTTTCTGTCAAAAAACAGATCAATTAGGTGGAGTGAGCAGGTGCAGTCTGGGTTTTCTCTGTCTGTGTAAACTTTTTATGACCAAAAATAACACTGATGGATTGCTTCATACTACAAATGAGTGCTCCCAATTACATTAACAGAGCTGACGCCAGAGCCACAGAGGAACACGTGGTGTCATCGCTGCTGTTCTTCATTCTATTTTCCTGTCTAATTCTTCTGAGAGGATGTGTGTGTCATTGTGAGGACATTTCAGCTGGTCCTTAGACCTTCAAATGTCTGTTTGAGGGTTCAGAGTTAGTTTAGGGTTTAGGTTAGAATTGGATTAAGGTTAGGGTTAGGGTGAAGGACCAGGGAAGCCATTAAGTCACTGTGTGTCTGTGTGTGTCTGCATTATCCTGCTGGACTGGATAATACAGCTACTCAGATTCAACCCTTTCCTGTACGTCACACTATTTATCATTTAATGAGCTCTTTAATGGACCATGAGAATAGAATCCTTAATAATCCATCCCTTCCACTGTTTAACCTAATTCATTAATTCTCATCAGTTATGTCAAAGGGAAAATTACAAAGCTCTGGAAAATTACAAAACTGCTTGATATGCAACATCCATGAAAATGTTTCTGCAGATATTCCTGTGTGTTTTGGTGTTTTAGAGCAATCTGTGTATTGCATGACCACCAGGATCCTGCAAACATGTGTAATGTGACACACATCTGATGATACGCAGGAAATGTGTAGAATAATGAGAAAAGAACAGAAGACAAGATCATGTGCACAATGCAGGTTTAAAGACAAACAAACCAGTGATGGGTATTTATATTTATGTGAGAGTTAATCAATAATTTAAAAAAGTCATTAATTCTTAGATTAGCACATAACAAAAACAAACATTTGATTAGGATCCCTTTAATTTGGCTGTGAAAGAATGGTCACCATATTGAGTCACACATATAATTGTTTGGCTTCCAGTGTTAAAACATAAAAGCAGCTTCACAACGTAGTAAATAAATGGAATGCTGACAAATCCATTATTTTATCAAATTACTCTGGCTCAAATGACTGTGTACAATGTGAAAAATATTGGTTGTAATGTGAACCAACAGAGAATGAGCTCTGCAGTTTCTCTCAATTCTACAGAGCTTTTAGCATCTTTTGGCTCATTATTTTGGATTAGAACCAGCGACTTTTAGTGATTGAGTCTCTGTACTTCCAGAAGCAGCTTTGAGTGAAAAAGCTCAACAAATCCACAGTGCACAAACTGCTTAGTGTCAGACAGCAGACAGACACAGTTAGAGACTAGCTGATGAACAGAACGGAGCGTTTTGTATGATATCTTTCTCAGGAGTTACTGGAGATCATACCAGAGCTAAAAGACAGTATATTCATCAGCTAACCACAAACACCACTCAAACGGACATATTCGACACATACTAAAAGCTACTTATAGATGTTTGATCTTATTATGTTATCTTAAATATAAAATACTAATATATAAAATGGAGAAAAAAAATGTTTTAAAATGAACATAATAAATGTAGGTCTGAAATCTGAATGTGGTCAAATGTCAAAGCCAGAAATATAATGCTCTTTAACAATAGAACTGCTTATTATTACTATAGCAGCAAACAAAAATGAAAACAGGCCTAACATAAATACCAGTATAGAACATTTACTGCTGCAAATGAAGTACTGTAGATATTTGGCAACAATGCATCAAAA
>JAPQRN010000019.1:13592412-13603138 GCA_037367275.1 Coranthus polyacanthus | reverse complement strand
CTGCGATGAACTGGCGACATGTCCAGGGTGTACCCCGCCTTCACCCGATGTCAGCTGGGATCGGCTCCAGCCCCCCGCGACCAGAGGATTAGGCGGTTACAGATAATGAATGAATGAACAGCTGGTGGCAGACAGCATTAAGGTGCATTACCGTCACCTACTATGTTTTAGTAAGAGGCAGTTATTATTCCGTTAACTAAAAAGCACAGAACGCACAAAACGCTGGATCTAGAGAGGGGCTATTGCGTTTTTGTTTTTTTTGCAGCCAGTAAGAGTGCAGTAAGAGATGGAGAGGAAGGTATTGAGTTGTGGGCAAGAGATGTCACTAAGTATTACACACTGAACCTTTGAACATATGACTAGGTTAATGCCATTATACGGCTGCGATGGTGACACGTCCGCATACCTTCTGCTATCATTTAAAAAGGTACAGACCCAGTCCTCTATATATATATATGTACATCTCACAGAGGTAAAAACCTGTTGACAGAAACTATGAGTTGTACTTACAACTTGCACCTCCTCGAGCCAAGGTATAACTAAAAAATGTTTTTGTGTGACTTGTCAGAGTCAACCTCTCACTCACCTGCGTAGATGAGCTTTTGACCCGCAGCAGGAAATGCATCTTTGCCTCTGTCCTCCTCAATTTTCTCTTTCAGGGCTTTCACCTAAGAAACAGCAAACGATTAAACGTGATTATCATCAGAAGAGTTAGTGAGTACCATGGGATATGTGGAGGGACAATTCAAAGCCTGAAAAACTGATGATTATGATGTTTATCTAACCCAATGGTCGTACCCCCTTTGCTATGTGAATGTGTTACTGCTTAAAACAAAGCTTACGGACTGATGGAATGAACAGAAACAGTATTGTGACTAAAACCTGTATTAAGCCTGATTTTGGAGTTTGTATAATACACTGTTTAATCACTCTTTATGAGGCTGGATACTGCTACTGAGAAAAGTTTCTAATCTAATTTATTTCTTATGGATTCATCACAGCTAATGAAAACAAAACAAAAAACTCAATACCATTCATGAGCTCACAATCACTGACAGGGAAGTTGCCATGTGCGCATGTTTTTAATCCTTTATTAGTGTAATTCAAAGATGTTTGCAGCTTTATTATACAGCACTGTTGACTGTTATGGTCACGATGAGCCACGTGATAACGCATCACAGGAAACATTTGAGTTCAATAAGCCCTAAAAAAAACTATTAAATGTTGTTTTATGAGGTGGGAAAACTCCGGAGCGCCGTGTTCGCTCTTTTAAAATAACATTTACTTGTGAATATTTACATTTGAACGCGAACACACAGAAGCTTTCAAATATTGCACCGTCATTCATGGCGAAACAAGTCAAACTGTGTCAAGACACGCGAAGGTACAAAAAACCACTTCCGCTCCGTATTTTCAACATAAGCTCCCGCTGCACTCACACACGACAGGACGTCTTAAAGAACGTGAGAAATAAAAGTCAAAACAGTCAAATGTAGACAAGTACATACTCCATGGGATATTTCGGAGCAAAACTGCAATACACTCACGGCATGTAAACTGTAGTTTAGTTTAATTCTGAAGAATAACGTCCAATTCCGGTCTAACCCGCGCTAACTCTAGCTAATTACCTCACGTGAACTCTGTTACTGTAAGATACTGCTATGTCGCTAACTTATATTTTTAACATTATAGCAATGTGATTTATTTAAATGAACAAAGTAAGCAGCGTTGTTTCTCGGCGTGTTAACACTAGCTCGCATTCCTTTATGCTACAGCCCCATATGGCAGCCCTCCCGGCCTGTCCGTGTTTACTTTCAGCCCCCGTTAAGTTCAACTCACCGTCAATTCTGGGTCTATCTCTATTTTGAACGTCTGCTGTTGGAGGGTCTTCAGTGTTATCGTCAGCATCTTTCGACGCGATGTCAAAGGCAGTTGAGGTTACAGTTCAGTGTAATCAGCGCGGTAATTTGCCGGCCGTAGTAGCGCTTTTCGCTCAGTATCTATTTATCTGGGTCTAAATGTATGTGTGACTCAGCTGTCTGAGTGCCGCGGAGCAGGCTGGACACGGGCGCCATCTACTGGTAGAGAGGAGGCGCAGCGACATGCTGCTGCCTTCAAGTGCGGTCGAAAATATGCCGACTTCATCTTTATATTTTTGTTTCAGACTGCCAATCATATTTCTTCCGCGCCTTATAATTTGCTTCCAGCTTAACTGATGCGACAGCAGGCGGTGTAGTCATATGACCTGCTTTTATGCATGCAATCCCCAAACACAAAGTCTTATATACATATACATTATGATTTAATGCCTGAAAAACTCTTACTTACTCTTACATACTGCTGCTGTGGCCCTGAGGGTTAAAACACAACATTTCATAAAACATATCTCACAAAACACAGCAACATTTAAGCAAAAACTAACATTTCTGGTGATGGAAAACATGGGACACTTCTTGTTCGTGAATGGACAGAACCCAAATCCTTGATAGTTTAATGTCATTTCCTGTTTCTATCCTTTAAATAAATTCTGAATTGACCTGTGTTGTGTCTAATCACAAATAAAAACATTTTTAGGGTCACCATTTCTGTAATCTAAATTGTTGTGGTTTGTGAAGGCTTTGTTTTAGGATATGTCACTTTCTGAAATGTTGTTTTGACCATCAGGGCCACCGTACGTTGCAGACAGCTCCTCATGAGTTAAACCCTCACCTTGTTAATTAAAGGAGACAACAGGTCACCTGATATCTGAGCCAGGTCCATCAGTGAATGTGAGATGTGGTTGAAAGCTCAGATCTGTTTTGAAACACTCTTTGACTTGTCCACCGAAATGTATAACGTCTCCTTCATATTTCAGTAAAATGACAGGGACAACAACATCCACGCATTCCTTACTACTACTACTATCAAATACTTGGAGTGAAAATAAGCAGCAGACTGTTGAGAGAAGCTTCAATTTATTCACTGAAACTCAAACACAGAGTGTGCCCAGGCAGCAGTCACTTATTCAGAGCAATGATAAAATGAGGACTGGAAAAAAAAAAAAAAAATCACAGTTTGTCTGATGCAGTCTCACTTTCAAACACACACACACACACTCAGAACTGGAGGAAAGAGAATATGCTAAAAAGCTGAATGTTGAAACTAATGTTTACATGAACAAATGTAATGATTGAATAAATTATGAAGGAAGTCAATTTGAAAAAAAGAACAGTTCTGCGTCACACAGGAACAATAAAAGTGCATGAACCAGACATCAGAGACCATCACTTTGCTGGACATCCCAGTAAAGGCAAAAATAAAATTGAAGTGGATGACAGCAGGACAGGACATCAGCACTGGGAGGAAGTGGAGGACGCGCGCGCACAAACATACCGTGGGACAGACCAGTAAAATCACATTAAATTAGAAGCGAACGCACAACAACGAAGCAAACACAACATGTAAACCCTTCTCCCTTTTCTAATTTCAGCACTAAAAAGACAAGGGAATCAATAAAAAAAATAAATCCCACCTTCCAAACCCCACCTTCCGCCCCTCCCCCCGCCCCCTACACCTGAATTAAAGGCTGCCGTATGAAAAGGCCAGAGTCCATAGGGCTTCTGCTGACTTTTTTCTGGTGGTGTGAACCTTTCAGAGAGAAGCATACAGCAGTCTAGCAACCGGCTCCTCTCTCCTCTACAACTCGTCCTTCGGTTTGGCGTCGCCCTCTTCCGTCCCGGCATCCTCGTCTGTCTCCTCATCGTGCTCGGCCTCCTCCTCCTCGGCCTCCTCCTCCTCCTCGCCCTCTTCCTCGTCCTCATCCTCCTCGTCTTCCTCGCCGCCCTCAGCGTCCGCCGTCTTGCTCTTCTCCTCCTCCTCTCTCAGTTTCCTTTCCATATCCTCCTGCTCCTCCTTCATCTTCTTCTCTGGTCCCTGGTGCAAAGGGAAGGCAAGTCGTTTGAAATGTTAAACAGGAGCGTTTGAGGTTTGTTTAAAGGACTGCAAGTACTTTGATGTAAAATCTCTTTAGATTGATGTGCATTTCCATTTGAAATTGTTTTTCATGGCACTTGGCCTTTAATTTATACACACTTCTTGGTTTTTGTTTGCAGTGTGCTGAGATGTAAACCAAGGTGTCTAAAGTCACCTGAGTGTAAAATTAAAATATGAAATATATCAAATACAGAAAGTACACATTTTCAACTATAAGTATTCACACGTACGTGAAGGATTATAAATAAGTACTACCAAGTAAATGCATTTTCTTTTCTCATGTTGGTGTCCATTCGCTATTACTCGACTTTTTCGGTTCTAATTTGATAAGGCCCAGAGGAAGTGAATAGGGAACGAGATGCAACACGGCTCTCAAACCAGGCTTGAACTCAGAACACGGTGGTTCAGGGTTGGCATTGAAACATCATAAACTACCAGATGGCTTAGAAAAAAAAAACCTAACTCATCCTCAGTAAATTATGCAGGACACTGATGCAAGAGGGAAACCAGTTCAGACAATAATGTAGAGGATTCACAGTCTAGTCTAGTATAAACCACAGAGTATGTGGAACATTAGGATTTCATTCTGAGCATAATCTTACCTTAGTCACTCCCCAGGTTTCCTTTCCAAACTCTTCTGCCTCTTTGACGTCATCGGTGATCATGAAGTTGTCGAAGATCGTGCCAGACTTGACCTGAACACAGGGAGCATGTTACTCATGGAATCCAGACTGGATCTGATCCAGTCCCTTCTTAAGTCTTGTCATTCACTTCTAACTCCACTCTTGTTGGGTGAGTAGTGCTCATTACCTGCCACAGATCCAGACCGAGGACTCCGATGTTGTCAAACTTGTACATGTTGGCATCATGAGTGTATTCTGGGTTGTCGATCTCAGGGTGGACCCAGGTTCCCTTGTAGTCAGGGTTGTCAATCTGCTTTGGTTTCCACTCGTCCTGTAGAGACAGTAGGACAGTGGTGAGGATTAGAGACGGTCTTCAGAAAGGGACCCTACAGAGACCTTTAACACAGTATATAGTATAGGCCACAATCTGTACCTTGTATTCTGGGTTGGTGATCATGGGAGGTTCCCACTCTCCGTCCATGTCCTCGTCCCAGTCGTCAGGCTTCTTGGCATCAGGGTCAGGAATGGTCTCTGGTTTGTCCCAGTCCTGGAAGACAAAATCATCTGAGTTAGCTCTCTTCAAATAAACTGAGATGTTCTGAGATGTTAACGCTTAAATAACTTCAGTTAAATGTAATTCTTAACTTTCCTTTCTGTTTCAGCTGGTATTAGGCCTGGTACAGTTATTACATAATCGTGATTATTTGAGCTGACTGATCATTTTACATAATCATTTTCTTAGAGCTGTATAAAAACAACTGGATGAAACAAAGAGAAATGTCTTATTTCATCACTATTTCACTGTTTGAGCTTTGACTAGAGCTCTTTTACTCTCGTCACCCCTCCTTCTTCTGCTACTGGAACCTGAGTGGAGGATTAGCACCACCTACTGTTTGTGTCGAGGCGCTTAAACTTTTAATATTCAACTGACCACATTTAGATGAGCATCTATTCAAAGTAACATCAAGGAATTACTTCTGTTTCAGCCATACGACGCAAAGGTCTTAGGCCACCTTTTGCTTTGTTGTTTTTGCAGGGTTTTAATGAGCATACTGTGCATATTTACCTGTGTCACTGTTATTGAGATACAAAAAAAAAAAACAGGAAACATGTGCACAGTATTAAAAACACAAAAAAAAATAATCTAAACTAAATGGCAAAAGTCAGTAGATAGGGTGACTTCTGTTCCCATGACAAAAAGTAGCCCAAACAATAAGTAGTGTTTGACATGTCTTGAATGAAACCTGCTGTAAAACACCATAACATCAGTGCAGTAAATCTTATATTGACTGAACAAAAGAGGTCAACACATGGTAAGTACAAAGGGAGGTCACTGCCCTTTATTGACAGCCTAAAAGGCAAATAGACATGCAATTTTTCATCAATGTTCTTATATTAGAAAAGTATTATTAATGCTATATTAGTGACATAAAATTAACAGAAAAAGACAACTTAATTATTAATCCAAGTTATTTGCATGACAACTACTGTTTCAGATCCTTTAACTTTTTCAAATTTAACTGGATTTCTGTGAAGCTGCAGTGAAAAAAACGCAGTGTGTAGCCACAGTGTCATGTCAGCAGCCAGTCACGGGTACAATCATATGATCAGCACTCAGCCAATCACAAGCCTTGTTCATAGATTCTACTATAATTGTAAAAGCACACCGTTAGTCTGTGTCAACCTCAAAGTACAAACTGAAGTGTCAGTTCAATTTATGAATTCAGCTATTTATTTCCCTTTAAAAATGTAATTTTTTTTAAATTGATTTTGAAAGTCCACGATTTATTTAAGACTTGATTCCACAAGATGTACTTCGTGTCTACTGTTTCTGTATTTATGAATCCCTTTTAAAATGTAACTGTTTATTGACGGCTTTATAATTGATTTGTTGCCAAGCAAAATGTCAAGTAATGAAATGATATTTTGATAGTTTAACTGTTTGTGTATTACAAAAAGCCAATGTAAAATAATTCATTCATTCATTCTTTTCTAACTAGATATCATTATTTGAATCCTGTTTAATTATTTGCGTGACCCTCCTGGTCCTCCATATCCTTCTCCACCATGAAATTTTAAGAGTTTGAGAGCAGTGGAATGCAATGGTATGTGATCTTTGAGGCGACCTGAGATTTAAAAATAGTTACACCCTCTTTAACAATGCTAACTCAGACAACTGTACGGGGGAGGAGTTTCACCCTCTGAGAATACCAGTTTCATGTTTAATTCTGACCACCGATACAATATTTTACAGTACCTCAGGCTTGGTGTCGCTGGGGTCGTCGATTTTGGCCCTGTCGTCCCAGTCGCTGGGTTTCTTGGCCTCGGGGTCCTTGATCTTCTTTGCGGGCAGCATGTCCCAGTCTTCCTCCAGCAAGCCGGACTCCACCTTCTCGTTGTTGATCCTCACCTCGTATGTCTGGTCTGGATTCAGGATCAGCGTGTACAAGTGGGTCAGCTCATCATCCTGGGAATGCGAGGTTAAAAAAATTCAAAGGGAGCCACAAAACCTTACTTTCACAGTCGACACAAATCTGAGAGAGTGAACAGGCTTTGTGCAATATGTACCTTGCATTTGATGTCCTTCTTAATAAGGTGGTTTTGGCCCTTGTAGTTGAAGATCACATGAACCTTCTTTGTACTGTATCCACAGATATCAGGACCTAGAGACACAGGTCATACTATTTACTTAAACTCCTTAATGATGTTACAGTCAAGCCTCCTTCAAAGCACTTTCTTCCACTGAACATGTTGAATGAATGTTCTGCCATCAGGCCTCACTGCCTCAACAAGACAAACATGACTCACCAAACATGATGTAATACTGCGAGTCTCCGTGCATGTCGCTCTGGTCGAGGTCAGAGGGGAAAATCTTGACGTAGCCACCGCCACAGTCAATCTTCTGCTCATGCTTTACAGTGAACTGGATGACCAGGGGCTTTCCCTCATTGCTGAAGGAGTCAAAGCGAGCCGACATGGCGTAAAAACGGGCGTCCTGGCTGGTCTGGACACCTGGGTGTAGGTGACAGGAAACAGGAGTGTTTAGCAGCAATTAGCAAGACTCAAGACCTTTTCTGACTTCTCTCTATGACTATCACTTCCTTCTTGGCAACGTTTCCATCATAAAAAGGTTAGCATTCTTATCTCAGGGAATGTTTTTTGTATGTCACTATATACGACACAATACTCCTTACTGTCTTTCTTACCCCCTTTCCTCCTCGTGCTAGAGCCAGTTTGGAGTGTGTTCAACTAGTGAACCCTCAAAGAAAGAACCGGTTTGCTTTTCCACAGTTTTATAGAGCCACCATAGTGCCTCTTCTAGCCGTTTCATGGGGACTTCATTATGCGTCTTTGCGGCGAGACAGTTTATCAGCTGCTTTGATTTCACATCCATATTGAAGCTCTGTTTTTTCTTCTTCTGTGGAGTAGGCAGACTATACACTACTCTAGATCTGATTTTTAAAAGTGGTGCTCAGTGGTCACAAAGTGGCCACAATAATCCCGCCCCCAGCCCTGTAACACAAGTGCATCTTGTTCCATAGACCAGCAAAGTGTTGGTGCTGCTCTGGAACCAGGTTTCCAGGTTTGACCGAAATGCAAAGAACTGCCTTAATGGAAAGGGGTAACTATGGCATTAAGAGAACATAATTAGGATACATTTTGCCTCAGGGTCCTCTAGCAGGTTAATCTGGTCCTGGATATTATCTCAGCTCTTTAAAGCCTCATGATCTATTTTTTTGTGGAGGCTGTATCATGTACCCATCATACACACAAACCTATTTTACCTGCATCTGCCCAGTAAGCCACTAATCTTCAAGTACCCAACATGCAAATACATGCATGCATTTGGATCAGCCGTCTTAGTGCACAGGAGAGAACAAATGAAGGTTACCTTTGTCAGCCTCAGCATCCCCATAGAACTTTCCAGCGCTCAGTTTCCACTGGCCGTAGTCTGACTTGTGCTTGGAGTCGACCCACCTGCTCTTCCACCCATCTGAAAACACAGCAATTCAGCTCAACTGGTTACTCGGTGAACCCTTATTCATTTCACTCCATGCAGCATCATTCATCTGTTACCCTGCTTATTACCAGTGACAACTTAATAAATGTGGCACTACATTTTCCAGTACAAAACTGTCAAATAAAAAGCATACATTTTGAGAAAACATAGTTGGTGGGGGGGTCTTTCAACGGTCTTTCTTAATCACACCTTACTAGATTGTAGTGTTTATATTACTCTAACTGGTTCAGCATGCCGATTAACTGGGTTTCACCTATGAGCCCAAGCAGGTTTCAGGGCAATATCAAAAGTGAAAGAATCTCGGTGCTCAAATACGAAACTAAGAGCGAATACTTATAGAAGAAGAAACATGACAAACAGTCTCCTTCTAAGATACATATGCGGTTTATACCGCTTTTCTACACGAGCTAGTCTCTATTTCTCGAGCTAATCTTGTCTCACCTGAGTGAGACACAAAACGTGGCCTAGTGCTATCTGAATGGGTTAAAAATAACGCAATAAGTCATTTTAAAGAACATTTTCTGAAGAGGACCACATAAAGAAGAGGAACAACCAATTGTTGTAGCCGCCGGCTGTCGGGGCAGTTAGCTAGCAGACACTTTCACAACCCAAATCATTCATACATAGCACAAGAAGACGTGGAACTGGCTATACTGCACCTCCATCCTGAAACTGCTCCTTGAAGTACACGGTAGCGTCAACAGTGACAGCTATCGATGCCAAAACTGCAAGAACCGCCACAGGAAGCTTCATGGTGGTAGCTACTGTCCCGGTGCCGTTGAGGTAAAGAGCGGCTGTTGAGTGAAAACCAGCTAATAAACCTGAAGGAAACGTAACCTGAGTATTTCAACAGCGACAAGCACTGCACAGATGGCCGCAGCTCATTGGACGAGCGTCTCGCCAATGAAATGAGACCACGAGTTACTTTTCGGAAGGGCTCGGGTTGTGTCGGCAAGGATCGAAGAGGGGCGAGAAGGAGGCGAGACTGTGTACTCATGGTGTATTCAGGGACTATGGAAAAGATTATCTATCCAAATTTAGGTCCCTGGGGGAAGTTATTCGTCGACATTGTGTGTTACAAATCAAATGCAAAAATACAATTTATTTGCACTCTCTGGTAGAGTGAAGTCAGGTATCTTGGACTTTTTAAAATAGCAGCCAATCACCAAACATCTTATTATGTTGTTGCCACAAATCTACTTTACATGAAAAAAAATCGATTTGATTTGAGATAAATAAGTCGGGCGAAGCAAAGATTTTAAAAACGTCACTGGTCCCACAACTTGCAAAGTAAGCTATATATCATGTTGAGTTTCTCTTCCTGGTAATAAGACCCATGCAGCTCAAAAAAATTAGGCTATAACAACACCAAAAATGGTTGTAGGATGGTACATTTGATTAACCGCTTGACTTACAATAAAAATATGTTAACAATACACTTTTTATGTAAACGTGTTTTAAGCCTAATGCTAATGATAATATGGCTTCTAATAGTAATATTTAGGTGATGTAATGAGTCCATGTCAGCGACAGCAGTCCACAATTTGAACATGACAGGACAAAACATATCATTTTGTCACTGATCACCAGGATGTGTGTGCTCTGCGTGTCCTATTTGTCTCTGAACAATCAAACAAATTTCAGTTTCTTCCAAAATACCAAAGATGCAAAAATTCATTTGTCCCATTTTACGTGAACACGTCATCGGGGTTCCTGATGTGTTTGAGGGTCCAAAGTTTGTATTATAATGTCAACAGGCTTTGTGACTAATGCTGTTAAGTGTGTGACACGTGTTCTTTGCCTCTTTTTTTTTACTATATATATTTTTTTATATTTTATTTAAATTCAAATGCATTGCCACGTAGCTGTTCTAAGTTATTCGTTTATCATATATTCGCTTTTCGTACTCGCACAAATAACCCACAACAGTCGCACAAACAATATGGATGATTTGTCAAACTATTTGAACGTAATCGTTACCTCACTGAGACAGTGTATACCGTTACCGAAGGCAGCCGACTCGTCCCGGTGGATAGCTCGCCGTGATCGTATAGTGGTTAGTACTCTGCGTTGTGGCCGCAGCAACCCCGGTTCGAATCCGGGTCACGGC
>JAPQRN010000019.1:13549740-13592312 GCA_037367275.1 Coranthus polyacanthus | reverse complement strand
TTAAGAAATACCAACCTGTTTATTTTATTTTTATTTCATGTCATAGCTGCTTCAGTTTCAGGGTGGGCCAGGACACTCAAATTACATATCAATACAGAGACCCCCCCCCCCTATAGACGATATCGATACTTTTAGTCTTTCTTACACGTACATTAACAAATGTTGGAGCCCCCGGGGGAATTACCTGCTTCTGTAACCTAACCTAGTGGTCAGGAAACATATTTAATCAGCTTTAGTTTCTCCACAAATAATGATTTATTAACACACACGAACGAAGTTACAATCGTGCAAGCCGGGGAAAAAAAAAAAAAGGGCCCAGTTTGAGCATCGTCACCAAATAAAAGTCACTTCGACGGCGTGAAGGTTCGGTTTGACGTCTTCTGCGAACGAACGTCATTTTCTGCAGTCTGTCATTTTTTTTTTTTTTTTGGGATTTCCTGTCATGGTTCAGATAGGGAGGAGTTCAGACTCACACTCCCTCTTTGTTTAAAGTTCATATATTCTCTGCGTGTCCTCAGGTAGGGTCCAGATGGGAGTGTCTGTGTTCCTGTCGCCCTGTGATGCATCGGAGACCTGTTCAGGGTGCCCTAGAGCATGCTGGGATTGGCTGCCATTCCCACCAGACCTTCACAGAAATAGAAACGTACCGGCCGTAACCTTTGCTGAAAGGAATGCTGCTGATGAGAAAGGCGAACGTACAGTGTTGTTTTTTTTTTTTTTGTGTGTGTTTTTTTTTTTAATTGACACGAATGCATGACTACTTGAAGCAGGCAGTGCTCGTCCCCGTCTGCGTCAAGTCGCCAAAGGCAGCGGCACAAAACACCGGAAGTCGAGGAATTCGAACTTCAAGATAAAACACCCGGACTTAACAATGTGGTGTGTGTTTTTTTTTTTTTTCTTGCACTTTGGTCTAAATTAGTATATTTGAAATGAGAAAGTGTAGATACGTTTGGTAGTGGGTTCAGTCAGCTGAGACTGACCAACCACCTTGACATGACGCCGTTATGTGTGGTGACATTACAATAGAAGGAGATTTAGTTTAGTTTTTTGTATTTTTTTTTTTAGTTTAGTTTTCATGAGTATCTAACCAGTTCGTCGTGACTTTCATTTAATGGGACAGGTAGTGCAGCTACCTGTGGTGAGGCATAAAAGAAAGGCAAAACGTTTCAAGCTGTCACACAATTTTTTAGAATAACAATAATAATAGTAGTAGTAGTAATTTGTACGGTGGCATCAAGACATTCTGTAAATATAGTAAATATTGTAAAGCTCAACTCTTCAGAGGATAAAATACTTTCTAAACCATTTGGACTAATGTAGTTTGGTTGGTGGTGTTTGATGTTACGTAAAACATACATACTCTACGTACAATTTTCAAGCAGTAGCCCAGATTTATCAGTGTTCTTTCATCAACACTCGTCAGTGTCTTTATGCTATTTGTCAGTAGTTCAATACTGATGGTGTGACACAAAAAAGAGAGAGGGGGGGCAGCTAACGACTGTTTCTGCTTGGAACCACACGTGGTGCGCTCATTTACGTTTCCTGGCAAGTGAGGCTTTTATTGTGAAGCTCCCGACCGGACGTGCTGTTTGCTAATGTCGCCAACTTGACGCTAGGTCTGGAAGGAGTGACTCGTTTGACTGCGGCGACCGCAATTTTTGGAAACATGGGAGACATTGTGGGATTTATTCTAAGGGGATTTTAAGAAGCACCGGGAAAATGGCAGAGAGGTGAGTCGGAGTGTTTTCCCGTTGTTTTTTTTTTCTTCGATGCTGTCTTATCGCACAGCGGAGGGGAGGCAGCAGGCTAACGGCGGATCATTCGGCTGCCGTCCGCGCCGAGGCGGGTGTTAGCTAGCTCGCGGTCTCTTTTCGCTCACACGATATAACAATTTTCATATTGAAAAACGTGTCTTTGAATTGAGCTTTGTTGCCCGGCCCCTCACTGAATAGTTGGTTGTTTGCTTGACACGTTTCGGTGGGCATTTGCCCGGCGTTCGGAGCGGTAGGTAGGTGGGTAGGTAGTGGGGAAAGGGAAGGAGGCTGCTGGGTATGGCTGGCTGCTGCTGCTGCTGCTGCTGCTGATGATGATGATGATGAGGAGGATGATGCTGTTGCACCTGTCGGACTAAATTGCCGTCTCTTTGCTGGAATGCAGCTAACCTGCCCGTGGAGCTGGATGCTAGTAGCAAACCACCCACCTATGGACGTGTTATTATCAGCGTGGGTGGACGCTTGGCTGGCCGGGTTACCCAAAAATCCTCCCCTCGCAGCATCCCTTATTCTCTCATGACGGATGGAGGCGCCTCCCATGAGGGGAGGCTGTGGAAATGGAGAAACGTGGCTCCATCCCGTTACCTCTTTTTTTAGAGCACCATCTTATTTAGACCACGGCCAGGTTTCATTAAGGGGTTTTCACATTCATAGTCTGAAATTTGTCATTTAAACTCATGTTGGTGGCAGAAATAATGACTGATCTTTGCTACTATGAAAGAGTCAGCAACAGTAACCAGTAGCACCGACTGACACTTTTATAATACTACACAGTAACAATGATAATTGGTGGAATGTAACTGCATACATTTACTAAAGTACTGTACTCAGGGTGACCAGATCCCAGCAAAGCAAAGTGTGCTGGCATCCCACAGTATGCGTATGTGGGGACACAACGCTGAGGGGTAGTGTTAGATTTTGATATGTGCATCTGAAGTTGAAAAAGAAATGCCATATACAGGTTCAGCATGTGAAGGACTCGACGCATCTGTTTATTTGAATGCATTGGCTCCCCTATGTGAATACAGTAAGACTATATGGAAGGAAGGGTTTCACAGTTCTCACGCTCTTAGGTGTTCAGGTGCTTTTTCCAACCGGCTGTTTTTAAAGCGCGTTTTCAGTTTGTGCTTAAAAAAAAAACCCCTATTTGAGACGCTCGCATATTCAACAAAAAAAGTTGAATACGTGGGAAAAGTTTTTGTTTGGAAGAGGTGACGTGTCGTTAAAGATAAATGCGAATGGAAATGGAAACAGACTGAGTGAATAAACCATGACGAAATGTAATTAAATGTGTGTGTGTGTGTGTGAGTGTGTGTGTGGACCAATGAGGAGACTGCAACGTACTTTATCAATACCAACTTTCCATTTTAGCAAAAGGAATCGTATATAGTAATGCTGAGGAGGAACTTGAAGTTGTCTGTTAACATAATGACATAAAAATGTATAAAGATAATGCATGGGTGCTGCATGCACTTTTATTTTTTTTAGTTTTTATTTTAATTTAGTGGTTTAGTTGTAGTGGTTTTTGATTCCAGTTTAGTTTGAATTAGTTTTACCAGCGCATAAGTACTTTATAAGTAGTCATTTTGACTAGTTTTCATTTAGTTTTAGTGTTAGTTTTCCTCTTATTATGAGGAAAGCTTTGGGTCTTTTGATATGAATGTGATTTACACGATCACTGTTTATTAAACATCCCATATTGTGCAAAGCCGTCTCATTCTTGTTCACTGCGAATCCTTAACGCTGGGGGGAAATGAAGAATATTTTGTCTTTAGTTCTATTTCTTTTTAGTTTCTGTTGCGTTGCTCATTGTAGTTTATTTTTATTTCAGGTAATGAAATGATTTTTTCACTGCTAGTTTTAGTTTTAATCTTTGATTTTGTTAACCACCCTGGTCCTGCTATCATTTCCCTTTGATGACGTGGCAAACAAATGATGAAGTCCAGCTGCTTGGTTTACTGGTTAATTGTCTTATGAAAGATCGCGGATGGTGGTTTATTATATGCCCAGCGGCTCATTACTCCTTTACGAGTAAAGTCTCTATTTAAGTCCAAAGTAGTTTGGTCTTTAAATTTCTCACTCCCCTACGTACAACCATCCTTCCTTACGCCATGCTCTGCAGCAGCATGAAGCACAAGATGGACTAACAATGTCCATCTTTCATGTGCCCATGTCCATCATGTTTATTGCTTTTAAAATGAGGGTGTGTACTGCCGACAGCAGCGGCTCCTCCCTGTAGTTTCAAACATGGTCATTAGCCTGGGTTAATAATTGATGAGTGTTAAATTAGCGTTGCAGGGGTCAACACTAGCCTCATGTAAATCAGGGCTGCAGGCTCTGCCCTCTGGACTCAGGAGCATTACACAAATCCCAGTGTGTTTGTCTGAGTCCTATCAAACACATCAGAGGCTTAGCTCACTCAGCCTATCGATGCGATCCACTCCACTGTTATCATCCACAAGTGCACGAATAATTGATGATGGAATCTGGTCTTGTGAAGACTTGAGGTAGGCATTTACAAACATTGAAGTGTTTGTGTGTTGACAGTTCAACAGAGGCTGCCTGACCTTCCTGGTACACTGCGTGCATTCAGTGTTTCATTAAGGTTTTAGTGGTTAAACTCTGTAAATATTGAAACAACATGAAAGCCAGGATTTGAATTACAGGCGGATTGGGTGGTCTGACCCCCTAATTAAGACTTGCACCCCCAAAAAGAGGTAAAACAAGGGGCTTTGGGGGTTGGGACACTTAGATATCCTATCTTCTCAGCATATGTGTAATACAATTTAGGACTAAAGATAACTTTAACCGTGTCATTAGTTGAACATCCGCCTGCCTCGCTCCCATCATTGCAGTGGTTATGCTTGCATCATTCACACAAAGCCAGTGGACTGGCACGAGCATAGACACACAGCTCACAAACTAGCTATTATAACACACTTTACTTTCTTACCTTCAGAATTTCTGAATTATATTGTTTCAGGTGTCTAGGGATCAACGTTAATGTTTGTAACTTTTGCCTTGATAGAACTTGTTGGAGGTCTCGAGGAAAAAAGGGACCGGTGCGGTAAACCCTATGGCTTCCTACAAGAAAGTTTAAAAATCTCCTTTCTCCACCAGCAAAGTCATATTTCCTTTGGGTAAAGCGCAATGCCGCAACTGCAGTTACAAATGACAGACATTCACTGACTGCAGTGCTTTTCCATAAAGGCATCCATCAGAGTTTTGTCAAGAGCTGGAGGCGTCCCAAAACTTGGCAGAGGTGGCCGCCTCATAATTCTCTATGTAGGAAAAACCCTGCTTTAGCGTAGGCTTTCCTAACGTAGTCCTATCTTGCCCCTTGGTTTGGTATTGGGACCAGTACAGGATCCGCACTGTTGAATGTTGGTTCATTTATTCCGTGACGTAAAGTAATGAAACAGTTGACAATTTCTGATTATTGGGGGGTTTATGCCTTTAACGTTAGGCACAGGTGTAGATTCTTTATGGTAACTTTGTTCCTTTGCCACATCGTGTGTACATGCATTTGAGTGGAAATGATTGTCTGCTGTTGTTGTGCATGTGGATCAGATTTGCCGTCAGTTTTGCTCCAGAATACTTTGTTAGTGACCCCTCACTGAACGTCGTTGTGTGGTACGAGGTATGAGCTGGTCTAATGGATTTGATTTACTATCATCTACAGACTGCAGACGGAGAAAAAGCTGACCCCACACCCCCCAACTCTCGCTGTATAATTTGCACTGAGAGTAAAGCTTTGATGCTGAGGTGGGGATGCAGCGGTATACCGAGTTCACAGTATACAAGGTAGTGCTTTTGCAGTCAATAAACTTACCGACTCAACTATTAACAGCCTCAAAATGTGTTGCTTTTTTAGTGTGAGCGTTTACTGTTGTTGTGTCACAGGGAATACACTCTCTGCTGGTTTTAAATGGTTAATCTGCTGAAATCCTAATCTCTGAAAGCGCTCTAGTCAGATTCAAAGCCAAAACTGACATGTAAAATGTGAACCATATGCGGGCATACTTTCCTTGTCTATTTATTTTTCTCTTTTTGTTTATCTGGGACCTGTCCTGTGAAACAAGTTCGGCTCAAACTCGGCCTACACAGAAAGCGAGACGTGCGTGTGCTTTGAAGCATTCATTCCATTCAATCTACAGCGTCGTTCTGAGCCCGTCATCTGTGACAGCTGTAATTCTTGGCTGTTTGACAGGTTTTCTCTCTCTATTTCGGCATCAAAGATGTTGCTATGGAGACACCGTGATAAAGACGCTCTACTCATTTTCAGTTGTTATGACTTAATATCCTACGAGGCAGCGAATTGTGTTACACAAACCCCTGCAAGTTAAAGTGAAAATGACCACTTTTGGTGCTGACAGACGAAAGAATCACTATAAATAGACTTACATACACTTGCTACCTGACAACCCATAATGCAATGTTCTTTGTAAAACACTATATTTACGCTGGCATTCAGCCCATTTCAAATGAATAAATGGACTTTTAAATGATACAGTTAATACACGGTTGTCAATTTGACCCCCACAAAAGCTTATTTCCAGAAAAGCCACTTCTATTTAGTACGAATGAATCACTGTCTGACAGCTCGTTAGAAGCTATAGACACACACTGATTTAATTACCTGTGTGTTTTTTTGTATGAACATGTTTAATTGAAATGATGTGTAAATCTCTACTATGATAATGTCCTAAATTTCCCAGGAAACCTTTCAGCAGGCTTCAGTGAACTTGATCTGTAGGTAAACGTGTAGCTGCAGCTGCTGCTGTCACATCTCAGCATGCTCTGTAGTTGCATCCTGATCTGTTGGGGCTCTACATTGATTGTAGACATAATGTGCGTGTTTCTTCTGTGGTTTTCTCTGTGCATGATTGTAGAACAATGATTAATAGGCCTGAAAAGAAGCTGTTAACAGCTCTTAAACTCTTTGTGGTAGCAGTGGAAACATTTTGTGGGTACAGAAATACTCGAGCAGCTGCAGTCTTCCTCTTCCTTATTCCTTCAATGGTCAGCTCTCAGCTTGAGGCCGTCTTGAAAAATGTTGTTGACATCCATCCATCAACCCACACATGGCAGCTCCACACTGCACGCGTCGACTTGTCTGCCAGCCAGCGGGTCATTTGATCCCAGCAGCAGGGTGGGGCGCTGAGCTGTGTTGTGCCAGCAGCACGTGGTTCAGATATTCACCTAGATCACAAAGCTGCGGCCGGGTCTGTCACGTGTCCTCACGTTGTCTCCGCCGTTTCCTGCTCGACGGCACAAAGAGCCCAGGTGCTCAGCAGGATTGTGAGCTGAGGGTGGGGTGTGGAATTAAAGTCATGGTTTCATCGGTGCTTTGTCCAAAACAAGTGGAAACAACCACGACTTGAAATTGAAGACACTGTGGAAGCATCTTAAAGCGTAATGCCACTGACGGCTACCAGATGACTGCATTGAAAAACACGGCAGCTTCTCTAGAAATATCAAGTCAATCTTTTTCCAGGAGTTATTCTGGTCTCATTCTCTTTATTTAGGCCTCTAATAAGTGTAATGGTGGTCATTAGGGTCTAACAGCCTTAGGGCTAATAGAAGGATATCACATCTGCTGAGTTTCACTGACAGGTGTGATTGACAACCGGCTCGCCTGCTCAGTCAGACTTTCACGGCATCTGTTTTTGAATCAAACCGATTTTCTTTAACTGCGGGTGTCGTCATGAAGTTAAATTAACTAAGACTTTTTCGTTAAGCAAGTGTTTACTTTACAGCTCGGTCTTAAACAAAACATCCTCTCCTCTTTCTCAGGCTTGAAATGAAATTTGCAACGACAAAAGTTCAAACTACAGTTTTTCATAATCATCCAACCAAAGAAATCAACACGAATGGGGGATATTTTGCCAAGTACAATCCTTATGTCCTCATAAACAGGACAGTACAACAGCATTGACAGAACTTGAGCAATCCGCTGAAATTCCTTAGTGACATTTAACATATTTTTTTTTAGTTAGCAGTGTGGTCAGTGTTTTCAGTGAGTTAGCGGTACCATTAGCTTGGTTAGTTTTTAACTCTTGCTCCTCCCAAGCTCCAGCCTCTAGTCCAAAATATGGTCACTTCTGGCTCCATGATGCAAACTGGAGGCCTTCAAAACGGCAGTCCACAAACCAGTGGGTGATTTAACGGTGGCTACGTCCACTTCTTTTATACTGTCTGTGGACCAAACAATGTTGTTCCTTCCTCAGTCCTGGGATGTGCTTATAAACCCCTTCACTGAAGACCCACTACCAACTGTGGGCTGCTCTGTTATATAAACAGCAGCTGTGAAGAATGTTACGTGAAGGTGCATGCTGCCTGTATGTTTAACTGAGATTTGACCCGATCAGTTGTTAAAACATGTTGCATCACAAAGCCCTGCACCTGCTCTTGACCTGTGACCTGTATCTGCAAACATGAGCTGTTCACAGACATGGTATTTACTCCTGCTATGAAGTGCTGTTCATATTGTTCTGTGGTGTTAATTAGTGTTGTTGTTGTCTTCTGCTTGCACTGTGATCAGATCCTTATGCAAAGGTCTGAGCTGATGGTGCATGTCAGGTTTTGACCCTTTGACGCTTTTTTGTTTGTCTTTATTTCTGCTCCTAGACCTGCCCTTTAAATGTATTTATATTATATAGTTATATAGTTTTCCAGAAGTTCTCCTCTGACCTCAGCTCCCCATTCAGAGCCAAAGTGTTACCTGCGTGACTCCCACAGATTCAAGCACAGGTGTGTGATTACAGTACAGCACTGTGACCTTTTCCAAACATTCAAAGATGTACTGATTATTAAGGAATTCCTCTCTGTCCGGTATTTCTTGTCATGCCGGTATGTAGCTGTGTGCACAGAGGCAGGCAGCGAGTATTACCAGTTTGTCGTCGTGTTTTGGCTCCGTCTGTGTCGTGTTGCCCCCTTATTACCCACATGAAAGACTCAACAACTGCTCACTTCCTACTGATGTGACATTAAAGGACAGCAGTGTGGCCGCAAGGCTGCACTCTGAGCTCTGAGGTTTTCATCTACACTATGTAATGAGTGAGCAGAGTGGTACAAATAAGAAGCAGCAGGCATGTGTATTGGGAGGACATGTTCTATAACTGGAGCAAATGGAAGTAAACAGCATCAACTCTTGCAAACTCTCAGTTGTCATCTGTCAGTAATTAGTTTAGTGGTGATTGTGAGGAGAGAAACCATGGGTATATTTTTCTCCAAAGAGTCAAACTGTACAATTTTTCAGTTCAACTTGTGCTCATGCCTCATCGGGATCTTAGGCTCACCAGTGTCATAGTTCTTTGTAGCCTGAACTTAACGATTAAGAAGAATACAGCTTTTTTTGTAGCCTCTTAACAATAATGGCTGATTCATCTACACACCATCATATAACCTAGACCTGTGTGTGAGATTCTTCTGTCAGATCAGTCTATGAAAATATAATCAGAGAGACGGTCAATTCTGTTTTTTCACTGACAAGCTCTCTCTGCTTATATTTTATACAAACTGCATATTTGATTAAAAGACGCAACAACAGCATCACCAACGTAATGCGCTCCCATTAAATGCTTGTGCACTGTCACTAATAATAAAACAGGAACCAGTGCCTCCGTGTAACGCCCCATGATGAAGCTATGTAACTTGCATCAGTGGATTCACTGTAAGAAATGGTAGTCATTAAATTTTCAACTGCAAAATAAAATTCAAAATGCATTAGCCGTGCGTTTGAACACACCGATGTGTCTCTCACGTGCACTACTATCCTTTCCTGCATTGTGGCATTTCTTGTGTTTCCTCTCGTTCACGTCTGAATGAGGCCACGAGGAACATTAATGTACAAGTGACCCGATGTCTGAATGGCAGAAAGTAAGCAGCACTGAAATGTATCTCATGTCTGAAGAGGGCTTTGTGATTCAAAATGCTGTCATTCAATATACAGTCATTTCAGTATTAGAACTCTGAAATCAGTCTCTAAATGTTAAACCTGTTTTGCAGGGTCAGTCCTGGTCCAAAATCTGATTTAGAAAAATTCCATTTATTTTGTGCATTTAAATTATACTTTATAATAGTTTATGTTTTTAGATTTAAACGGAATATGAGGGATATTGAAGTTTTTCCGTGACGATCATTCTGTCAAGGCAGAAACGTTTCTCCTGATTTTAAACAAAACTCACAGCCACTCCATCTCACACCAGCTCATCAAAAAGCAGTTTGACACTTTTGTTGAATTATTCAGATATTTTAGACTCCTGTGAAAATCTGGTTTCAAAAGATAATAATTCAATGGTGCTAAAATAACTTACATTCTGACTATGGCTGTCACATTATTACACTGTTTGCTTCATCACAACTACTTGACCTAAGCCTAATTATTTGCAGTTATCGTAATGATCGTCCATTTAACTGTATAAAAACAACTGGATGAAACTAACAGAAATGTCATGTTTCATCACTATTTCCACACCTTTTCAGATTCCACTGATGCTCCTTTAATGACGTTATCTTGTTGCACCCCCTTCATTTCGAAATACTTAACTTATATCGATACCTGTCAGTATCAAAAATGTCTTTGTATACTTCAGCAGTAGGCTTTACATTAACTTATTCCTGTGCATTTTTTGTTTACGAAGCCTAAAAGGCAAACAGAAATGTAATTTTTATTTATGCGTTATAGTGTTCAGTGCCAATAAATGGCTGTTCTTCATTAGATGCACTGTATGTGTATAAACAAACTATTGTTACGATTATATTCGTGGCATAAAGTGAACAGAAAAAGACAAGATAAAATAAACTGTAATTGTTAATTGTAAGCATTTGTATGACAATTAATCAACAGCTAAAATGTCATTATTGCGACGACCCTAATCACGACTAGGGGTTTAATGGGACAGAAACTCATAGTCTTGGTTTTGTGCGTTTTTTTTGTACAGCGGGAAAACCAAAACCAAAAAAACACTTAATGCAATGTAAAAATGTCAAGCAGTGGCTCATTAACCACAACTCTTATTGTATTCAAATGCTGATATACTGTATGGTCAATAAGGAAAGTGGTTTCCACAGGAAACGCTGTGGAATCTATTTTGCAAGGACATAAAGTAATTTGAAAGATATACTGACTTGCATCCTGTACTGAATGGTAGGGACAGAGAGGTGTACTGTTAACATCCTTAACACTGACGAATAGCCCCTCTGCTTCATCTCAGTGCTGCAGACTCAAATTGGAAAAGGACCTCTACATACTTGCATTGTATCGCAGTAATTAAATAAATTTCTCCCTGCATCTCCAACCTGTGCCGTTGCGTCAGGAAGTGCGTGCAGAGTTTGTCAGAGGTGTAAAGGTCGTCTGTATTGACCATCCTGCACTCACAAAGAGCATCTGAACACAACAGTTAAAATCAATCACTAATCAATTCACAGTAATTCGAACGCACACAATGATGATAGCATGATTTATATGTGCTCTCTTTCAGCTCACTCAGCGGGTGTTTTCAGATGGACCACATTATTTGCACACATACAGATCTGCTTTGGTTGGTGCTAGATTGGATCAGCCCGAGGGATGCTCTGCTGCCATTGGTTGTTACATTATTAGCTGGTTCACACATTTAGCTATGGCTTTGCTGCCTAATGTAAAATGAATCAATTAGACATCCAGTGCATTATTTAGAAAGATAAATCAAATATATTTGCCTGAAACACATACAGTCCTGCTCTTCAGGCTACTATGGATCCGTGCTCGCTACACTATCTACTCGCTTATAAACTGACAAATTGTGGGAGCCGTTTTTTATGACAGCTAGTCACCCAGAGCACATCTGATTTGATACATTCATGTAAATGCCCCCGAGTTCAAGGTGAGTCATCGGAAATATTTTACTGCAAGAAAAAACAGAGGGATTAAAATACTCAACTATTTCTAACACATATTTAGCATCCAACAAGAGACAGATGAATAATCATAGGAATACAGGATTAGTGCTCGGAAAAGTGACGCCCTCACTGTGTGATGAGGTGGTAGCAGTGTCTGTGTTTGCCGATACTGAACTAGAGGTGCAAAAAGGTTGGTTTTGCTGGTTTTAAAAAAAAATCCTAGCTCCAAGTGATTCCCATTCCAAAAAAAAAAAAGAAATATTAAGTCACTCATGTTTTCAGTTGTGCTTAAGAAGTTACACTAATGGGCCATCAAAGGATTATGTCAAGCAAATGTTTCATGAAGTTCACTTTTACTTAATTACAATACCCAGCCTATTAGCTGTATAAGCTAATGTTAGCATAAATCCAGTATTGCAGTAAATGGTCTGTCAGCTAGTTTTTCATTACTGCTATCAAGCACATGTTAACATTTAACAACCACCTGAAAGTATTTGGCTGTGTTTTAGGTAACATTTCCTAGTTTGTGTTTTTTTGTTTTTCACTAAGCTAGCGTTATCGTCAGCTTGGTGAGTTTCATCCATCGGCCATCTCTCTACCTCAGCTCTGCCCTCTGGTCCAAATATGGTCACTTCTGGCTCCAAAAAGTCAAGATGGTACTGACCAAAATCCCACAAAGCACAAAGCAACGGGTGATGCCACTTCAAGCCCACTTTTTTAATCCAGGCTATGATACTGAATAGGCTTCTTAAAGCATATTGGAGATGGATGACCTTGACTAACCAGTACTCTTTTTCATATGAGGGTCTTATGCTTTCTCTGTACAGTAAAAAGCCTTGCATTTCCAGTCGAACGTATGTTGCATGTCACGATTGATGTGTGTCTTGTGTCAAATAATTAGAAGAAGTGGTGCAGCTTAAGTCTGTTGCTGTTAGTGCCTCTGTGCTGGCAGTGGGCTGAATGGAGGGGGTGGGGCGAACACAGGACGCAGGGGGGAATGGGGGGTGAGGGTGACAAAGCTATGAGGGGATATTGACAGGCTCTACGGTGGCAGAATAGCAGCAGTGGGAACAGCATGTCGCCTCCATCACTTTGTGCTCCAAAATGAATGTGACACAATGTTGAGCTATCGAGCTCTCTGCCGCTATTGCTGGATGCTGATTGCTCGTGGCTGCAGCAAAGCCCTGTTTGAATTAGAATATGAAAGTGAGCAGAGATAGCGGCGTATTGACTGGCATTGACAGTGGATGGAGGGGAAGAGGGAGGGGTGGTCGGCATAGAGGGAGTATTGACGGATGAAGAGAGCGGGGGAGAGCACTTTCTCTCCCTAATAGGATTATTGTGTAAATGTGTCAGTTTGAAGGGCTGCCCCTAGAGGCTCCAAAAGCTGTGTGTGAGTGTGTGTGTGTGGGCCCTAGAGAAGGAAGAAGCGTGCCATGTTTGGTATATGAAGTGGAGAACAACATGCATGTGTTTGACAGTGGTTGTCTCTTTGAGCAATATATGAGTTTTGCTGATTGGCCTGATGTGCTGCGGTGTCATGTTCAGTTTGTGAGAGCAGAAAGGCTCTCACAATATTCAAGAAAGGCTCCAGACTCAGATGCTTAAAAACCTGTACATTTTACACTTTTCTGTGTAGTGGGATTACTCTCTAAGCTATTAGTTCTGCTGTGAGGGTGGATTGCAGTCAAATGTTGTGCCTGTATTCATGGTCCCCAGAGAAGGAATCAAGTGCAGTTATGAAAGTCTGTTTTTATGCCAAAACTTTGACGACCTTGTGGCTTTTCATTTAACACCAGCAAGTCCTTTGGCTGTTCAAGATTAGGCACCATCCCCGACCCGGCCCTGGAACTGCCTCAGTGGAAGAGGGGTAGCAGTGCACATTTAATCCCCGCGCCAGAAACGCAGTGTACAAATGGAAACAGGAGCATTAGTTTTATATGTGAATTGAATGATGTAAACATGGGCTGACGGTATTTCTTTCTAACTTTTCAAATGCTGACGTGACTGACGCAGCTGTTGCCTTGGCCTGTCTGACTTCTCTGACAGAAAGGAGCATCCATCACTAGTTTTGATCCTGTGCAGTGGCTGTGATGTTTTGCTGATATGAGCCAGACCCCACAGGCATTAAATAAAGTGAATGACATGACATGGTGCTGCAGGAGATCACACTGTGTACAGGAGTAAATGGCGCATGAGTGGATGGTTCATAGACTGGCACTTCTGGGTGAAAGAATAACCACATCTATAGTTTTTCGGCTGACAGAGCTGGGACTATCTGAGAACGGATGATGGTAGAAATATCTGCTTCTTAGAGACTGGTGGACATCACGTGAAAATATCATCCTCATCAGGCAGGACGTGTTAGCTGCAAGGCTGGTTAAGTTAGATATCTACTTTATTATGATGTCTGCAGGAATGGTATGGTAAATGTGTGAGCTATCTAGCTAATGTACTATTGATTGGAATATTTGTTGTGCGTTTGCACTATTTCTGTTGCAAATCATTCTTGATGATGCTCCTACGTTCCTTTTACCTGAAATACCAAGCTGTAATCTGAGCCGATACGAGTATATTTAATAGTCATATGTTATGGTGTTTTTTCATGTATGTTGTAGACATCAACTAAGTTTAGGTGGCACTGTGGTGAACCGCTGTTCAGTGTTTGTTCATTGTTATAATCTTGAAGGTTCAACTACGGTGGCCGCAGAGAATGCAAAAGGCTCATGTTGGAGACCGTATTTGTTTTGTCCCCTCTGGACTTGTTAGTTAAGGAGATAATAACGCTGTTCCACATTCAAACATAGTAGGTGACAGAAATGCATCTTAACACTGGATTCCACGCTATAAAACAGGAAAACACAAGAAAAGGAAGTCTGTTCTGAGCTACTGTAAGAACATGGAAGATATTTTAGTTTTAGGTCAAGATCTCATATGATCTCAGACAGAAATTATGGATTAAGATCCTCAGAACTCTGAACTAAATATAGAGCAAAGGAAAGGCCTTTCTGCCAAACACACACACACACACACTATAGCTGCACACTCAGGATATGGATACCTCGGTTCAGTCAGTTTTGAGTAAATGTAAAGTCATGCACTGTATTTATTAAGCGGTCATATGATGGTGTAATATGGGTTGGAGGTGTTAAAGGCCAAGATGACGCATTGATTAGACTCTGATCTTTTTTTAAACACCGCACATGTATCTTGTTGGCATTGGGTGGATATTGATTAGTTCTGTTGATGTGCTGATGTGTAGCTGGAAAAAAAGAGGTCTGAAAGTGACTTCAGCTACAACTAACAAATCCATCACATTTGGCTACATGTCTGTTATACAGATACTCAAACACGAGTCTGTACACAGCCTTCTCAAAAGGCGGCATTTAATTTAAAGTCTTTAAAGGTCAGCTCTGATACTTCAGTTTATCAATTTGAATGCGAGCAGTTCCACACTGATCTGCCCGATGTGTTCCCAGTCTGGTTCCCAGACTAGTACAACCCCAAATAAGAAAAAGTTGGGACGGCATGGAAAAGTGACGTTTCTTATAGTTGTACTGAGCAGCATCGAAGAGAAAACCTCATAAGCAGCAATATTTTGAAGAAACTAGCAACTAAAAGTCGATTTAGAAAATTTGGAGTGAGCTACAGGCTTGTTTGCTTGTTTGTTTACTACCTCGCACAGAGCAGTTCAGAGCAATCGACTTCTCATCTGATGAACTCTGACGTGGTGTGGAAAGAAAAAGCATTTTTAAGGGCACTGCTGAAAATTTAAACTTTTTCCTCTGAATTTTTGTATTCATGCCTTGTAACTTAAGACAAAGCAAGAATCCAAAGATATATTTCCAGGCAAAAAAAGTTTCACTGATGCATTTATGTATATGTGCTTGTCCTGCACTGCCTTTGACTTAACTCATCGTGAACCTTCTTACGTCTTGTGTATTTATTTAAACACAAAGCCCAAGTGGTGATTTTACCATCCTTTTGTCAAACTTCAAATTTAGCTTGAAAACCCTTGAAACATTAAATTGGCTTTTTTGATCGTCTGCTTCGTGTACTAATCCTTGCAGTTGTGAGGGCAGCGTTTTCTCTCCTTTTAATTGAAAACATACTGATTTGTTTTTACACGGAAGACTTTTCCATACTGGCAGAAGCGTATACTTCAGGTCTATTCTATGCATGTTTAATGCGTATTGAAGGCAGGATTAATTAATGAATCACCAGAGCCTGTGCCCTGGCAAGATCTGTGGTGAAACCGCAGCCTCAGAACTGTATTTTGGAGCGGGTGGGTGGGAGCGCGGTGTTGTTAACAAGCAGGAGGCAATTTTAATTAGGCATGCTGCTGTTGAAGAACTAATCAGCCTTATGCGGGGATCTCTCACACACACATACACTGAAGATGCTGACAGTTTATGGAAATGAAACATCCCCTGTCAGGCGCTGTTGTCAGGGGTAGGGGGTGGAGGGGGTTAAGGCAACAGAGCGAGACAGGAGGCTGAAGTGGGCCACTTTGATTTGTACACAATTAACACACATGCACACACAGCCCAGTCCTTGTTTTGTCCCTCACCCCTCTGCATCATATCATTCTTCCCTCTTTCTTCCCTCTTTCTCTCACGTTGTGGCGGCCATATGGCTTCATTGCAGAACATGGCAGCACCGACCACGTCCAATCAGACGCAGTGACATCATACTGTTGTGATCTGTGCTCACTGAGCCGTTTTATAGCCAATCAGTGGGGTTGTGAAGAAGGCTTGAAGGGGACATTTAATGCCTTTTGTAATTTTCTGTCATAATGTTATGATGTCAGATGTCCCGACGTGTGAGGTGAACGTATGTAAAATTAATCCCCTGCGAGTCCAAAGTTCAGGCTTTAGCTGCTTTCAACGATTTAAGTTTTTTTTTTTTTCTTACTTTCTGAACAAGCCACTGTCAGCAGTCAGTTCAGCAGTGATCAGTTTCTGAGAATAATGTTAAAGGCATACATTTTTTGTGTATTCCTAAATTGTTGTGGTTTGTTGCCTCCACCGAGGATGTTTTCTGTTCATTTGTCTGCCAGCAGGATTATGCTGAAAGTATTGCACTGATTTTCATGAAACTTGGTGGAAGGGTAGGACATGGGCCAAGGACGAATTCATTAAAATATGGAGCAGATCCATTAAAAGGGGTGCAGCCTGGAGCTTTTTCTAATATCTCCAGATAGGGCATTTGATTGAATTACAAGACTGGAGGAGGAGGTTTGCGCTCTACCGTGCCCTTCTTGTATTTTATGCTTTAGGTCAATAATTAAGTTACAACATATTACATTGATCCTACAGGGTGGAGCAAGAAGCACATGTAATCTCTGCATATTTTAAGTTGTGCTGCTGTAGACAGACAGACAGACTGCTGTTGTGAATTCCTGTGCATGTTAAATGACAAGATAATGTAATGAGCTTTCTTTTCTGTCTACAAACGGTGAAAATGAACCCAGTCCTTCCTGTCTTTCCCTCTTTCTCCTTCCTGTGCTTGTGCTGTGAGTGTGTGACACTGCTCTAGTGAAATATCCCCTGGATACTCTGAGGTCTTTCCTCCTGCCAGTCCTCTTAATCCAGCCCATCCAGGTTGGGGCCCTCCTTCATCCCACTAATGGCTCTAATTGGTCCAGAGGGTGTAGGCAAAGAGTTCACAGGGTCAAATACACAGCACAAGGGTTCTGCTTAGTATTCAAGCAGTACGAGGCCACTTCAGACCAACCCCCGCAATCAATAGCGTGGGGAGGAAGAAGAGCTCACTATTATGTGTGCTGGTACTTCTGATAGACTAAAAACATCCATATGAAGTATAGACTGATGACAGATTGGTAATGGAGGTAGAAAACCTTTAATGATACAGTGATCCTCAAGCCATAAAATAATTCTGAAAAAAGTCTCTGTTGAGCTGCATCCGGATGACAACATACTCAATATGCTGTGCAGTGTATTGTGTTTATTTTCATGTCATTTTTTGTTTTAGCAGAGCGTAAATTAAGGTGCATCATTTCCCTGCTCAAAAACGAAACTTCTGAATATCAATCTTTCTTTTCGGATTTGTGTTTTTAGAGACTGCCAATCGAACTATTCAGACCAAATATCAGTAGATATTTATTTATTATTTTATTCTTTATTTTGTTTGATTACTTTGTTTTCGTGTCGTTTCGTTGTTTATCGCTAGAACGCTAAAGTCACACTTTATCAATGAACTTTACTTAACTGAACTTTTGTTTTGTCCACACTTAACATTACGAGATTAACACAGTTTGCACACAACATGGGCCCCTGGAGATTCAGTTCAGGCAAGACACATTAACAACTATTTGGCATGGTATTGAACTGAATGGAGTTGAGCTGCAGTCAGAGGGCGTCTCAACAGACAGGGAGCCTTTCCTACAACAGATAAATAACAGCCACTGCCATTTTATTTTTATTATATGATTGATACATCGCCGTATCCTTAATTCTGGGATATTTGGCACCAGTTGGTCTTTGTTATGAAGAATCATTAGCTAACTTGTTATAGTTTGGTTGTAGTTTGCCTATGTTTTAAGAAGTGAGAAAATTGTGATTCAGATCGTGGATCTTGATTCTACCTCAAAAGATCGTCATATGATCTTTTGGCCGGATCGCCCAGTCCTACCAAGGGAAAATACCCCATCTTATAATAACATTAGCAGGAAGGCTTTGCAGATTTTGTCGTCAATTAAGAAAATCTCAATGACAACTAATGCTGTGCAAACATTTCATCCATTGTAGATAATGACAAACTTTTGCCAAAACAGCTGCGTTGATGAAAACCTGTATAGGCCTAATTCTTTCCCACACAGAAAATTGATCAGTAGGAGACTCACTACAGCACTGTCCCAATAAGCAGAATCAATAATGGCATTAGTATCATTAAAATCTTCCCAATTCTTATCCCTAACTAAGGCTGTAGGTATGAATATGTTTGTGTCACCTCGCTGACTGGAAGGTGAAATCCAACAGGTAAGTCATGTGTCGTTTGTTTTCACACCCCTTCCCACACTGCATGATTTTAGAAAATGACAATTTGCTTTGGGGTCCAAAGGGCTGTTTGTGTCGAACACAGCCTGTATTTCCACTCTGTGCTTGTAATGCTGCAGCGATTAGACTAATTTCACATGTCCATCCATGCATGACAAATGCCTGCGCGTGTGCGATGGAGTAATGCTGTCTGTGGCAGGTATTCAGTTTCCAGACACATCACACGTGCAGCACCCAAGGGTCACACAATTGGCCACGGTTGCTAGGAGACCATCTCCCCCACGCTTTTGTGTTCAAGGGCCTCCAGCATAAACTACAGCATCACACCTACAGATACACACACTTCTATGTATACGTATGTGTGTGAACAGGCAGCAGAGACAGATGGCTGAAGAATGGCTGTGGTGAGTTATGAGCTGGAGATGTTCTTGGTTTTCCTGAAGCTGATACTATGCATGGCAGAGATTTCTGTTGAGCTGTCAAACACGTCACTACTATTTCATTAGAAAACACATTTACTGTACACCCATCATACAAAAATGCAGATTTTCATTCCAACCCATCTTTTGCCAAGAGAGCTTATCGAGTTAGGAACAACGAACATGAGGTTTTCTTTCATAGTTTCAGACCGGAGCCAGCATGGCTTTTGTGGAACTTATTCATATAATTAGATGAATCTGGCCTCCTCAGTCCCGTTTTCATTAACTGAGTGATGTTTCCTCTTGCAGATCGACATTAGGGATGTGAATGTTCACTGGCCTCATGATTCGATTCGATTCAATTTGCCTGTCAATGATTCACGGTGCATCTTGCATCGCGTCGCATCCTGAATTTTCTATAGGACATGGCTACTTTTTCATCAGTTAGTACAAGCATTCAGGTAAATCTTTACTCCCTTTTATTAAAAAAGGGTTTTCAAAAATCAGACTGCAACAGCCTGTAATATAAACAGCTGCTTTTTTTCCATACCCGCATCTGTGTGAGCCACCTCAATATGTAACCATCTCAAAAACAAAACAGAAATCCATCTGCACACAGTGCAATACAAATAGAGCTGTAATCTATAAAAATACAGTTTGTTTTCACATAGCAGCTCTAAGAAAGGGCACATCACTTCCTGAAATAAACATTGCAAAATACAAAACATAAATCCCTCCCTACTGCAGACTTGAGCTGCCACTACCATGTTAGATGCATTGTCTGTCACCAGCTCTACATCTTCTACATCTGTCATCTGCTATTCTTCCACTACATTTACCAGTAGCTCTGCCAGATGAGAACCTGTGTGACTCTGATAAACAGCTCTTGTTTGCAGCGCCAATCCTCATTGCTAATATACTGTGCAGTTACTATAGGACTCGGTCACAACAGAAGTCCACAAATCACATTAAATGGCTACGCGACTAGATTTACTCAGAGATTCCATTATCTGGGCTTTAGTTTTGTTGTACAGTGTCATTTCTGTAAAGTGGCATCGTGATAGGAGCTTATACCGCCACTTCAGGTGGCGAAACCCAGTGTTTTCTACAACCAAAAGCCATAGATCCTTGGCTATGAAGGCTGCCACAGACAGGGGGAAGACTCAGCGTGAAAACGGCAAACAAGGTTCCAATAATTCGTTGCATTCCCAAAGTATCTAATTTTTCCAAAGCATATTTTACAGCATGTGTCTTGTCCAGTTCATGCTTCCCAGCAAGTTCATAAAATCCATAATGTGCTCACATGTCCGCTTTCAAGGTGCTAGGTGCATCCTTTATCACCTGAGGGCAACGTAGCAAAGTAACTTTACAAATTTATTTTACTTTTATCGCACATTTTTGTCCCGCCGAGGCCAAAAAAATCAAGTGTTATAGTATATAGTATGGTGTAATTTTTAGAATTCTAGAGGTGTGGAAATTTCTCAATTCTATCGTGACGCAGACTCCCGCAGGAATAGACAAAAACACACTAATGATGAATAATATAACAGATGGAATATAACAGATGGAAAATATCTAAACAACTTCATAGTGTTGAACGGTGTTATTGCAAGAAGTCATTTAATTGTGGTGGCAGTGATGAAGGGAGGAGTTACAGAGTTTGTTGGCAGGTGGGAGAAAGGATTTTCTGTGGCATTCACTGAAACACTTTGTGTCACGTCTCTGTCCAACCACAACACTGTGGAGCAGCTGATACACTTTATCTATAATACACAATTGACTGCATTTGCAACAAGAAAACAGCTCATTTGTGAATATGGGACCAGACAGTGCGATAGATTCTCTTAACAGATGATTCTTAACTTTCTCAGAAATAAATATGAGAAACAATTAATCAATAATATAGAATAGTATAGTGATGGTTCAGATTATTATATCATGACCATACCACACCAGAGAAGAAATTGTCAGAGCTACAAAAATATTTACCTTTACATTTAAATCTGGTTAAAATACGGCTGATGTGGACTGGCCTAACCTGTAGACATATGGATCATATAGTAACACCAGATGGATATAGGATAGTAACACTGGATCGTCTGTTTAAAAAGGGGTTTAGATTTTCGTGATAATGCGATGTCTTTTAACTCAGTTGAGCCAAACAAGTCCGTAGAAGTAGGAGACAGCTATGTGTTGGTCCTGTGTTACTCTACGGAAAGCAGCTCGTCTGATGCAGGTATCGGTAGTTGTGAGGCTGGGCCAGAGGTGGCAGAATTTAAATAGAATATATACACAGACGCACACATACGCAATGCCACGGGGTAAAATCGTTTTGCCAGAGTTGCGGTTGGGAGTCTTTCTGTCTCCAGTATGTGAACACCCTGCTCCTGCTCCCACTGCTGCTGCTATTTTTATTGTGTGGGTTTTGAGAGGTCCAGATCAGCCTACCCGATCATGGAAGCTCCGTAGAGACTCCACCACCACTGGTGAAGGAACACACACACACACACACACACACACACACACACAGCACTATGTAACAGTATGGGTGGGGGTGGTGATAGGAAAAAAAGAAATCTGATGAAATGAGACAAAATACTGGCACTGCAGCATACTGAAAGCTCTCTGATCCTCCTGTTAACTGATGAGGGGGTGGACTATATTCACATGCAGTTACAGTAGACAGTAGAGATATGGGGAATGACATGCAACAACTGTATCGGGTCAGCCTTGAAGTGAAGGAGTGAGACCCTGATGTTATTAATTTTTCAAATCATGTTATTGATTTTTCGAAACTGTGTCGTCCAAACTGATTCCTCGTACAAAGTCAGTTTTACATTTACAGTACTACTCACAGATACATTTTCATTGTCATAAGACTAACACGCAATGAATAACAACCCCTTTATCCACCAGTCATTCACACTCGCACGTCGTCCAACCGGAAACAACCACATACGTCATCAATCCGTAACCTCCAATACAACATAAAGCAGCTTGGTTTGATTGATTAGTGCCCCTACGTACAGCAGGGGAGGTTACACAAAATGCCACAGATAACGTTGAAAATGTACAAACTCACTGTTGCTTTTAGGCTGTGACAAGGTCACTTCTGTGGAATTTCATCTTAACCAGATGACATGGAACGACTTGCTCCGGGGGACGTATTTCCTGTCGTTAAGTAAAATACCTCAAAACAAACATCAACATTTACACTATGTAACTGTTTCTTTTAGCTAATGAAGCACGTATAGACTCATACAATAATAATCCTTCTCAATCATCACCCTCTAGAGGTGTGGGGCGGTGTATTTATCTGCAGAGACAGTGTCCTTTGGCCTGTATTTTCTTATTTTCCTCGTGTTCCTCTTGTTTTTTGGCAGTGAGTTTGTATCGCCAGCCTGTAACAGCACACTGCAGGGTAGTGACTTGTTATATATCCATCTCCTCTCTCTGGTCTTATGGCTTAATAATCGCGCGCGTGTGTGTGTGTCTGCAAGACGACATTCAGGGATGAATTAACACAGGTTGACACATACGATAGACAGATCTCACGGCCGATGATGCTTCAGCATTTCCTCGAAAGCTTCCCTTACAGTTGTGTAAAGGTGTGGGTTTACTTATTTGTTGTGACACAATCAGAAAATAACCTTTTATTTCCCTTTTTTCGCATGTTTCTCCTCACTAACGCTGTTCTCTCCTCATTCAGTCTATAAATTCCTCAACCACCGCTCTCTCGGTTGCTGCTGATCAGAGAGAAGGGGTAAAGCTTGAACACTGTTAAAAAACGGCAAGCAATTCACGTTACATAGTTTATCTTTAAGTAAAAGTAAAATTACAGTTTTTTTATGTGATTGTTCTAGAAAAGCGATTGATTAGAAATGGCTTTGTTTCTGTGACTTTTTTTTGTTTTTAGTTTTAGTTTGCTTTTTGTCAAGCAAAGAATCTTCTCACCACTATATCAAAATTTGTAAAATTCCTCACTTTTCCTCATTAAGGAAATGTGATATTATGGCCAGTATGCATACATATACACCCTTTTTTGTCATGTAGTTCAATCAGAGCCATTTGACAAGTAGAAGAAAAGAGTAAGAGACCACGAGAGATAAAAGGGCCCCTGTTTTCATTGGCCTATTAATGTGTGTTCTTGTGTCATTTGTTGGAGGAGGGTGCTCCCATTAAGTTTGACTGTATATTTTCTGTGTCCTCTAAGGGGTAGTAGTGTGAGTGGTGGGCCACATAATGATGTTGTCATGTGTGACCTGAAGTAATTACAGCCTCACAGTGATGGCAAACCCCAGAGACATCTCTCCACTGTGTCTGTCCTCCTGGGACTCAAGCCACTGTGCTTGTTTTAATTCATTGGATTTTCACAGCTGCCGCCCACAGGGAATACTTAGCAGGGTAATATGATGACGATGTACAGAGGAAAGAAGAAGTTCAACGGACTTCAGAGACGGCAGGCAGCCAAGCATGTGCTAGCATGCAGCACACAGGCAGATACAAGATGTCTCCAAGCTGCCAGTGTCAGCCTGCGGCCTGGCTGCACTTCAGGAGACAGCTGCCGTCCTCGGTGTCACACAATGACATGTTCTTCGTATCGCAACACTGCGCATGTGTCCAATAAGTCAGGGGGATTTGTTTACTGATACCCTGAACTGAGGAGCAATTTCACTGAGCTGAACTGAAAAGAGGCTGTGGCCAAGAAATGAATTCTCTGTCAGAAAGGAAGGCATTTAGCAAACGCAAACATCCCTGGTCTGTAATATGAGAAGAAAAATGATACCATGACAAATGACACATTTTGAAGACTGATGGAAACAGCAAAATTAAAAAAAATGTCTTCAATTGTGCAAAAACGTTCACTCAGTTGGGCTGGTTGGTAAAAAGGGTTAATGGGAGATGGAAACACCTTCGAGCGATCTCCCATAACATATGTCTGGCAGTAGCGTCAGGTAGTGTGCACTGATGAAGAGACATTATGCTCTTCTTCTGTCCTGTTTATTACAGCCATATGTGACATAGCCTGTAGCGACACCTTCTGATGACTCTGTGCTGCCTAGTTTGTTCACTCCAAAACAATTGATGCCGAAGGCCTTTGTACACCAACTCCTTATTTTTCCATCTAAAATTGCACGTCAATAACGTTTACACACCCACTCTGAAAACTTTAATCTGTTATTAAAGTTTTCAGAAGTAGAGAATTCAGGCTAGATCAAAGTGGTGACTGACAGATGGATGCTGTCACCAGTGGCTACCATTGTCTAATAAATCATCGATGTCATTCTTAAGTCTTACGCTAGGTCCACACCAATATGGTTTTATTTTTCCACCTAGCATCCTCACTACTCCGGCATTCTAGGATCTTTTGGAGCTGCTTCCCTTGTTTTAGTTTAAAAATTCCAGGAATGTGTTGTAGTCTGGATTGACAGAAACAAGAGACTGCAGAGACCCTATGTATCCGTAGAACTATGTATCCGTCCGTGATCTGTCGCGCCCCTCTCACATGTCCCTTTCAGGAAGAAAACGAGACATCAGTCTTGACTTCCAGCTGTTACTGTAATTCAACATGTTTACTGAATGATAGGTATTTCTGCCCTTGTTGTCTCTGTTAGCAGCTGTTGCGCAGTTACATTTGTCAGGCTACTATTGATTATATTCGCAGCAGGAAAGTTGTTATTTGAGCAATTTGTGACAATTCCCATATCCAGCTGTTTTATCAGCCCCAGTGGTCATGAATGGACAGATTAATTCTGTAACTTTGCTAAAACGATCAGGTGGATGGAGATGTTTTTCATTTTAAAATGCAGATTGGAAATGAAGTTTTATAATATTTAATGTTTATTTAATATTTGTGTGGATGTAGTCTTAGACCATGGTCCTTTTGTGAGCTGTGTTAACATTTGGCTGAGATCCAAAGTACAAGCACAAAAACCTTGGGCCACTACCAATATTAAGGAGCAAAAATGTTCAGATACAGTCGACCTTTGTGGGAAACACCGATCTGGCTGTACTCGGTAAACACCTGCCATAGTTTATGGATCCGTCATAACAACAGGTGTTTATCTGCCCTGACTGTGTGTCACAGTGAATTTAACACGGGGGTTTTGGGCGGAGCTGGTGTGAGAAGAGAAAGGGGCCACAACTATAGGTAACTGTTAGAAGTAATTTCAGATCAAGTAAATCACAAATACAATGCAAATTAAAGACTCCGACCAGCACGGGGGGTTATTTTAGGGGAACATTCGCAGTATTTGGAGATCAGTCGGAGGTGATCGACCACCAATGAATCACTCAGGTCACTCCGAAGCCAAACCTGACTTTATAAGACATCAGCCATGATTGCTAATATTAGGATAAGTGGCTGAGGGTGCGTGTCAAAGTGAAAGAGCAAGTCTTGCATTTAACATGAGGCAGCTTGAAACTGGACAGAGCAGCTATGAATGTTTCATTAGATCCACAGAGTTTATTAGCGTGTGTGTGTGTTTAGAGCGTGTGTGTGGGAGCGAGGAGGCAGTGGGGTGTGGTGACAGCAGCAGCCTCAGCACCATGACAGTAAGGTGTTGTGACGTCACATCACGCTGTCTGATCACATGTCGTCATCCTGCACAGTCTCCTCGTCTCCCTGCCTCTGTGCTGCTGCAGTCCTCATCTTGATGGCAGATGTCACACTGTGGGTGAGTGTGTGTGTGTGTGGAGCACAGATGCTTTGTCCTGTCGTATTTCTCCGTAGAGTCTCCAGTCTGCAGGGCAGCTTAAGAAAAGCCTTGACATAGCTTTACACAGCTATTGTCACGACACACGAGATGCTTTGGGGAAAAAATGGTTTTAATTGGTGCTAATGTTTGAGAAAGGAAAACCGATTGCAACTATTATAAATTCATATGGCCCAAGAAAATACGGTACATTACATTTGGGAAGAAAGAGATATGCGCAGTCATTTGTCCAATCAGCAGAACCACATATTAGGACATGCAGCTCCATTGGCTTGTTCATGTAGTGCAGATTAAATGGAAGTTATGTGAATTTTGGAAACAGGAGACAGGAAAATTTGATTTTATCACCTTTGGCTGAAGAAACAATGGATCGATTCGTCATCAAAATAGTCAATAGATACATCAACAGTGATAGTCCTCGTTCTATGCATATATAGCTTGATATAGAACATTTCACTACCTATATAAACGCCTGCTGGAACACAAAATAAGATTACCGTTCTGGCTCGAAGCTAATTAACACCAACTACACCAAACATCATTTTTTTAATCTTAAAAATACATCAGAGACATAAAATGACACAGTCTCTATGATTCAATGAAATGACCACTGTATAAGGTTTTCAGATTGCGTACCCCTAATTCAGTAATAGATTCACTTCTATATTTAGCTTCATTGTTGTGCTCTAGCACCCTGCTTTAGCTGTTTTCCAATCACCCTCACATTATCGTCTGTGATAAACCTGGGAATTCATTTTCATTCCATGTTGACGAACCAAGCAGATGATGCCCCTCCACTGTACTTCACTGTAGAGATGATGCGTTCATGTTGGTATGTAGGATATGTAGAGGTGCAAACTCATTAGCCATTGTGAGTGATTTGTAATTTCTATAGGTATCGTCGTTGAAATAATTGAATAAATCCAATTAAAGATCTTCTAATTGAAATATTTAACTGAAAACAAATTTCCTTTGAAATGAAATCTCCAGTCAATCAGACTTCGGCTCCTCAGGGTTCACACACTGCTGATGTTCTATCATATCAGCCATTTAACTGCATTCATCTGGCAGCAGAAAATCCTTTTATCAGGATTACAGCAGTGTGTGCTGCAGGAGCTGCCTGCAGTCAGTCAAAAAGCACATGCCATTTAATTGGACCAAAAAAACACAATCCTCTCAGTAAGTGCTGATGACCCTCTGCTGATTCTTAATAAAAGATGATCTAGTGTAAATCCACAACTGTCATTATCCAGATATCTTTTTTTTGTCAAAAGACATCGAGATGACATGCCCTGTTTAATGTTGGTGCGTGATGTTCCAGATGACTTTCCTAATAGGTTAACACAGATAGATACAATCACCAATTAAAGAGATTCTGATTCTGCTGAATTCATGAAGACATTGCATTAAATGAAAACAGGAACACACCAGAGATCATGATTAATATTATATTCATTGTCTTTCAGACTTAAAAAAAAAATATCCAAACCCTTTCTGAACCAGGTTCATCCAGGTGTATCCAGATTGAGGTTGGCAACCTTTTGGATTTTACCTGGTTAAATAATAAATAATGTTATATTTAATTTAAAAGATCTGTAAACTGAGATTATGAGGAGCCTTCCTGTTTCTTGCTGCTTTTCAGCATCGGTGTAAAAACCCGGAACAAACCCAGTGTGTGTAAGAGCCTTAATGAGACTGAAATGGACTGCATTCATTGAAAGTGAACAGTTTTATAGTGCGCTGTGTGTTTAGTTGCTGACCAGCTGGTGAAGTGACGGAGCAGGTGGTCTTAAAGAAGAGAATCACACCTCCACATCCCTGGGGTGGAGTGGAGTGGAGGGAGTGCTGGCAGGCTGCTCTATAAATGTGCCTTTAATATGTGCACCAGCATGTGCCTGGATTCGACTCTCAGCCAGTTTCACAGCGTGTGCTTCAGTGCACACTTCAGCTGTGTTGAAATACTGTGCCGCAAAAGAGGATGGAGCATCTTTCATGAAATGTTTCAGAAACATTCTTCTCAAACTGCTTTTGATGGCCAGACTGTTACTACTGACAGCAATGTGCTAGTTCTGCTCAGCTGCTATTTAGTTACATCCTGTTTGATGCACACACTGGTCAGGATGTTGGCTTTATGTGTTTAGAACAGTGTGTTGTGCTAAAGCTGCAGTGATTAGTCGAAATAAAACGAAAGCAAATCTGCAGCAAAATACGTTAGTTTTAAGCCAAAATACCAAAGGTTTGCAGCCTGCAGTTTCACAAAATGAGTGATGATATTTCTTACATTTGATAAATTTGATTTTATCACCTTCGGCTGAAGAAACAATGGATCGATTCGTCATCAAAATAGTCAATAGATACATCAACAGCGATAGTCCTCGTATGCATATATAGCTTGATATAGAACATTTCACTACCTATATAAACACCTGCTGGAACACAAAATAAGATTACCGTTCTGGCTCGAAGCTAATTAACACCAACTACACCAAACATCACTTTTTTTAATCTTAAAAATACATCAGACATCTTGGGTAATTGGTTTGTCTGGATCACGCCAAGGAGTGCACTGTGTACTGTTTTGATTTCTTCTTCTTCTTTTAATAGACTCTGCACGAGAAGTCACCTGCCACAACGCATCTGGGCTTTGCAAACAGAAATGATGTACGTTAGGGCTGGAACAGTGCATCAATTATGTAATCGGTTACATAAATGCATTGATTTGCGTGGAATGAGTCAGTGTCACGGACTGTTTACATTCATCCTCAATTATGATGGCTCCCGCTCCCAAGCATGCAAATAAAATAAGGCTATCCCAAAAAGCATGAACCCAGCTGTCAGTGTGGAGCTTCTTTAAAGAAGGACCTAATAAAAGGGTGTTCTGCACACTTAGTAAAATTGAAATACCCTACCACAAGAACTCAATGAAGACTCCTGACATCGCATTAACATTGCATTAACATTTCCGATTACAATCAGCACTAGCCATCAACACCTTTCCTAATTTGGCCTACACTGCATAAATCTCAACTTCTGTGATGAGTAGTGTTGTGATAGATTCCTTTTAATTCGAGACACATTCATGCCAGGTGTGAACTGATGTATTTAGAGCTGGCTACTTGAGGTGCAATCAGCCAGAAGATTCAGGTTAATGCCAGGTGTGAACAGGGCCAAAGACCCAAACCCAGATACAGCCAAATAGTGTGTTTTGTCCTCGGGAGGTTTTGTATTCTCCAGCTGGCTCAGTATTCCTGCTGTGAATTCAGAAGGAATTCAAAGAATTCACTGAAGAGATGCTGTTTTTTGGATGGGTAATAACAATGTAGAGTGTTTGATGATGTGGCTGCTCTGTTCGGGGGAGGGGGAGCCTTCCTTCCTCTTCACTGAAAGCAGTGTACCTTTGAAACAACCTTTTTAAAACAATTTAAAGAAATCCCTTTTCCTGTTTGTAGACCAAGAGTCCTCCGCTCCCCTCCCCTCCCATTCCATCCCCAGTTCCCACTGTGTTATGGCCCTCAGCATCAGGCCTGCTGGCCCTCAGAGGGACACCGATTAAGCCAATTGAGGGCAGATTAAGCAAAACAAAGAGCGAGTGAAAGGAGAGGCCTGAGTCCTACTGGTGCTCAGCCAAAGGAAATAATGACACCAGTGGAGTCTGGATGAGGTCTAGACCCCATACAGAACTCCATCCCTTGTACTGCATGGAGCAAAGCTTCATCTGCTGAACTACTTGAAAGAGGCTGTTCTTGTTAATGTGGCCTTTTCTAACATACGTACTTCACTAAATTAGTATGGGGGCGAATAGACCCATGTTAAATTATAATGGTATTTTAAAATCCAAACCAGTGCCTGTGTGTAAAGTTTAAGCCCTGTTCAGGACAGAGATTCACATATGGCCACTTCCAATCCACTAGTCTGCAACCATTTGAAAACTTGCAAATTTACATCAATGTGACTAGTTGAGACAGTGTATTTGTTTTATAGCAGCAACTCTTACCAAGGGGCAACAGCCATGGCTTAAAACTGATGCATAAGTATCTTAAAGTGTAATACCAGTCTCTAGATGCTGGCTCCAAAAAGGGAAACTTGTCTGTAGAAATACAGCAGTCATTGGACGCTCTAATAAGTGTACTGGTGGTCCTTTTGTAAATATTCGTTCCATTATAATCCTTTTTGGCTAATAGAAGGCTTTGATGTCTGCGTGTAGGCTTCGATTGGCAGCTCGCTCACCAGCAGAGTCGGACTTTCGGAGCTTCTCTTTATTGAATGAAGACATGTTTTTCCTAACAGACATCTCTGCTGTAGTTGTGATTGAGAATTTACACTTGCAAAAATGTTTCATGAAGTTTACCATTACCCACATGGCAATACCTGGCCTTTTTAGCATGTGTGGTAGCATGTCTACGGTCAATTCTGACGCCAACAAAACAAGATGGCAATGGCCAAAATGCAAACATGAGGCTTCAAAAACAGTTGTCCACAAACCACTGGGTGATTGTTAGGGTTAGGCTAACCCTAACCCTATGTTCACAGCATTTTGAGTTTGGCTGATTAATTGGGGCAGAGAAACTATTGGTATTGACAGAACTTGACAAATAGTATTAGGCTTCTAAACTCTAAACTCTTACTGACTTTGATGGAAAATAATAGCTAAAAAAATAAAAGTCACACCGCCTAGATTTTTGATGGTTAGTTTGATGTTCAGCTCCAGATTTATTTACTTGATTGATTCAGTCATTAAGGTACTTACTACTTTGACTTAGATGTTCAGTTCAACTGGTATCTTAGTTTGTAATAAAGTGGTTGTGGCTGTAACGTTTGTCGTGGATGTTGTCTTGTGTCAGCCCTTAGCACAGTCTTCTTCAGTCTTCAGTCTTCAAGTTGGTTTTGTGCATTTTGTGCAAAATTTGTGCATATATGAAGTTTTGTGAGTAATTGGCAATTGTTCTGTTCTGTCATTTAGGTGTGAGGACATGTCGGCCCAGACAGCACTCCGAACAGATTGCATAGTGCATGCTGGGAGAACAGCACTTCAAAACATCTTCATTCTTGTATAGTCCATTTCATCCCACTATTTTCATTCATTCAATGAAAATAGTTAAAATAATTTATGTGTGCGGTATTGTAATTGGTGTCTTTCATAAAGCACTTTAGGCAAGGCAAGGCAAGTTTATTTATTTAGCGCATTTCATACACAAAGGCACCTCAGTGTGCTTTACATACATACAAAGAACATACAGAGGGAATAAAAGCAAAATGCTAAATCAGTGATCGCATAAAATAAAAACAAAACGTACATGTAATTAAAATGATGAAAAGAGGACTTAGCAGTAAAAGACACAGTGCAGATTTCATGCATAGGTTGACTTTAGTCAACAGTTGTTTTGTGTTCTCTCATACACTTGACTGAATAATGACCAAAGGAAATGCTCTCAATTAACATATATGCTGTGAGAGTGAATAGAGCACCATGTTTTATGTAGAATGCAGTCATTCCACCTGTGGCTCCTCCTGCCGATGGGGATACGGCTGTGCTACAAAGTCTTTTTGTCCGGTTTGTCTTTGAGGGACAGATTAGACAGCTAGCAAAGATGCCTCAGGAAAAGCCCTGGCTGAAAATAAACGCACACAACCCACACACACAACACACTCTCCAAACGTCTACACAAATGCAAATTGCACACATGGCTGCAGATGCCTGCGGCAAGAGAATGCCCTTCCTCCATTGTCTTTCATTTACCTCCTGCCTTTTCTGTGCATTATCCCACTGGCTGCTTCATTCATCTGCAAACACCAGTTGCCTTCCCACCCCCTCCCGCTGCATTTTTATCCCCTCTCACCCCGTGCCTCCACATCCATTGTATGCTCAATCATCTCGCCCTCGCTCTCCCTCGTCTCTGTCCCTCGCTTCATCACTCACACCCTCTGCTCTCCTCCTCACATCCCTCCCTTTTCGTCCATGCTGCCTCCCTCCACACCTGACTCACTGCAGGTCTATTAAGCATACTGATGCTGGATTTAAAGCTTTGTTGTGTGTGTGTGTGTGTGTGTGTGTGTGTGTGTGTGTAGACACTGCAGCAGTCTCATCTACTTCCTGTCTCCATACGCTGGTGGATGCCAGTAAGATGCTTCCCAGAAGGCAGCTGCCCTTCCTTGAACACTAACACCCAACATGCGACCCTTTGTTCAGACCAGAAGGCGCTCCGCATACACAGAACAAGTAGAACAAGTGGCCTTATTAGCCATATATATATATATATATATATGTCTGTATTTATTTCAACCCCCTTATTTTTTTAGATCCCTTGTACTTTTTGAACCAATGGCTCTGAAAGCGAGTCACATGTTCTGCATCTACAAATTCCTTACACATTTATCTGCAGTGTTCTGTCCACATTGTTCTCTTGTTCTTGCCACATTTGCCGCATTGCCTTTGGTTGTAATTAAGCTTTTAAACTCCAATATGGGCTGCTGCTAAATAAACTATTGTTCTCTTTCTTTATACAAACAATGTGTCCATGGCAACTGAAAAGTGTATCAAATGCAGACAAAGTCGAACTTATTATATAAAGCACACCAGTTAAAAACACAGGGAAATGTATAAAATGGTCTAATACACCATCAGAATAACACAGAGCTGCTGCAACAGGCTGCTAGCACAGCGCCATAGCAATGAGTAAATATCGTAGGTAATTGTAACAAACAGCAATAGCAGTTGTAGCCAGGTTAGCTACTGTTAGCCGCTGTTAGCAATACCAGTCAATAACAGCAAACTTCTACAAACACCCCAGCAACAGAGACACAAGCTGACAGAAGACAGAATTGAGGTGCTAAAAACAGTATATTTTTTACAGCTGTTGATGTGAAGGGCAGCCATCTTCAATTTTGAAGTCAGGGTTGGTAACTCAACTTTCAGAGGAATACGACTTCAGGGGGCGTTCAAGTTGCAATTTCTGACTAGGAAATTCTGACAACCCAGTTCAAATGGAATGCTCTATTACTTGAAAATATAGACGTCTTTAAAAAAAAATGCAACATACATTCCAAACTACTCCATAAACCAGTATTTTTGCCATAAAGCTGAACCTGGCTCAGCTTCTGCCACAGTGAAACAACTCACATGCATTTAGTAAGTGATGTTGATGGTGGCGCTGAACATTTTTGTTAGAATGCAGCTGCGTAGAATGTAAGGTACTGTGTTTGTGGCTGGTCCAACTTCTCTCTAGAAATACTCAAGTCAATCACTTGTTTCCCAGAGGTCATTATGGTCTAAAATCACTTAATTTGGAGCCTCTAATAAGTGCACTCATGGTCCATTTGTAAATTATTCCTCTGTTAATACGATTTTAGGGCTAATAGAAGGCTTTGATGTCTGCTGTGTGGGCAGTGATTGACAGTTCAGCTTCTGGACCTGCACTGAATCAGACTTTCTGAGCTTCTGTTCATAGATTCTAGATGTTTATTGATTTCATTACCTGTCCTGTCCAGCTAACTTACCAGTACTGAGTAAGTGATGTTGAGGTTGGATACCCAGCCATCCTGCTAACTTTAACGTGTTATTATTAATATGCTAACAGTCCTTCTTTGGACTGGGAGGACATAACATAATAGGATGTTGTCAGAGGTGTTGCATTTCAGAAAGCAGAAAGATTTTCATTGCTTACTCCATTGTCTTAGAATTTACATTCAAGACAAGATCCAGTACTGTAGTGCTTTTTCTGGAAACGTTGTTTGGTGGTATGTTGCAGGTACAACAGCAGGTTGTTCTGCAGTTGCTGAAACTCGGCTTAGATCACTGTCCTGCAGCAGACAGTGGAAATAATGATGTAGGTCAATAGTAAGTGGTTCTCCTGGCTGACATCTCTTGATGGCATTTGTGGAACTGGAGGTGTGTCATACAGACAGTCAGGGGATCTGATCTGACAGCAGAACCCATCAGGCCGATCTGCCTCCAGCTTCTGCTGCCAAGACTAAAGTACCTTAAATCGTCCCTGAGAGAGGCAGAGAGGCAGGATGGTAGGCAGCAGAGAGGGGAAGGGTTACCACACGTTAACTGAGATGTGGAGAAGAGAGCAAGTGAAGAGCAATTTGTTTCCTCCCATTGTCCACGAATGGACGTTTGAAATAGACAAGACCATTACAGCTCACTCTCTGCTCGCCTGCGGTCGACTCTGATCACCTCTCTTTGTTTGTGGATTGAAACAAGGAAAAAGTGGTAGAATAGGAAGTGTCATTGAGCAAGAAAGTGAAACCCTGAAAACAAAGGGGGTTCTGAAACAATCATGGATTGTATGAATGTAGAAGTATGGAATCATTTTAACTTCATCTGTCTGATCAGTGTAGTAGAGTAATATTTCCCTGTGAAATATACAGTAGTAATACTCAGCTATTAGTAATGGACAAGGCAACATGTTGTATTTGGTTTGTTTAATCTGTACCAACAGAAATGTAACTGCGGTCATTTGTTATTATAAGGCAAGTTAATGTGCTGGAAATATTTTGTATATCCAGTCTAGACGCCACTTCCAGAGTGCGATTCACCCTGTCTGTTCAGTTAGAAATGGGCTATTTTCAAAGTACACATTAGATTTTTTGCCAAGGTGATTTGTATTATTTTAAGTGTTTTTTGTACACTCAGAATCAAGATGGCAAACAAAGAAGTCTTTATTCTTTATAAATATATCGGTGAAATGGCATTTTATATGCAGATATCGAATATCGACCGATATCAGTCAATGTCCCATACCGATGTTTGGCCATTATATATCTGCGCATCCCTAAGTCCTGCACATCTACTCCTGTACATATCATCATTTTGAAGTATCTGTGTTAAATTAAATCATCATCTGGCTCATTTTATAATAGCAACCCACAATGTAGCTACTCACAGCCTGAGGACATGATCTAGTTTAACTCTTGCCTTTATTAAGGCATTTGTGACTGAAATCAAATTAATTAATGATATTTCTAAAGGCTTACAATACTCAAAATGATGAAATAATTAATGCAAACTGTGCATTGCAACATTAATTTCACTTTGAACTGCAAATTGGGTTACACATCTTGTGGTCAGATTAAACAGTGTGAGTTGCAAGTTGTGTATTCTTTGAACCTTTGTAACTTCACTCTGAAACGACAAGAGCTCTTAAAGAAAACAGGGCTCTTTTATGTCATGTCTATTGAAAAGAGAAAGTACAGGCTGCAAAGAACACCGTTAGGACATGTTGGACTGAATGATCCTCTGTTTTCTCATACGGCCACTGTGAGGAGCATCTTTTATTCCAACACATTAAAGTGTGACTGAGAGGAGCAAGTGGGAGAAACCCTTCAGGGTCACAGGAGGTGGAGGCCTCCCGGTTTGCTCTTCACACGATGAATGGGACTCCCTCCTGCTCCTCCTGCACCCCATCACCCCTACTCCGCCCCCCCTCCCCCTTTGCGTCACAAGGCTCCGGGGTCCGAAGGCCGCCGATTGCGGTGTTGTGCTAAGAGGAGCAGATGATGAGAAGGGGGCAGAAAACTTTACTGAGCCTCCTGAATGGGGAGAAGGTGATAGAAAAAGGACAGAGAAGAAGAAAAGAGCAGCAGCAGAGAAGGGACATCTGATAGGGCAGCAGATGGTCTGTCAGCCGCCTGTAAAAGCATCGATTGTGGTTCTGTTGTAAAGGCCAGCGTTATGGCTGGCGGCAGAGTTAGTTACACGTTGTAGCCACAGTACGCCCAGCCCCCAGATCCACTGAGCTGCTGCCTCGGCCTTCACCTTTTAGATGCAGTATGACATTTAGAGAGTCTCCTCCCAGGCTCTGTCTCATCTTATAGAGCTGAGAGATATTTTAAGTGTCCACATGTAGACACCTTTTAGGTCAAACGGAGCTGAACAAGTTGTGCTTGTGTAGTGCTGCATGTTTGCAGGATGATATCAGTAAAACGAGTTGAATGAGTTACATGTTAGTCCCAAGAGGCAACGACCAAGTATCTTGAAGATTAGTATTACTGATGGCCACTAGGTGATGGCGCCAGAAAGTCCCGGCTCCAATCGACTTCCTTTGAACTTCTCTTTAGAAATATAATAAGTCAGTAAAAAAAAAATTCCGGGAGGCATTCTGGTCACATTCACTTTATTTGGACCCTTTAGTACGTGCACTGGTGGTCCTTCTATAAATTACTGCTTCTGTTTTATATATGGGATGTAGTAAATAACCATACTGAATATTAATATTAATGGTATTTTAAAGAGAGCGTTGTATCATGGGTCATTTATTAATCTTGCTACGCTAGTGAGTGTATTTAAGTCTCTTTATAGTGATTTGATTTGATGTGATATCATATATTTCCATTCATATATCTCGACGTCCACGGGTCATTATCTGCTCAAAATCAGTTTCTGAATCAATGTGGCTGAAAAACAGCTCATTCTCTTATAAAATCAATCTTTGTTTAATACAGCATGCACTGGGTTTAGGTTAAACAGTGTCTTAAACTTATGGAGCTTTAAAACTGAGCTGCTCCTCATACTGTTAAGTTACCACTGGGCCTCAAAGACTGCATATTTATATAGCACCTTTCAAGATCAGATCATCACAAAAGTAATGTACAGTACAATAACAAAGAACATAGGACATAAAAATAGACATAAAGGAGTTAAAGTTAAATAAAGTCCAGAGTAGTTTAGAGCTACATCCTAAGAAGCACGGTCTCCTTTTGTTTTGATTGACAAGTGAAGAGGACGTTAAACTAAACCAGCCGAGATGAGATAAAACCATGAATGACCACCTCCATCTCAGCCTGAGACACCAGCTGTGTGTCTCAGCGGGAAAAAAAACGGCAATGAATCACATCCAACATGTTCAAAAGTCGGCGCCCTCTCCACAGTGACACCCAAATTTTCCTGCCTGAGCAGATCTGTAAGCCTTCCTCTCTTCGTCACTGTCTGAATGTGCCACCTCTTTGAGCACACACATAATCTCACACAGATTACACTCTTTAATCTTGATTAGACGCACAGTCCTGCGCTGCTGAATGCTGCTTAGCAGAGCAGAAAGGAGAGATGAAGGGAAGGAGAGCAAGGGCGAAAAGACAAAGCTCTGGAAACACTGTGGTATCACACAAAGGGCTACAGACACGGATAGAGCAGCTCGATATATGAGCATATCCATGCAAATTTGTACATGTAACAACTTATACAATAGAATTTCTGCAGTTCTTAATGAAGAACTAGGAGCGATGACCGAGGATGAGTGAGACTTTAAACATATGTTATAAGTCAGTACTTCAGCCTCAGGATGGTGTGTGTGGGACAGAGTCAAAATAAACTGCGTGTTCATGGTACTAAAGGATTATGTTATGTCAAGGTACTGCAATATGGATATCATAGACTCAAATGTAAAAACACAAAATGAGTTTTAGAACAAGCTTCTTTGAAATTAGAGAGTAAGGTGAAGGGGTCCAGAAGTCTGGGGTGCAGAGTGGGGAAGTGCTGAAGGCCAGAGGTAGGGAAAAATAAGACGAACCAGGTAAGGAGCAGGCTGGAGGCAGGGTCAGTCAGGCAGCGATTAGGTAACAGGAAATCAGTTCAGTGAAGCAGTCGGACCGGGCGGGGAAAGGGCAAAGCAGGCGAGGGGTCAGACACCAAAAGCAGACAGGAGACGGGAAGACAAACCAGATGAGAGGAAGCAGAGGACAGGTCAGAAGACAGCACGGACAGGCAGGAGCTGGAGCTGTATTGCCTTAAGTAACACCACACGTAACCTGAACTCAAATTCACTTTTCAAAATGATCCAAGTCCAATTCTTCACATTGGTCATCATACATACACTAAAAATGGATGTGTGGTGCGTGCTTTATGCATAGTAATATCACAGCATGTCGCAATATATTGAAAGGATTTAAAGGATCTGCTGCCACTTTTTCCCTCCCTCATCAGCACGAGGTGATTCCTGGACTTTGTCACAAGTGTTTGATTGGATATTTTTACTCCCTAATATTGGTGAACTACCGAAGTCGGGTCGCAAAACATGTTTAGAAATCTGTGTCACGTTCACTCTCCTCCATGTTTGTTTGTGTTCCCTTCGTGCAAATGTCCTGCCTGCATCCAGAAGAATGCAAAATGACGGAAAAAAGGACGGAAAATATTGCTGTAAAGATGGAAACGATAGAGTAGGGCTAATACGAACAAGAGTCAGTAAATGTCACATCATTATTTAGAGACTGACTTTTGGTCCTGAGTGAAAGTTGAAGAAGCCAGATGGTTATTTGTGGTTTTAAATTATTCGTAAAACACGTAAGAAGTGCGTAAAAGATGTCTATTTGTGGGTTTAAACCCTTCATGGTCAGAACATGACAAGCACTTTCCAACATTTTCGACATTTACTTATTTTGTTGAAATAAACCTTAATGCACTTGGCATTTCTAAAAATAAATATTTGCAGTTACAGTGTAGTCTCTGGAGACATGGCTGCCGTCAGTTGTCATGGACTCTCCTCAGCCGTGATGAGCTGTTCGGCACCAGGAGACAGGGGAGGAGGGTTCCTACTTTTAAACTGACTGTGGACGTTGTGGAGGTGATTCTGGGTGAACAGATCAGTAGACTTTGACATACAGACCGTATTTCTCACCGTCTGAATTTTCTCTACACATGACTTGATTTGACTGGATTACGCCGACAGGAAAATGTGCCTGTGAAGCACACAATGTCAGATCAGGATTAGATTTGTCTGGGGATACTGGCGTTGATGCCGCTTCTTGTTACAACACCCACAACATCTCTAACTGGATTCTAGTTTTTGTCTTCATGCAGTTATCTGGATTTGAGGCGTACGTGTTGTGTGCTTTGTATTTCTCTGTCCGTCATAACATTTCAGTGCAAATATGTTCTCATTCTCAACAAGAATTCAGTAATATTTTCCGTGGGTATTATTTGTCCCCTATTAAATTTGAACTTCATGGTCAGGATCTCCAGGTGTGTCTGCTGTGGAGGGTTTTCTTTCACGACAGGACAAGAGGAAGTTTGTCATTACCAACTGGAAAAAGCTGTAGCATGCTTTCTGTCTGATCTGAATGCTGATGTCTCAGTGTTAGGTGGAGTTACTGTATCTGTTCTGGCACAAGATGAGATTAGATGAGTAGTTGGAGCCTCCAGCTGTGTCTGCAAATAATCAGATGGAGTTAAGTAAATCTTATCAAACAGTACTTATTCTAAGTCTCATACTGTGTTTGACACTATTACTGGCTGCGAAAGAAAAGGAAGGAGACAAAAGTGTTTGAATGTATTGATACATGACAGATGTGTCTCATTACAAAATGTGTAGGACAAAGTGAAGGGAAAACAGATTAATATCAGTTATGAGAGCTTTCACGGTGTATAGATCCCTTTCTTTTGTCCTGTACTTTGTAAATACACAGAGTTATTTCTTTATTACATCTTTGTGCCTCCTCTTCTATTATTAGGGCGTTTAAGCAACAGTGGTTACAGCTATGGTGACCAGAAATGGATCTACATTTCTGCCACACCAACCAATAGCAATACCAGGTCTAGCTAGGTTAGCCACTGTTGATAAGGAAAATATACAGTATTTTAAAAACGGATATGGGCAAAGCAGTAGCGTGGGTTTCAGGATGACATTTGGAGCCTTAAAAGTACCAGTGCTGCGATGGGACTGCAGGCCTTATTACCCAGTTACTGAGGTTAAAAAATGTGTAGTTGTTGGAAGAGAAATAAAATGACTTGAGTGAAGAGCGATAATGCAGGAGGTCTATCGCTGCTAATTACAGACGCATGCAGGCTGCCCTTTCGCAGAAGCCTAATGACTGCAGCTGGGAAACTGGCAGAGAGGAGACATCATTTGCAGTAAATCCATCTCCAAAGAGTTTAAACACATTTAAATTTTATAGGCAGGCCATTAAAGCAGCAATCCCGCATTTAAGGTCACTTTTCTCATGCCTTCATTTAATGGAACTTTAACACATGCAGCCACCATTTAATATACACAGTTATAAACACGTTTACAGCATGGTACGAAAAACTGTCTCTAGAGCTAAAAATCAAAATGGCGAGTGTCAAAATGCCAAACTCGAGCCTTCAAAACTTCATGGTGACTACGTCCACTTTTTCTTTTACACTCTCTTCAGCACTGCTTTGCCGTTTCAATACCGGTACAATAAGAACGCCCGTGTGTGATGGTCGTATGTGGCAGTAACATGAACAGTAAACATTACACCTGAAGCTGATACAGAGACGATGGCTGACTATAGCTAAGACAACTTTGATTTGCTTTCATTCTGTCTCTCTGGTGTTTTTCCTCTGTTACCTCTTCACTGCGTTCACACTCAACACTGATTGGATGGGGTTGGAATGGGATTTTCATGTCCTTCCTACGTGTGCGATCTTCCCACAGTGCAATAACGTGCAGCTTAAGTGGCTCCGAATTGTCTCGAATGTGAGCGTTATTTTCTGTTACTCTATTAACGCTTGCTGTTCCAGGTGAGTATAAATGCATCTTTAGTATTATCCCTCCCTCGTGCAGGTCCACAGGAGCTTTGTCAAACTGCTCCATCAGACAGGACTATGATATCTGAGATGAGTATGGATGTGCCGTGAAGCAGATCCACTCTCATCCATCATCTGTCTGCCAGTGTCATCACTAACATAATCAGGGGGCGGCAGGAGCAGCACAGTCTGCTGTGATATAGACCATCCTTTAAGTGAGGTCTCAGGTTCAGGCCTCGAGGAGCACATGTTGCAGAGGTCTGACTCTGAACTCCTTACCTTCACAGATGGTATGAGCTAAAGGACTGCATTATAAATGCAACACACAGCTCAACTGGCCTTCACCCCTTTGCCTCACATGTTGGCACAAGACAGAATATTCATGTACAGACACACACAGGGTAATGTTAGCGTATATCTTCCTAAAAGAGCCTGGTGCTGCTGATCTTCCCCCTGAACAAGGTAGAAACATCCCCCTGGTTAATTATTCCTCTGCATTTGCATAATAAACAGTTATTCATTTATTCTCTTGCAGCAGTGCTGCTGTTTATCTGGAATCTAAATGAGAGGTGAGTATTGTCTCTGACAGTGGATCAGGGAGGTGAACATTTACAGACACAAGGCTTAGCCTGACACACAGCTCACTGTTTAAACACACTGGAGGAATCTGAGCGGCTGCAGCTCTGCACTTTTGAGGCAGTCTGTTAATCACGCTGCTGCTGGTTCGATCCCCTTCTGTTCACATGTGGAAGTGCCCTTTTCTCCCAATACTGGATCGGTACCTGAAGATAGTGAACTCTGCAAATTTTAAATATCTTAATCTAAATAGAAGAAATCGGTACATGATTTGAAACGATAGGTTGTTATATTAAGATATTTACACTTGAAACAATTTCTTGAAATAAGGAAAAAAATACCTAGACCTTAGAAAAAAGAGAAATCTCTCAGAATAAATTAAAAACTAGCTTTTCTTTTTAATTGTGCTATTTAAATAAGTTTAACACTCGTTATGTAAGGAAAAAGATAAATGTTCTTAAAACAGCCTTAACAATCTTACACAGTCTCCTCATGCGTACTGTTATTATTCTCAAAACAAGATCAATTCAAAGACTCTGACTTCTCTGATAAGACATCCATAATTGGCAAACTTATAGACATGTCCTGACACAAGCTGCAACCTGTAATTCCGTATATTTTCATAAAACAAGGCAGAATAACCGTGGTGGAGGTGATACTGTTGACTGAGTTAACACACAAAGCTTTGTATTAAGCCACGATCATGATGTTCCAGTTCGATTTCTGACTGACCTCCCGAACACAGCAGTGAATTTTAGAGATGCACCGGATGCATATTGAACTGGACTTAGATGCACTCAGACGTGGATGCTTCGGAGCTGTAAACGTCATACACACATAAACATCAGCCAGTGCCATCGGTGAACGCCATCTTTTTTGCCGATTGGCCGACGGCAGTCAAAAAGACGAATATCTTTAATAATTTAGTTATAAGTGATGAGCTCCGCATTGACAAACCCACCCACTTCATTGATTTAGGGTGTTCCTTTGACATGACTCAGCATGTTACTGAGTTCACCCATCAATGTGATCCTGTAATCTCTATGGATACTGATCAACACATTGAGCTCCAATCACTACTGTTTCTCCTTCTTCCCCGATTTGTGCCGACTGCAGCTTTAAAGCTTTAAATCCTGGCTGCTCATTAGGAAATGTGCATTCAGAGATTTGTTGATACAAACACTGGATTCTCTGTTATTTGAAAGCTGTGAACAGTTTAGCCAAAACACAATCATAAAGTGCTATAGCAGCTGTCACAAGAGAGTGAGAAAGATATTGTCTAACACCGATTTTACAGAGAGAGGTAACGGAACGGAGTGTACAGAAGTAAAAGGTGTTATGTATGTGTTTAAGTGACAAAAGCTGTTACTACTTTAAGATTTTTGGATTTAATGCTATAGAATGACACAGTGCAGCTGACACTCTTTGAGGTAAATGGCTTCACTAACGCTAACAGTGGTGATGCAGGATGACTGGATGGATGGAGCTGGACTGGAAATGGTCTTGCATGTCGTCCCAGAGCCCAAGGCCACATTTTGAGGTTGTTTAAGTCTGAACAGTAGTAAGGAGAGACCAGAGAAATGTTTACTTTTAGCAATTTATAATTAACCACTACTTGATTGATTGATTGATTATGAAAATAACTGCATTAACGTTCTGTGAACTAATTTCTGTGCAAGCAAGAATTGAACAGAGTGATCTGT
>JAPQRN010000019.1:13535780-13545936 GCA_037367275.1 Coranthus polyacanthus | reverse complement strand
GTGAACTGTGAGCTTCAGAAAATCTCCACTTATGGGGTTGTACATAAGAGGGGGGCATTCATATAGACTCTTCTCATAAACATGACCACATTTGAAGGCACCAGTCGGATAAAATGAAATGATGACATTTTGTATCCGAATGGTCAAAGCTCAACTTCACTGTAACATCGCAGTGTTCTGTAAAAACACCTTTTTTGCCCATTATTCAAAGCCATAAGTCGGGAACAGAGTGGCAATTTGTGACCATATGTCACATTTGGTCTGAATCCGTGACAGTAATCTTGAAAACTGTGCTAGTTCTTCTGTACTACTGGGATGAACATGTGTTTGAAGCATCCACATATTTGAATTTAGCTGCTTTGCTGCAACATCCATCTTTGAAGTAGTGTCTACTGTCATGGCTACAAGTTTGTGTTATGTCAGAATCAACGTTATTGGCCAAGCAACACATAGGAGGAACTGGACTGTGTATAGACATGGATGTAAACTGCAACCTGACTGGTTGGTGGAGACACTAAACTGTGAGATGGTAATTCTAGCTGTAAAAAGCATGAATAAATTAAGCGTCAAAGTTACCCGTGGATGACGTCAAGAGAAAAAAACAAAATATGGATGATCACATCTTACAGTATTTTGAAGTTGTGTAAAAGTAGTTTAGGATTATTTATACTTTCACTGGGGTAAAAACATGAAGATAAAACCCTGATTTGAGGCTGTTCAATGTGAATATTGTAAACTCTTCAGTCCACATTAGTAGCTTTCAGAGGCTGTCTCTGCAGTGCACAGGGAGGATGGCAGCCAGTTAAACTGGGTCATTTGGAACACCAACACATCAACCAATTATGACCAATTAATCCTACTATCTCCGCTCTGGATCTCTCTGTTTAACTGGCCTGTTCTGCTCCATTTGACAAGCATTCACTCTGACAGCTGATGTACCATTTCTTTCTCTCTTTTTTTCTCTCTCACACACTAACACACACAGTAGCTAACAATAATTGTGGCTGCCCCAGTGCCCAACAAGGCTCTGCAGCTTAAGAGTAGAGATGATTCACGTTGGCAGAGAACTCTTCAGGGTGTTGGAAAAGTCTGGAATCGCAGAGAGTCTGCAAACAGAACGAATGGCAAAATTCCTGTCACAAGTTCAGTCCCAGAGATTCAAAAGATACAGATAAACGAGCTCCGAGAACATGATGACCAAGTTAAAATCATAGATACAGCTCACTGCTCAGCCTTGCTGTCATTTCCACCGGTGGCCACTTGAAGTACTGCAGCTGAAGGAAATGCCGGTGGCCCACAAAGCGTAGACCACAGTGATAAAAGGGATATCTGTAAAACTGCTGATAGGACACCTACAGCTGCAGAAGAGTGGATATTCCTTTTACTATTTTATAACATGGAGGTGTTATATGTGTGTGCGTCCAGAACAGCTGTTTTGAAATATGTGGCTTCAGTGCAATGTAAAGTCAAGGAGTAAGTAGAGATGGGTATTGTTTTAACGCTACTACTGCTACTGTGACCGATGTTGTTTATCATACTACTTTGATGGTATTCTTATTGGTTCTTTTTGTTGGGTTCGGGTTCATATGTTTTGTATATAATTAACATTCTTTAGTAGGAGTGAGTAAGAGCAACAGCATTGTTTTGAACTAATCCCTATTATAGAGTCCGATTTTGTTACGATAGTACAAAAAGTCATAAACTGCAAAAGAAAATACAGTCTCTTTCACTCTTCACTTTTAATAATTGAATGCTTTTTATAAAACGTTATTGTTACGGTGCGGTAGTTTGCCTGCAGCCTACAAATCTCTAAATCCGCCCCTGCTCTGAGCTCTGAAATTTGAATGGCAAATCAGATGACACTCTGACCATTTCAGAATAAATTTATGAATAGACCCATAGAAAACAATCAGCTGACTAATGGCCACTTTTAATCATTAACTCGTGTTCATACTCCGATCCGGGCTGCTAGCATACATAACATATGTGGGGCAATGACACATGAACTACGAACTAAACAGTCAAACTGTGCGTTTTCTGCCTGCACTTGATGGACTGTCGCAAGGTGTTGTGACAGAATGCTCATGTTTCCACATGAGTGCAAAACACTCTTTGGACTTGTGTTAGCGAATGAAATGAACACTTAACCGTCAAGGTCTCCTGCTGAACACCAACCACTGAGCAGGATTTCTATGTGTGCCAACATGTTTTCTGTTGTGTTATATTAAAAGTTTTTTCATAAATTTGTATGATTGAATGATTGAAGATAATGTAACGAAGGACTGAAAGAAAAATGATCTAAATTGTAATTTTAAATATCGGTATCGGCCCAGAATTTTGCAACCAGTGCATCCACTATGAACACTTTGAACACATTTAGTAAGTTAGAGAAAGCCCTGAACAAATAACATCAGAAGTAATCATAGCAGAACACATCATAGTAATTAAGCCTATTACTTAAGGAAAAATATTTCTCCCTGCTCGCCAGCTAAATAGTTGGCTGATGAGCCAAGCTAAGCAGCAGCAGGAACGGTTTGTGAAGTCAATGATTCATGACAGATTGATGTAAAGTGTGTGTTTCTATTGGCCCAAATGTGGCGTGGGAGTAAGTAATGCACACAAGATGCTTGTTTTATTGCTGCAAATGGCCCCCATCTGTAGATAGGCACTTTTAATGATACAGCAAAATGTTCTGATGTATAGCAAATTCGCAGACCCCCTGGCCAAGGGTTGCGGAGCCCCACGGTTCCCCGGACCCCACTTTGAGAACCACTGCTTTATGCCACTTCTGGAGCTAAAATGCAAGCAGCTCTGCTTTGTTTTATTGCTTGTCACCATCCATCTTTCTCTTGATAACATTCCAGTAGTTTTCAGTGGGGTTCAGGTCTGGAGTTTGGATCGGTCTTTTAATATTTTCCAGAGCTGTATATTTGGAAGGATCCTTTAAACCTTCTGCAAGTCCTGATGTCTGCCTTTTTTATTGTGTTGTCCATAATTTTTCTCCATGAAAATGAAAACGTATACAAACATCAGCAAGAATTTAGCATCTACCATACTGACTTGCATTTTTGGCTGAGTGATAGTCTTATAGATGACCATTGGAAAGGACTGGTTTGGCAGCGGTTGCACTTCTGCGTCTCTGCAGTGCATCATCTGTCAGAGCTGTGGTCGATGCTGGGTCTCCCCCTCAACCAGAGGCAGAGCAGAGGATGTAGCAGTTAAGCTGTGGTGTCAACACAGCTCAGGCCCGGGTGGATCATCTGATTCCGATGCACTTCCAGCCGCCACACTGTCACTCAAGGCTGTCAATGCCTGTGGCTCTGATTAGTATCCGCAGTATGTGGACTAAGGGCCAATGTTTCATTACTGATCAATAAATCACAAAACTTGCGTTTAAAATAATGGTAATATATTGTCTGTAATCGTCGTGACATGGAATAAGAATAATGTATGTCCTGTTTCCAGTGAAGAGTGTGTCTGAGAAACTCCCGAGAAACTGAGTAAAAGCATGACCTTTTGCCTTCAAATAAGATGGGCTCCATGATGTACTTGCCGTGGCATTTGGCATTGTGAGGAAGAAGTACTAATGACATTGTTGCAAACATTTACTGAAAGTAAAAAGGAGGATCAGCTCTGAATCCGGCACAGCCTGGAGGTTTGTTGATACAGCAGAGAAATGTCATTTCTGGAGGAAATGAAATGAAAAGGACACATTCCTCTGAGGCTAACCTGCTCAGATATCCACATACAACTGATCTCCCTGGGATACACAGCTGCATCTACTCCAAAACCATAAGCTCTTACTTTGATTGGATGTGTACATCATTTTACACAAATTGGTGACTTCATAGTGGAATAAACATACATAACTATAAAAGCTAGTGTAAAAGTTGAGTTTGAAAAGTATGTGTGTGCTTGTTATGTGAAGTAAATTTCACTCTAAAATGTTTTGGGGTCTGTTTTGTGCTGGGAGCCAGTCATTTGTTGACATTAGCTAACTCCATTTCTAAGCTAGCTGTAGCTAGTGTTGCACACAGTTACTGCTGCAGAGCATCAGAAGAGGGGCGCAGAAGAACTGTACGTGGAGAAAACAGACCCAAGTTCTCTACATAGAAATCAGTGTACAGGCTGTTATCGTGGATGTAGGCAACCGAGACGGGCATTAGCTTAGAAACGGAGTTAGCTCCCAACACAGACCTCAACATAAACTTCAGATAAGCACTCAAATCTTAAAAAAAAAAGCGTTTTGTTCCTCATTCCACTGTAGCATTATAATGTTAGTGTATTAGCAACATCCAAACGGTGCATAACCTTAAATATACTCGTTACATGTAACGTATGGCTTAACTTGATCTATGGTTAGCAGCTCACATCAAGGACATTTAAAGTCTGGAGAGCGTACACCTTCAGCTGCAAGACTTCGCCGTGTAGTGAACAAAAACCCTTTGCTTTCTGGGTCTTTGGGGAAACGAATACCACATATGTAGGAGTTTTTGCGGATGACGTGCAGCCAGGGACAGCACGAACAAGCAACATACTTTTGCCATTTTAAAATATAAATTTCCATATCCTGTCTGTGGCTCTGAGCTTCAAGTGTGTTTGTGTCTTACAGAAGACATAAAGCTTTAAAAGCAGCTCACAATTTCCCCCTGGGGATTAATAAAGTGTATCTGTAAATGTTTTAATTTACAAAATAAAAAATGCTCAGTGATTTCCTGAAGCAGCAAGCCATAGTAATTGTTAGCAAACCAGCAGGAGGAAATAGTGCCTTTGTTGGGGACTAATCCACATGAGGCGCTCTAGTGAGTATTTGTGGCAGCAGGACGCAGCGGCATGTGTGGCTCAGTGATGTGTTTTTAATCATTTGTGGATACAGTGGGGTTTCCTGTTAAATGAATGTCTTTGTCAGCCTCCTCTGATAAACTCCACTTAGACTGGCATACAGTCTCTGCTACAGCTATTGATTGACCTGTTATCCATGAGCAACCGCGCTGAAGGCTTTAGCCACACAGCAGCATCACGACAGGAAACGCACAGGCTGTGCGCTTTCAAAATGTTCATTTATTAGCCGTATGCGTGTGTGTTGGTGCATAGATGTGTCCGTTTTGCTGTGTAGGTGTGCGTGAGTCATACTGAAGCCTTTCTTCCTCCTCCTGGGATACAAACAGCTGCATTAGAGCTAAAGACAGATGAGTGTGTGTGCAGGCATATGCAGGGGCAGACTGCTACGAGCAGAGCTCTGTGAGTGGCCTCACATTTTATAATTCATAATATATGGTGGCTCGGTGTAATCCCGCTGCAATTTTTCTAATGTTGTATCCCATTAATAACCTGCTGTGCACTTTGATCTGGAATTGCTCCTGTTACTGAACAAAACATGATTGTTCTGTTGGCCTGGTTTGTATGATTCAAGGACTGGACTGGAGCAAGTAAATTTTACTCTAAAATGCCAATGTTTTCATGGGGAGAAGCCTCTGCAGGAAATGAGATAGTAGAGGTACAGCTACACAACACAACATGATGGTCTTTGCAGCCAGTTTGTGACATGTCCTTGAAGAGAGACAGACGGTCTTTGTATTCAAATTATGTCCAATGTGTGAAGGAGGGGAAAAAAATCTCAAAGATCAGACTTTTAAAAAAGCACCAGCACAAGCAAATGACTCACTCTGAGCTGGGCTGTCACCATCGTTACATTTTTGCTGACATTTGTTGCATAAATAATTGTATTTTTCTGGTCTATCCAGCTATTATAGTATGAGCCTTATGAACACATACACCTTATGAAGAAGAGTCATTCATTAGCGTTGGTGGAACATGGAATGAGAAATTACAGTCCTATTTGCCTTGTTTGCTCATCAAATTGTGGTTGGCGGAACAGTAGATGTTAAGTACTTAAAGATATCCATTAATTATTAGTAATTCTCCACTCAGGTGTCATTAAACCGTAGCAGATGAAGGGGGGGCGACGAGATGACGTCGTTAAAACTCAGTCCAAGCTCAAGCAGTGGAAAATGATGTGGAGATTGAAGTATGATATTTCTGTTTCGTCCATGTTTTTTTTATACAAGTCAATGGAAACCATTCTGGCAATTATGCAAAATAATTGCAGGGAGCTCAAATAATAGCAATCAGACAATTATGTAATAATGACAATACCTGCCAAATAAGCACGGCAGCTTTAGAATAAGGCAGATACATTTAAACAAATGATCTGTTCTCATTCATCTGAAATTTTCTTGATTATCTCAGTGTCTCTTAAGCTTGTCTTAATGTACTGTATGCTATACGCTCTCTGTGTATCCTGCTTTCCCTCAGCGCTTTGGTTTTGTGTGTCAGCTTTTACATTATTTGCAAGTAAAATAGTTCAATTAAACCGGTAGGGAAGGGTTCAACAGTTCAACACTTATTTTAGGATTGAACTGACATCAGAAATAGAGCTAAAATGATCAGTCAATTTATTTGTCAGAAAATTGATGAGGAAACAGAAGTCACCAGTCTGATTATTTAACGTAATCACATGCAGTAGGTGGGTGGAAGTGAAAGAGCAGGACTTAGGGTTATCACAGTTGTATAAAACATGTGAAATACGGGAAAGTAAGTGGTTCATTTGTTGCTAAAGAGACACTACATTAGCGGCCTGATTAAGTCATCAGGGGTACGGCTGTGTACATGCACATACTTGGATTAAAATGACAATCACATTATGGGATTTACAAGGGCTCTGCTTTGATTGTATTGTCGCTTTAATCAAACCCTGTTTATCCTTTCTCTGTATTTTCACTCAGTTGTTACCAAAGGCCAACAACCATGGCTTGAAATGAAGGCAATGCAGAAGTGTCTTAAAGTGTAACACCACTGGCAGCCACTAGATGCTGAGTCCAAAAAATCCTTGCTGCAACTGATGGCTTTTCTCTAGAAATACTAATACTACTAATACTAAATTTTTTCCCAAGAGTCCATATGGTCTCGTTCACTTTAGTTGAACTGTCTAGTGTACTGGTGCTTCTTTTGTAAATTTTTGCTCCGTTAAAAAGATTTTAAGGCTAATAGAAGGCTTTGATGTTTGATTTAACTCCAGTCTCTCTTGTCATTTGATTAAGTGAAAAAAACATTATGTTTTATGCATATATTTTATATAATCATCTGCAAACACAGACCCACATTCAATCCATTAATAAAAATGCCTGCTTTCTGAACTCTGCTCTGCAGGTTGGAGTGGGTGGAGATCATCGAGCCACGCACGCGGGAGCGTATGTACGCTAACCTGCTGACGGGCGAGTGCGTCTGGGACCCTCCACAGGGCGTTCGCATCAAGCGGACCGGAGACAACCAGTGGTGGGAGCTGTTTGACCCCAACACCTCACGCTTCTACTACTACAACGCCTCTACCCAGCGCACAGTATGGCACCGGCCCCAGGGCTGCGACATCATCCCTCTGGCCAAGCTGCAGACGCTGAAGCAGCACACCGACACCACCAGCCCCCGCCCTGCGAGTGGAGGAGGAGGGAGAGCGTCCGCCGACAACAGCCCGGGACGGAACAGCGGGGTCAGCAGAGAGGGAAGCACCTCCTCGTCCCTAGACCAGGAGCTGTCCGACAAACAGGGCAACAGAGAGGAGGCAGACAGGTAAGACTGGTAGAGGCCTGCTGAGTCAGCTGACCAGCAGACAACAGGGTCAGTCCCAGTAGAGGGCTCGGTCAGACAGTATTGCGCTTCTAGACAATATGATTTATTTACCTTATCAAAAGCATTAGTGTACTGTGCTGGAAACTAAATAAAGCCAAAATAACGTCTGAGCTCGATTAAACCAGCCACGGGATGACCTTATTAATCACAAACCTTCCACTGAGCTCAGATAAACCTCTACATGCCTGCAGTCTAACTGGGTCCCTGGGCACTGTGACAATATGGAAAAGCATCACTTAAGTAGGCAGTCGAGTATTTGTAAAAAAAAAAAAAATAAAACACAAATATGGGTGTTGTACTAATACCACACAGTGAAAATACTTCACTTCAAGTAAAAGTTCTGCATTCAAAACATGTCTTCGGTTAAAGAACGTGTTATCAACAAAATGTACTTAAACTATGAAAAGTCAAAGTTGTGCAGTAAAATTGTCCCTGTCAGTGTTTACTATTATACATGATGTTTTTGGATTCCTATTACTGCTGCATTCATGTGTGTGGTGCATTGTACTGCTGCACATGGTTCATGTTGAGCTCATTTGAACTACTTTATATTAAGAATGGTAAGATTCCCCGATTTGCAAGTTCAGTGCGCAAATGGCGTGGTTGAAAAAGTCTGCATCCACTTTAGGATGAAATCCAAATAATTTTTTTTCTAACATCTTTGCATTGCTAAAATCAGATTTTATATATACTGTATATATAATTATTAGTAGAGAACCTGTGCCTTCATGAATTAGAAATATGGTCAGTAATTTTATATTTAGCAGTTGACTGATTTGTCTCCTCTAAACTGTTTTCTCAAGTGTGTTTCTCATCTCCACTACAAGTGGCTAATTCTCACCAAGACTTCCACGGTTCTAAACAAAGCCTACGGCTGCCCCGGAGGCTGACGTGTGTTATGAAAGTCTTTCTGGCTTGTGAAAAGGTTTGTGAAAGGGCCAACTGTTTTTACAAGTGAAAAAGAAACAGCTTACTGATTTTGCAGAGAAACAAATATGTGAAGTAAAAATATCACTTTTTAGTTCATTTCTAATTTGCTGCTTGCATAAGAACCACCAAAGAAATCAAACTAACTATATATTGAATTGCACAGCATCATATCCTCAGTGATGCGGTTTTCACAGTACAGGAAAGGGATGAAAAAGTCTAATCTGAAAAGTAGCTATAGCTATCAGACAAATGTCAGTGCAGTTAAAAGTACAATATTTGCCTCTGAGATGTAGTGGAGTAGAAGTATAAAGCTGCAGACAAGTACTTTAAATGTGTACATAAGCAGTACTTCAGTACTTCAGTTTTCTATGTGGGGATTTTCCAGTCGTAAGTGTGTCTAAATGCAGTCTACATGTTTCATGTTGAAGAGTAACTTAACGCTAAAGTTCGTCTCATCATGTCATCTCTCTAAGTGTGTGTTTCTGAATTTGTAAGTCATATGTATGTATAGAAAAATAATCTTATGAAGTAAAAAAAGATGGATGTATCCCTCGAACCCGGACGGCACCTGCTACTGAAGTGGAACAGCTTTACATTACGCTGATACTGCCTGTGCACCCATGTGTTCATTTAATATCCACATATAAAAAGTATGCATTAAGACTGATGACAAGGACGTGGAGGGCCTCCCTTTGACTTGTGGTAACAGTAGTTTTACTTTGACGCATCCTGGATGTTTTTTTCCTCTTTTATTTACTGACATGTCACATGCTCAATAAACCAGCCATGCCAGCATCTTATATTTGAGTTGAAATAAAAAGTGTTTTGTCATTTAAAATGATCAGGTCAACCTACATGGATGTAAACTGTAACTTGACTGATCGGTGGAGGCATTTAACCACAAGGCGATAATTCAGCAGTGTATCTATGGGAATTTATTTGTAATGGATATCAACTGTAAGACGCTGAATCTAAACATCTAAAATAATCGGTTTGAGTTAGTCATGGCTCAGAGAAGGAGTGTGATTTTTGACCCAAATGATGTCACTCTGGCCCGAAGGGTTAATGCGTCATCGCCCCCTCTGTTTCAGGGTCCTCCTGGAGGTCTTACAATCACGCGCAAAGACAGAAACCTCCCCTTAGAGACAGAGGGTGACAAAACAGAAAAAAAAGCTACGGAGAGTGGAAATGGGGTCACAGTATCGGTTATGTTCCACATGACTTCTCTCTGTGTCACTGTCCCACCCTTTCCTCTCGGTTTCTGTGAATGTCCGTTCCTTTTCTTCCTCTCTCACCTCTCCTTACACTACAGTTTCTCTCTCTCTCTTTCACCTTCAGCATCCTATCATCACCCCCCCCTCCCCCTCTCTGTCTAACCGGTCTTGGTTTGCTGGTTTGCTATAAACTGCTGCAGTCTGCAGTGATTGGTGGATATGGCTGCCTGGGGTCACCGTGTCCTGTAAATGTCTTCTATGCTCCAGGACACTACACACGCACACAGACATACAGACACACACACACACACACACACACACACACA
>JAPQRN010000019.1:13518211-13535680 GCA_037367275.1 Coranthus polyacanthus | reverse complement strand
ACACACACAGACACACACAGAGTACACAGTCTGCTCTCGTCAGTTATTCACATCGTACACTCTGCAGAACAGCAAATCACCACTTTTAGAGACAATTACACACTCTGGCCGTGTGGTGCTCAAGGAGAACAATATGTAGTGACACAGATTAGTCAGGCCAATACTGCCATTTTATTAACAAGGCTAAATGGTGAGCTGGCTGCTCCTACATACTGCTTTCACTGTCAAATGTGGGGAAATGTGTTTAAAGGGTTCATTCGCTCAGTAAAGTTCTTGAGAATCTTTTCAGTAGATCTCAGTTTGTCTTGTTTATACATGTTGCGTTTTGACTTGATGGTGGTATCAGATGAAAGGTCAGGGGTCACGAGACACACTGCACATCAAACCCTGTAGGGACCGCGAATGTCAGTTGTCATCACAATCTGGACAGTAGTTGTCAAGGTGCAACAATAGCATGGCCATCATAGGATCTGCTGGAAGGAGAGCAAATATCAGATCTTTGATCAGTCTGTTTCCACTTTGAGGTACACCTGTACTATTTACTGCAGTGCTTCGTAAAGGTCTAGCATAAGGGTCTGAATGCTCCCTTCAGGTCCACTTATGAGCCAAACTCTCACCCATTTAGTTTCAACCCTGTCAGTGGTTTCAAAGTGTTTATGATTGATGTACTCATCAGTTATGATGAGTCCATGTGTCCATCTGTCCTACATTGGGCCAGAGCAACAGAGAGTTATTGGCAATTGTAGATGTTTTCAGTCTCCGCTATTGAAGAAAACACAATAAAATCATCTTTTGTCATCCAAATAATTGTGGTAATTACCTACTTTTTCACTCTGTATCACCATCGGGTCCAGCATTTCTCTTTTTATTTGTCCCATTATAATCTTTTGAAAGAATAATGAGAAGTTGAAATGTTTCATGACTTCATGGCCTTCCTAATGCACCACTCAAGAGACAACAACCACAGCTTGAAATTAAAGGCAGAAGTATCTTACAGTGTAAGAATATACCATACATCAATACCACTTACGACTGCTAGATGCTGGCTCCAAAAAAAGCTTGGCTGTAAGTGTTAGAATTTAGCAAATAGCTGAAATTACTTGGTGGAGTTTTCTAGATTTCCTAGTTAGCAGTTTGGCCAATGTTTTCAGTAAATTAGCATTAGTGTTAGCTTGGCAAGTTTCACCCTTCACTCCTCCTCTTGTCCAAATATGGACACTTCTGATCCCAAAAACCCAAAATTCCAAACTTGAGGCTTTGAAACGGTAGTCCACTAACAAATAGATGACCTTCACTTCTTTGATGCTCTTAGTGGCTCCACTAAAACATCAAAACTGCCCATATGCTTATTATTGCACTTTGTCCACTCTGATAAATCTCAATTTTCACACATGCTATACATGATAAATAAGTTCAAAATTGAAACATTTTTCTCACAATTTTCAGGGTGACGCTTACTCAAGCAGCACAAAAGCACTCTTTGCCCTTTCTTAGACACCTTTAGTATATTTAAAGCTACTTCTGCTGCTGTTTGACTCTCGTGATGCTATATTTACAGTTGGGAGGCATCCAACTGTTTAGTGACTCTCAGCCATTCCAGCCGATGCACCTGTATCTACTGCCTCTTTACGGTTGTATGGCTCTTTTCCCCACTGCCTAGTTTTTAAGCACAGTGTCTATTTTTGCCAGAGCAGTTTGTGTTTTTGAAATGTGTGTGCGCGCATTCAAACTTCCAGTCACGCGAGAGAGAGATCAAGAGAGAGAAAGATGATAGTGAGAGGGAGAGGCAGATAGGCAGGGAAGATATCAGAACTAGTTTTATTTTACTTTCCAGTACTCCGTTATTAGCTGTGTTTCTACACAAATTTGGTCTTTCAGGTTTGGTTTTAAATATTGTCAATTCAAAGTCAGGTTGATGTAAAGAAAGAACCTTGACATGATGCTCAGAACCTGCATTCATCAACTGTCAAAGTACACACACATACACAAGTAGAAGCAAATATTTTCTGATGTCGTGACCAGCATTTAGTTGTCATATTGAGACTCGCAGCAGGCCATTTAGTGTGGAGGCTGAGCACCAGCGTTGATTCTCTCCAGAGACCACCTTCAGTCCGTTAAGGAGAGCAGGACAGGCAGTTTGTCAGCACACACAGCTTCCTCTCTGACAGATGGAAGCAATTGACCTCTACACGGCTCTAACTCCCTGCACACACCAAGGATCCTATTAAAGAGAGCAGGGACGAATGGAGAGAGGCCAGACAGACAAAGATGAAGTAGTAAGGGGACGAAAATGAAGAGTGAAAGTGGTTCATAGACATGTTAGTCTGTATGTTTGTCCTTCAGAGGACGAGGAGGACAGAAACTAAAGGTCAGATTTACCAAGCAGGGCAAATTACCGCAACGTCACAATCCAAAAAAAAATTGCACAGAATGGAGTGGCAAATTAGCGTAGGGTCGCACACAGACTTGATGAGGATGCGGGTATTCTCCTTACAACATAAGTGCAGCTTGTTACTTGTAATCTGTCAAACATGATGTAATTGTAGGTTTTACACATGTGCTTCTCTCAGGAAACAGCATAGCAACGTAGACTAAAGAGAGGCAGCGGAAGGAGAAGTTTTCTACGATAGAAATAGAGGTACTGGAGGAATGTAACACACTGGAAACATTGTGCGCTGTCCATGGTACTGAACTGTGAAAAACGATCTCAATTTGAATAAACATTTCATACATTTCATTGCATTTTATTTCGTGAGTTTTTTTTTTGTGTGTGAAGGATGACATGAAGCCTTACTACACTTGAAAATAAGAGTTTATTAAACCCCTTATGGGAGAGTTTTGTGGCCATTTGGGAAAGTTACCAGTTACCTCTGCACTCTTTCCATTACTGACCTCAGAATCAGGGACAGGGGAATATGCAAGCTGTGAAATCCAGCCACAGAAACCATGATAGGTTGAAAAGAACCAGAGGTACAGCAGGCATTATGAGACTGGTTGGAGGTTCCAGGTCTTGTTTGATGTCTTCCAGCAAATTAAGAACAACATGGCTTTGCAATCAATATGTTCTGATAAGCCTTCCTCTGGCATTCCAAATAAATGAACACAAGTGGAGAAACCACTTTCTGTTCTCAGCAGTGCCTCCTCCATGAGCAGTGATCACAGCCATGTTGGGTGCAAAATGGGTTAAGACATGCTTTTTTCACTGTTAATTAATAGCTCAATTGGCAGTAAATTGACATCTACAAACCTCCCCAAAACTGTGTGGGCTGAAAGGGAAACTTCTACAAATACATAAGCAATAAGGCCAGAAAAAATAACTGTGTCCACATCTTTTCACTGTGCATCATTAATAACTTCTGACAGCCATTTTTTAACCCCAAAGGAGGGTGTGCGCTGCTCTACATCTGAAGTGTCTGAATCAGAATCACTTTGGTCAGAGTTAGATAGATGGTAAGATCAATAGAAATTGATTAGAAAATCAGGAAGTGTACACAGAACAACAGAGGACATTAAATCCAGCGTAAAGACCTGCATACACATATATCAATCATTGATCACAATGAACATAAACAATCTGCGGTAAAGGTCCTTAATACGTGACAAATTTAATTGACTGCAAATCATAACAAGATTTACAGACGTGTATGATGTTATATGTCAATGTTGCTCACATATGTCCAGCCAACATATACCAAGTTGAGTGTCACCACTCTGTAACTTTCAGAAACTGTATGTGTACAACGTATACAACACAATTCCATGATTCCTACATTGAACAACCAGCAGCAACTTACTGAGTATGAGATGGTATTATGTTGTCTTCCCTAATGTTGTAGCTGCAGTAAGACATAATGTGTTATGTAAGTCATTACAAATAACCACAGGCGGTGGGATATTGTTCAGCTTTGTTTTTCTCCATTTGTGTCTTCATCCCATTCATATTTCATTGTATTTGTCTTTGATCTGTACAGACTGAACCAAACAGAAGAGGTTTTCTCAGAACTTCGGTTGCAAGAATGTGAACTGAATATGCCTTGATGCTTGTATACACTGTATAATCACATATACGTGCATACACCTTCATCTACACACAACATAACATGAAGAAATGTGTACATAATGTCAGACAAGAAAGAAAACGACCAACAGCAAAGGGCCAGAGGGAACCCATCACCACATCCTCTCTCAAACCATAATTTCCCATCAGAAAAGTCCAGTCTGTGTGTTTGTGTTGCTTCTAACAAACCGGATCGGGATATTTGATTTGATTAATGTCCTATTGTTTGTTCAAGCATTTAGAAATATCAGATTTAGAAATGAGTCTTTGATCTATTAAATATCACCGGAAAACAGACGAATAAATAAAATATTTAAAAAATGAAATAATATGTGCATGTCTAAAATGTCTAAACGTAAAATGTCTAAAACCTGTTTGACATTATATTTCATCTTTTTCTCTGTGCACGTTGCCATATTCTGCTTTCAAAGTTCCACTCCAGTGACTCAGCAAGTCATAAAACATCCCGAATTGTCGTTACAGAAAGCCAAGGAAACTCATGTCTGGTCTTTCTTGCAAACTGTTCAAAAGTTACTTAATGTTTTGTAAATCATGTGCGTAGCATCAACGCTATTCTCCAGAGGGTTAATGCCTATTAATGTTAATGCCAACTACATGTATTATATGAGTCTGGACAGACGGGGATAGAAACTGCAGTTTGACTGGTTGGTGAAGGCAAACAACCATAACGCATTAATAATAGTTTATTGAATTTAATAATGATTAGATCAAAGCAATAGGCCCTAAGAGGCTGTGGTTTACAGTGACTTTAGAACAGCTAAGGGTCTGTGCTGCACTAACCCTGAAACCCCTTCACTGTTCTATAATCACTGTAAATCATGGCTACTTCATAAAATAAAGACATAGCAACAAAGACTTCAAAAAATGTATTGATACCAAACAACCTTTCTTCTGAAAAGCAATGTAGTTCTTCAGCAACATTTTGCAGAATGGTTGCCAAGCAACACACAGATGCAGCAACACATAGACACAGTGGAAAGCACGCTTAAAGATTGGGCTGAACATTAACATTTATCTGGATGTTGCTTTTAATTGTGCTATTTTTGAAGTAGTGTTCATTTGTGTTAACGCTCCTCTCTGCTGCTGCAAGGCTGTTTGGCTGTTTGATTCTTAGTTTTGATTGTGCGGTGCCAGAAGCGAGGATATTGCTCCAAAATCTTCTCTCATTGCAGTTTGGGTGTAAGATTGCAAGGGCAATTTTCATTTCTGCTTTGTCACTTACATGATTTCCGCGCCTCTAGGCAGCATCAGTGAGTTTTTTGTACAGTTCTCCACACACCAGGTCTGAAAACAGTGAACAGTTTATCAGCTCTTCGGTTTCTCTCCCATTAATTTCTGCGCCTCCTTTCCTTTTTTCATATCCTTTTTTTATCCTGGGCATCACATTTTGAAACAATTTGTTTGGTGTTATAATACTGATATAATGCGGTCATAGGTGTTTGTATAAAGAGTATTTTACCACAACTTTGAACACGGCTCGGCCAAATATAATAAAGAACTAGAACTAGCTGTTTTATGAATTCATTTCTTTTTCTGCCCAGAAGCACACCAATTCAAGCAATTCTTCACTGCAAATACAATTTTGTAAAACATTCACCAATATGATGGCCATTACAATCCAGCTCCTGTTTAGATTAAAAGTATGAATTGCTCAAATGAAAAAGGGAAATGCGACCAGTGTGGAGACATAAGAACGTGAAGGGGATGGATCAGGTTAACACTGCCCCGACAGAGACCGATGGAGACAGATTGAAGGCGATGAGGAATGTGTAAATTGATTTGAAGGTCAAATGATTGTGAATAAATTATGGGTAGTTGGTAGTTATCAGAAAGGTGAAAAGGCAAGCAGAAAAAAATTGGACAAATGATGTAGAGAGCTTTAGAGCGGAGCGATGGATGGACTTAAAGGCTGTGTGAGTGCGCAAGCTTGTGCCCGCTCAGCCCCGTGATGCCTCATCGTACCCTCTTTGTCTTCGTTTTACACACATATGCATATTGCCATCCTCAGTACACAAACACTCACACTGCCACTATTCAGTGCTGGCCCTGGGGATGAGTGTGGAAGTATTTGGAAACGGAGGGTGGCCAATACGGCAATCGATTTCACACTCCCCTCCCTCTCCCTGTTTCACCTCTTGTTCTTCCTCCCACACTGCTCTCTCCCTCCTCCGCCTGGTGTCTGACAAACAAGCACAATTTGAGGCCCACACACTGAAGGGGATGAAGGAGTGAGAGTGAAGTGATGAGGTAAAGGTCTGTCGCCGCTACAGGCTGCTGTTAGCTGGGTTTTTAGCAGTGATAGTGTCCCTCCATCACATAGTATTTTCTCTAAAAGCTACAGAAATCCCTCTTGTTAAAATGAGCTGTGAGTGCGCTTATTTAAGCCCTTATTCTGAAAAAGACAATATCTGTACTAAGCTGTTAACATGGCTAATGAAACTGAATATTCCATTAATATTCCTGTTTACATGCAGCTGTGCATATTCACATTAACAGTGCCCTACTAACATGTCTTTAGAAGTTTTCCTCTGGTGGTAGAACACAGCCTTCAACCACCTCCTTGAAACGGACCTTGCAATATTTGCTCATATCCACAAACCTGTTGATACTAAAGTATTTGATAATCTGAAAAATGGTATGTATTGCTTTACCTATGAAAATACAGCGCTAGAAAAAATTAAGAGACCACTGGTTTTACTATTTAGAAATGTAATATAAATAGTAAATAATACAATATATACTATTTACTTATAGCAGTACATGTAATATATAATAATATAATAGCACAGATGCCTCCAGTTGTAACTGTAACACCTTGTCTACATTGAACATGTATTGTATACTGACAGCAGCTTAAAGTGGTATACGGGAAATTACTTAGTAATATTAGTAATCTTATTCCTTACACAGTCTGTAAATATCAAATTACCCATATTACACAAATTCTGTGAAAAGGTTTCAAAGCATTGTGCTGGGTCCAAAAACTAAAGGCGCAACGTGACTCCAGAGCGAAAGCTCATCATCTGTGTTTTACCTCACACAATAAATGCGATACATGTACCTCTATACATGCGCTGCATATGTAGCCACTAAAGAGAAACATTCTGTGGAACATCTGCTCTGAACAGTGAACAGTCTGCATACCTTATGTGTTCAGTGTAGGCAAAGCGTAAGCCATTACTATTCATAGAACATAATGCTGAAGAACTCATGCTTTGACAAAAGGTTGAGGATTATTACTACAGCCACAGGTTTATGAGGGGGTACCATGTAGGCAGCATGAAGAGCACACCGGGCTTTAATAACATAGCTTATGATATCAGGCCCTGTAGAGTGAATGTGACAGACAGCTCTTTATCATTGTGCCCCCCTGACACTTAATTAAATCTTCGCTCCTCTTCTCTCCTCTCAGGACTTCTCCCTTCAGGTGGAACACTGGTACAAAGGAGCGGATGCTGATTAAGGTAACAGACAGAGAGCCCAGCTTTTTGGCCCACCAGGGAAATGGTTACTCCCCCTGTGACCCCCCCACCACGCCTGGGGCTCCCCCTGGAGGAGGCACCACCTCACGAACCCGCCGATCCTCTGGAGGCAACCCGCCCTCTGAACCTGACGGCTCCCCTGTTCTCTACGCGGATCGCCGCCAGTCTCCCTTCCTGAAGCGGGCCGAGCTGGGAGGCACGGGCACCCACCGTCGCTCCTCGGCTGACTCTCAGCCTCCGTCGCCTCGCTACGCCTATGAACCTCCACTTTATGAGGAGCCACCTTCAGAGTACCAACCCCCTCCCATCTACGAGGAGCCTCCCACCGACATGCACCTCTCAGACTCCTCCTCCTTCTACGGCACTGGCAAGTCGCCTGCTCGCAAGTCCTCCGCCCCTCTCTATCATTCTCCCAAGCAGAGCCAGTCACCTTATGGCCAGCTGGTTCTGACCCGCCAGAAGTGTCCCGAGAAGACGCAGAGTCTGGAGTACAGTCCTGTGGGGAAGGAATATGTGAAGCAGCTGGTCTACGTGGAGCAGTCTTCTTCCAGCCCTCGCTTTAAGACTGCAGACCGCCTGCTGCGTTACGGGACTACAGGAGGCTACGGTGGCTCTTATGGAGGGTCCTATACTCTGCAACACAGCCAGTCTCTGATCAGGGACCCCCGCCTACTGCTGGACTACAGTGGCGAGGGTGGTGAGGGAGGCCAGAGGCTGCTTTATGAGGACTCCATATCCTGGTCGTCAAGCCAGACCCACACTCTCTCGTCCTCCTCTACAGGCGGGCCCGGGGCGTTCTCTCCTGGTGGAAACCGCAAACGTAAGAGCCGCAAGCCATCCCTCCCCCAGGAGTTGGCACGCTGTGGGGCCCCTGAGGGGGAACTGGCAGGGACAGCGTCAGAGGCCATGCTGGCTCAGGCCAGGCTGGCGTGGGAGGCCCAGCAAGTGATGAAACAGAGGAGCAGTTGGGACTCAGGGCAGGGAGGTGTAGGGTCGGGGCAGGGTGGTGGCTCTAAAGATGGCTACGAGAGCGATGGAGCAGTGCCTCTGCCGTTACCGGGACCCGTGGTGAGGGCATTCAGCGAGGATGAGGCGCTGGCGCAGAGCGACGGACACCACTGGAAACGCAGCACCTTCGACCGCCTCGGCTTCCCTCAGGCCCTGCTGGAGAAAAGCCTCTCTGTCCAGACCAACCTGGCCTCCCCAGAGCCTTACCTCCACCCTTCACAGGTACTGCAGCATACAGATTTTAGGACAGTTTCACTACACTGATACGGCTGTGCAGTATGACCAAAATTTCATGATAGAGGTCATTTCATATCCATGCATATCACAATATAGCGTATTTCCTCAAAGTTCAACAAACCACATCATCACTCGATTGTGAGGCTATAAGGATATTAGTTTAATCAGAGAAATCTTGTCAACAATACCTTTTAGTAAGCTGAATGTTCTCAACTGTCCCTCCCTACCCCATAATTTCTCTTCATCTCCTGTAGCTACTAGGAGCTTAGGATTCCTGTTTATATATCTATCTATTTTTTGGCTTAGCAAAGTCAGGAGCTGGAATTTTGATGAACACAGGCTTTGGTGTCCTCCTGTGTTACAGCCTCAGCCTGCTGTAAAGCCAGGGATGCTGAGCCTTTGATGGGCTTACGTAATAGTCCCACTGCTCCTTGGTCGAGATGCAGACCCTGTCACTGCACCTACTGTAGCACCATGCTCAGGAAACGCACACATGCATAACAGTTTCTGTTTACTGTATCAGCTGCTCATACCACATGAGCTTCATCAGTATATGGAGTTTTACCAGTTGCCATGGAAATGCAGATGCTGAGATTCTCATTTCAACTTAAAATACTTCTCAATAATTGAAATTTAATTACAGATATTTCCATGACTACAGGATAAACTCTGCTGATAAGAGGATACAGTATAATTAAAAGCTCCAGAATAGCCACTGAACAATCATGGAGGTGAGACTGTTGTGTCAGGTGTTTATATCATGCTGTATAGACCAGTATTTACTTAAGAACGGCACTGATAACAAATCTCTCCTGCCTGCGAATTATAGGCCAGCTAGCGCTAAGTAGTGTGTTCATACGAGAAGTTGACATTAATGTGATCACACACAACTATGTGTTGACATTTATCAAGTAGCCGAAATTACTTGGTTGCAGTTAACATTCAGTGTTAGCAGTAGTGTAGATTTCACCCTTTGCTCCTCTCCAGCTCAAGGTTTTTAAATATGTCCACTGTGCATCTCTATAGGAAGTGATGTCAGGCGGTCGAGTGGTCCCTATGACTTTTAAAATGCGATATCTCAGTAATGGTATGAAAGAATGATGCAGAATTCCGCATCAACATTCACTTGGATGCAAGGATGACCCGAAATGATTTTGGTGGCCAAAGGTCAAAGGTCACTGTGACTGCATGTCTGTCTATTCTTATGAGCATGATATCTGAGGAACACTTTGAGGGAATGTCTTCAATTTTGGTACAAATATTCACTTAGACTCAAGAATGTAATGATTAGATTTTGGTGGCCAAAGGTCAAGGTAGTTGTGACCTCACAAAAGTGCTAGTCATTGAGGGAACTGCATATACAGTTTATGATACAATGGTAGTGGACGCATCTAATTGAACTTCTGGTTCTTGTTGTCCAGATGGTCACTCCTGGCTCCAGAAAGCCAAGATGGTAGTATCCAAAATGCAGACTTCCAAACGGTAGCTCACAAACCAGTGGCTGACATCATGGTGGCTACGTCCAATTCTTCAGTTTAGCTCAAATCTTAAAGATTGGGGCACAGGAGCATGGGATTTGCTCTTCATCCATCATCAGAGTTAAGACTGTAATGTGTGTTTCCCTAGCACTATTTACAAAAGTAAGAAAATGTCTGTATGTCAAGAATGTCCAACCTCACAGTGAGTTAGTTCTAAACACAGCTGACCCATATTTTCCATATTTTTTGGTAATGTTTAAGTGTGATGAAAAGAGCAAGAGTTGAAATGAAGACATAAGCACTGGTTGGTTTGACATGTGCCTTTATCTGAGGCCTCAGAGGCCCAGAGAGATAAGAAGACTGAGAAAGCGCTAAGCCAAGAGGAAAATAGGCTGTCGCTGCCTCTCTGTCTTTTTTTATTCAACACTGCAGCGCCTTAGTTTAAAGCCAAGAGTGTGAAGAGTGGAATCTGTTGACAGGATCCACCTTTAGAAGAGCTGTAGAAAAATGACTGAGGACAGTGTGGAGGATGAAATTAAATGAACAGGCAGATAGATTTTATTCAGCAGCAAGGACTGCGGACGCCAGGACAGCTGTTATGTAAAACTGCAGCCATCATTAGTGGAAGTGAATGTCACAACAGTCAGCAGGGATGTGGTGGGGAAGGAAATCTCACTTACTGCCCCCTTCTGTGGAGTGTTTAATAAAGGAACAGTTCAGCATTGATAGAAAGACTGTTGTTAGCGTATTAACGTGGTTACCACTCACATGTCACAGGAACATGGTTAACTTAAATTAGCATAAGACCTAGTATTCCCAGAGTAAAAAAAAGTAGCACTAAACTTCCATAGAGACTTTTTGCTTTTATAATACAACAATATGACAGTAGTCTCTCAAAAAGATGAGAACATAAAATCCACATCATAAGGGGCATTTTGTCCCATTACGCCAGAAATCTGGAAATGGAGTATGAGTTTCTGGCACAACTTCACCTATTTCCAATGTTCATGGAGAAGAGTCAAAACTCAAGAGGTCAAAACTCATGCTAGACTCGTAGTATGTAGAACCACCTTATTGTTAGATCAACCTGTTGAGTCTTGACCTCTTCAGAAACCTGAAAGCATGCATCATGTTTTTTAACAATGTTAGTCTAATCAAGGCATTGAGGAACAAATGGACCCTTTGTTACACTGAAATAACCTTGTGGATATTGACGTATTAACACGTCAGTAATAATCCTCTCCTGTGTGCCAGGGAAACTCTCAGCTCTTTAACTGTTCTGCAGCAACACAGAGATGAGTGACATTTTCTGTTTCTTCTCTCCATCTCCGTCTTACTTCTTCTCAGTCGGAGGACCTCGGAGCCTGTGCCCAGTTTGAAGCCAGTCGAAATGCCAGGAATATGATGCCGAGCGCCAGCTGCGGCGTTTTCCCAGAATTCACCCTGAGAAAGCCCTCCTCAGAGACTGACATTGAGAACTGGGCGTCGAAGCACTTCAACAAACACACACAGGTACTGAAGAGGGTGTTTGTATGTGAATTGGAATTGCATAACCATCTCACACATCAAAATGTGTAATTATATTATTAACTCTGTTTCAAAAGAGGCACTCCACTGATTGAACACAAAGGTCTGAAGACGTCATCAGGCTTCTTTTGCTTAGGCATGGAAACTGGAAGTAGCTGGCAGACTGTGACACACAGTGAGAATGAAGTTTGAAAGATGTGGTCATTTGTCGAACAGAAAGGGTCAAACTAAACATGCTTTTAGGCCCCTGACATATACATGCTACCAGAAAAAGCTGCTGTGGCCCTCCATGTTCTATACAACTAGTATGTTAACATAATTTAACAACATGCTCCTTTACTAACTTCATGCATGACAGATGTCAATTTATGAGTGAAACTGAAATAAACGAAAGACAGAAAGGTATTTTACCTAACAGAACAAAGATATTGTATGATTACAACGCAGCTAACAATGTGCTAAAATTAACCATCAACCATCAGATCATGAGTAAATGATATGCTAACATGGTAATACATTAGCATGTAATGTTATTTCAAATTAGCATCACTGTAAATCAGAATGTATTACTGTTAAAGGTTCAACATGTAAAATGTGTGTGTGCTTCTGTGCTTACATGAAGTTTGTGTTGGATTCTGTGTTGCGGGACATTTCAGGACGTTAGCTAACTCCCATTTCCAAACTAATGGTAGCTAGTGTTGTACAGTGTTTCTGCTGTAGAGGAGCAGACCAGAGGGATCAGGAGCGTGTATAAGGATTTTCGTTAAAAAAGTGACCCGAAGTATTCAGACCCGAGTCTCTCATGCAGAAACCGTGCACAGGCTGTTAGCGAGACAGTCGTTAGCTTAGAAAATGAGTCAGCTGACATCGACAAATGACAACACGTAAGCTCACAAGCACGTGCAAATCTTACATATTGAACCTTTAATGTCAATCTACAAACCGACAAACTAATGCTACACATGAAAAGTCGATTTAAGTCATTTTAGCCTGAAATGGTAAACAATCAAAAACAGCCATTGCTTTCAAAAGCGTAGAACAAATGTAAGACACATCTGTGCATCCACACGTTTACTGCTGGGCTCCTCTCTATAATGCATAAATTCAGTACGAAGCGAGATGATACTGTTTTTATCCTTGTAGCATTTTCAGCATGAATAATGATCAGTTAGCACAAGCAATATACAGTAACCTTTTACTGACCGAAATCAGAGCTCAGAACAGTCTATGATAATCTCTGTATGTATGTATATATGTATGTATGTAAGAACATTGAATTGTAAATTGAAATCTATTTATGGCTCCAAAAACAATGGCAAGGCCAAACAAGAAACATACTCCGGTCTTCAGTCAGTATAACACAAACCTGTACGCTCTTGGAACATGTATCACCATGGTTTGCTTTCCATTGTGCAAAACCTGACCTTCACCTAGATGATTTTCTGTTTTTGTCTAATGATGATTGCTGTGAACTGTAGTTTTAATCCCCCAGACACTGTAACCACAAAATATGCAATCATGTGAACAATGACACTGACAGCACAGCCATTGTCTAGTCAAGTCAGTAAAAACAACAACAACAACAAGTATATTGTGTGGTTTTGGTGTTTTATGGGATTTCACATGTTTTCACATCCAAATCTGGATTACCACCTAGGCAAAGTGGGACCACAGAATCCCAGGAGCAAAACATTCCAGGATTACTTTGAGTCAGCTGGTCTGTGTCTATTTAATAGAAACAGTGTCTGAATATTATATAGTGTCAAACAACAACAAAAACCATAAGGTGGCCTTTCGAGCCTCCTTGAAGCTCTTAAACCCCCCTAAGCCCTTAAACCTTTATTTTGTAAGTGTTTAGATTGTTTGAGGCAGAGGTCTTGCTATCGCATTTGGTTGAGCTCTATTTTTTGTCTACACTCACACATGCAGTTGTTTGTATTTTGACATTTTGGTTGGTTGGAGCGTTTGGAGGGAGTTCAAACAGCAGTTGCCCTTTCAGTTTGTCTTTTTCTCTGCCAGTCACTCTTTTGTTTCTCTGTCCTTTCAGGGTTTGTTTAGGAGAAAGGTGTCCATTGCCAACATGCTGGCCTGGAGCAGCGAGCCCATCAAGAAGCCCATGATCGTCACCTCAGACCGTTCCGTAAAGAAGGAGGCAGTGGACATCTTCAAACTCATCCAGACCTACATGGGAGACCGTCGGTGCAAGGCTGACCCCGTCTGTGTGGCTCTGGAGGTCTGTAGACACCTCCAGCCTCTGCTCTGTCTCGGCTCTGTGTAGAACCAGGAAGTCCTTACTGACTCTGTCGCTTGTCACCTCGGCATCTCTCTGTACACAATGTCATGTGTGTCCATGTCTTTGTTGTGACACTCAGTTACATAAGGACCCTTAGGAGCCGAATCCTGTAATAAGGAGATGATGAGCAACCGGTGTTCCCAAAATGAATCAAATCAATTGACTCAAAGCAACACATGCTTAGCATGCCAGATGGTGCCAAACTTTGGTGAACTGGCAGAAACTAGAAACTAATTTGGTGAGAAACGAAAAAAAAACAGGGAGAGAGAAAAGAAACAGCAGAAGATGGAGATAAGAAGTAGAGCGAGTGTGTGGGTATGAACAGAAGGAGAAACTTTTGATAGGTTGTCTACTCATTGTATTCAGCATCATTAGGTTTATTAGTGAAGTGTTAAGAACTACAATGTAGACCAGAATCTCTGCTAACTGGCTAATCTTTCTGAACAGATAGGGATTGGAGCACTTGTTAAGGTTTAGTTGGCCCGTCCACCACTTAGGTTCAAATCAAAAACTGTTCCTTGAAGCTTAAAGTACTGAAACCAAAACAAGCATCTTCACAGACCCACAGTATCCAGAGACCTACAATTGCCCGATTAACATTTCTACATCTTATCCTGAAGACTCTTTGAAAGCTTAAATCAAGTTTCATGATAAATATTTAGCTTTGGATACTATATACCAGCTAAAAATTCATCTAAAAAGGATTACGCAAAAATGGGGCACAGCCTGGAATTGTTTTGCTTTCTTTATTGTTGGAAACCCCCAGGCAGACTTAGAACTTACATTTACATTTTACTAAAAAAAAAATAAATTCTGAGCTATATTTTCCTCCTTTTTCTCAGTTGTTGCCACCGACTGTTACCACGGTAACTACGGTTTTAGGGTTAGGGTCGAGCTGATACCGACAGTGGAAAAGCGGCATTAATTGTAATTTGTGACTGTGAAAATTGTAACACGCAGATAGTCACCCAATGGCAAGATTATTCCATCAGAGTACATCCTGTGAACCGGACTAATCAGTGTGTACAAGACTAGGACATTACACAGATTAATCATCACGGTCTGCTCTGTCATGTCGTTGTTATCCCTGTAAATGTCATTCCTCTGGGACAGCTCAGATATGTCTTTTGATTCATGAAGTCCCTGCCCTCACACTGCTACGGGTTTGGGGGTGTAGATGGTGGTTTCTTTTCCTTCACAGAGAATCCTTAAACTGAGCTGGGCGTGTCTTTTGTGTTTGTGTGTGTGTCTCTTCCAGGTGGTGGTGCGTGGGTGGAGTAACCAGGGTTTGCGTGACGAGCTCTACATCCAGCTGTGTCGTCAGACCACAGAGAACTTCCGCTACGACAGTCTGGAGCGAGGCTGGGAGCTGATGGCCATCTGCCTGGCCTTCTTCCCCCCGACGCCTCGCTTCCACACCTACCTGGAGGGCTACATCTACCGACACATGGACCCCCTCAACGACACCAAGGGTGAGGGAGGCCTTTACTCATTTGACTAATGTTTGTATTTAGTTTTCTTCATTAGCAGGTGATCAAACTTAACATCAGTCTCGCCTTTTTCAGTCTACATTTTTCCACACTCCTCTAAAAGACTTTCTGTTGCACAAGAACTTTGTGTTCAATGTTACTGGTTAAATCTAAATTCCAAATCGGTATACTTCACATTGCATGGCATGAGTACAACAGTATCCCCCAGCGTTTTGGCCTTTTCAACTTCAACCATGACCTCAAAGTTTTCTCTTCAATCTGAGATTCAGTGGCCGTTGTTCCATAAACATATTTTATTAGGGCCCGAGCCATACGTAGTATGGGCGAAGGCCCTGTTGTATCTGTACGCTTACATTAAATGTTTACGCTCAATTTCAGATGTTTAAATATGCGCTACAACTCAGGAAAATTGACATCAGAAGTGGTGAAAAATTTGATAATTTATAGGGTTTGTACATTATACTGCAAAAATGGCTCTGTAGCGCCCCCTGCAGACCACTGCTCCCGGTCACTTTGACACACGTGTATCACACTGAGATCTACAAAAAAGGGTCCGAAACACCAGACCAACAGGAAGTCGGCCTTTTTGAGTTTTGTGGCCATTTTTGGCGATTTGCTCACCTCGTATTTTAAAGAACTCCTCCTACAGATTTTATTCAGTCGACTTCAGATTTGGTCAGTCCAGTCTGAAAACGTTTGAGATTAAAAGTTATGGAAATGGTGAGTGTTCGGGACGCTACACGTTCAATTTTAATATGAATACGAAATGGTTATAACTCGGGTGTACATTATCCAATCTGCACCAAACTTCACATGTATGATCAGAGTCCCGCCCTGAACACAATGACATGTCAATATTGAATCTGAGTCATAGCGCCACCTATTGGTGACAGGAAATATTGAAGATATTCAACTCCAATTTGGTCAGGAAAGCCGTAACAAGTTGATGATACAAGGTTGTGCAGGTCGTGAGGTTTCGTGCCACTATACGTTCAGGGCGGGGCACTGAGTTTTGAATGGTTATAATGGAAAATGGTTATAGCTTAGCTGTACATCGTCCAATCTGCACCAAACTTGATGAGAGTCATCATACATGCCCTGAATGGCATAGTACAATTATATTGACTCTGATGCGTAGCGCCACCTCCTGGCAACAGGAACTCAGCCTCAAGGCACAAACGTCGTCTGATTAATGTAAAATTTGTACAGTGTATTCTACACATGATGTACAGTGATGTGACGTGTAATTGGTGGGTGTTCTCTAGTTCCACCTACTGCCAACAGGATGTAAGGCTAATGGTACAAACATCGCCCGATTGACCCTGAAATTTGCACAGTGTGTTCTACACATGATATGCAGCAAATTTGCTATGTCCTCAACGATGTTGGACCCGATGATGCCTACGTGCCAGCAGTGGTAAAATACCTCGACCGCGGCCCGCCCCGACTTGCGTGGGGGGTGAGGGCCCATCCCCAACTGCTTGCAGTTGCTAGTTTACATTTTTAAGTCATTTCGCATCAGAAAATGTTCCTTTAAATGGCAAAAAATATGAAAAAATTTCTGTTTTTGCGAAAACAATTTTAAACCTGAGGTGGTTTTTGCCTTTTTTTTGAAAAACAAGTCAATGCATACAATGGGAAATGGAAGCAGGTTTTCAAATAGATTCTGACTGATCAGCTGATTTATCACTGGCCTCTTCTGAATGAATGAAGCATGAAAACACAGCTGGTATTAGCAACAGGTAGTGTGGACTGATAAGGAGACCAAATACACTAATCCAGCCATTTGTGTGTGATGTCGCAACACACTGTTTTGAGGAAGCATCACTGTGGACCAATTAAATCTGTGGATTCAAGGCAGCTAGTGGCTAAGCAC
>JAPQRN010000019.1:13462868-13503750 GCA_037367275.1 Coranthus polyacanthus | reverse complement strand
GTCATTTCTTTACTTTCATCGGATCTAAAAGAAATGTTTGATTAGCCAACTTACAATTACTGTGAAGAGTCAGAGAGCGAAGGCAGAGCCACGTGGGCAGGCTAAAGATGATCACTTCTAAAGAGTCGGGCTGACACTGCCTGACCTCCAGACGCTCGATCTTTCCCCTCGGACACGCTGCTGCTGACATGCCATCACACGGAGCGAGGGTCTCGCAAAGAGCCTGTGGGTCCACATTGTATTTTGGTTCACCAGCTTCTTCCACGTCCTCGGAAACACAGTCCAACTTTGGCCGTTTACAGAGAGTGACCCCATCCTCCTGATCATCCAAAGCAGTCGTCTGCAGAGCTGGATTGCAGCTGGCTCCATGTGCACTGCTTGAAGCAGCTTGTGAGGTAGAGCTTGGCGTGCTGTTCATAAGGTTACAGTGGACATACTCAGATCCCCTTCCGCGTATAATCCAGGCCAACACCGTGGGACACACAAAAGATAAAATGACTTCTCTCGCCTCCCCATGGTCAAGAAGCCGATGGAGGACGTACAATGCAGTTTGTGTCTTCTTCTTTGATAGATCCAAGGACTGTACAGTAACTTTTGTGATGCCCTTTTCTAGGAGGTCCAGAAGAGGCTGCTGCTCAGCAGTTAATTTTTTCAGGGGCTCACACGTGTTCAGGATGGAAAATTGACTGATACATTTTGCTGCAGCCAACAGGAAGGATGGGGTGTTTAAATTTGCCGTGTTTTTCATGGTGAAGTGGTTTCGGAAGCCGTACAATACCAGCAGAAAGAGCATTCTCATTACTTCATGTTTGGCTTTTTCTTCTGTTGGAAAGTCTAACAGCTGAAACAAACACACACAGGAGATATACATATAGGAAATTTGGGCTCTTGATGGAAGGAGATCATTTGTTTTAATAAATAAGACATTTCACCTACTCGGTTAAGTCCAAATAAATCCTCTAGGAATCTGGCCCATGCAGGAAAGGTTGATATTCCTAAGAGCAAGTAGACAACCAACAACAAATGGGAACTTAGTTATAGTGTGGACATTTTTCATGTCAAAGATGCATCGCGATGCAGACATCATAATCAAATCAAATGCACTGCAGAAGGATTTAAGGTTTTGTCATTGTAATATTTACATACTATGGTGGGTCACACAGACACTGGTACTGAAATGATGCAGCTGTTCATAGATAGTTGTAGTCGAATTTTTGAAAGCACTTTCTAATTAAAAGGCAGTTCAGATTTATCTAACTGCTTGTATTAACTGATGAAAAATTAGCCATGTGCGATAATACAGAACACTGAGGATACAATGGATTGCGATGCATCGAGAATTGTTGTGCTTTCAAATCACTGACTGGTGAATCAGAACTGAATGGAGTCGTGAGGCCACTTAAGATTCACACCTCTACTTAGTTGAATGAATTCCTCGGATCAGAACAAAGATAGTGTCCCTATCAAAAAGAAAACTAAAAAAAAAAGCATCCTTGTACTTTGACTACTCTTACCTTTGAGGTTTAATGCAGGCTGGACTTCATCCAGTTGACAAACAGTCAAATAAGGCAGAAGGTCCTTGATGAGAGGCGTGGGAAGATCTAAGTTCAGACACATAGGTACTGTTAGGACATTTCAACAGTGGACTGGGGCTGGGGATGTTTCACAAATGTTCAGTACCAGTACAGATACTGTTACCTTGCCTTCAGTGCCAGTTCCTAAACAATACTTTTTCCAATATCAATTTGACATGTTTAAAAATAAAATTGCATTACGCTTTACTTTCATTTCTCACATAGTACAGTATAAGGCTAACAGTAGTGTATTTATACACATACAATTCTCTTAATGAAGAAGAACAGCTAGCTACTTATTGTCAGTGTCACTGGAGCACATAGCTAAATAACATTTGCTTTTCTGTTTGCCTTTTAGGCTTTGTAAATAAAAATAGCACAGAGCGGATTTTACATAAATGACTTAAATTCACAAAAGCTATTACTGAAATATACAGAGAAATGACTGATAACGTAAGTATCAGTAGAGGTTAAGCATCTGGAGATGAAGGGAGCTCAACATGATTAGCTAGCTAGCTAGCAGTTATATTAAAAGAATAAAATGTAGAAATAGTGATGAAATATAACATTTCTGTTAGTTTCATTAGCCAAATGGATGTAAACGTTTGTCACGCAAAATAATTGCAGTTACTTCTAATACTTGTAATAAATGGATAATGTAATAATTGTGGTAGGTTTATTTATCCGTTAACATTAGTTTTTCTCACTAACGGTCATCCGCGGGAAATTACATTAACCTATCTAACTTAGCTCGTTTTAACCGACACACAGTCACTTAGCGTTAACTAATTTATTCATTTTTTCTGTACTACTGATGGGATTATTTTCAACCAGCTCGTTAGCAAAGTCTTTGAGGATTCCAGAAATATCTTCAAGGCCGAGGTCAGCGTTGTCAATCGTCCTGCGGGATGTTTGAAAGTTAGTCTAGTATTTATTTTTCCGCTCACCTAGGACTTGTCGTTGCGACTTAGATTTAAGCTAATGCACGAGAGGCAGAAACCGGGGTTACCACCACTCAAGCTATGCGAACGTTACTAACACATAGCATGCGTTTTGTGAACGTCAACTATCCGTGTTTTACTAAGCAAATGTACCCCACACTTACCAAGAATAGCCTCTTTGCCCAGAGCTGCAAAATGCTCCCCGACAGCTTGGAAACATATTCCTTTCAGACGGAGCTCGTTCGGGTGTTTTTGGTCCACGGTACGCATTCTTCAGCATTTACCCTACGTGTATTAAGATTGTGTTACGTGCCGCGGCGTCGCATATATTATTAAAAGTTAGTAAATTGAGAATAAGTTATATGTTGATAGTAAAGACGCTCTACAACCTAAAATATCAGATTAACCGACTATGGATGAATCCAAACCCGTCAGTCTAACAAAACTTCCGAAACAGTTCTTCTTCTGTTGTTTTCTTTTGGCGGCTGGCTCGACTAACAGTTTTACTGCCCCCAACAGTCAAGGAGGAGCATTTATTGTCACATAGTAAAACATATTTTAAGGCTGCTGTAGTTATTTTAAATGTAAAGTCATTTATTTTGAGAATTGCATTTTTTTGTCACATATGCCCTTGTAGGATTAGTGAAGCAGCTACAACTGCGATGTACAGAAGCAGAGCGCTGTCATAAGAGAAATAAAGTGTGACCCGTAATCTCAACCACAATCCTAAAGAACCCGTGTCCGGTGCTTCTCCACACCTGTCCACCCACACAAGAAACACAATGCATGGGAAAACATCACTCCATTCTTGATGGATGGATTACAAATCAATTTCCTTTATTGTTCTTTTTTATTAATAAAAAAAACTACAGAAGATGTTTAATAACAAATAAATATCAGTATATACATGGTGTTCTGTGTTCCTCCGTCTATACTATTCCTTTCTGGTCCTCGTGAGAGCGCTGGTGGAAGACGAAGCTGACAGCAGCGTCCCAGGAGGATTTCAGCACTTGGTCCCTCAGGCCCTTCTTGTCGAAGCAGTGGTTCCACTGGGAAAGGTCACTGGTGCAGTCGGAGTCCTCTGCAGGAGGCCGGACCTCTCTGCCATTCACACAGCGGCGACAGCGAAACCTGGAAATTACCACAAGAGGGAGCAAGAGAGGCTTAATCGCAGAATCCAGGGTGGAGAATCTAGTTATTATAGATTTTTTTAAATTCCCAGTCAGTTTTGTCCCTCTCTAATATAAAATAGTGAATTATAAGACATTAGTATATTAATATAATCCATACTTTCCCACAAAGACTATTTTAAACTTTTTCCAACCTGAACTATAAAAATCTTAAAATGTATTACATTTTTTTATTTGTAAAAAAAATCTAATTAACCTAAATGTGTTGTCCTGATGATACAGAAACAACAAGCAGCAAAATATCATTCATTCCCTAAGACGACACTGTGATAGTATTTGGCTACAACAGCTGCGGAGTGTGTTAATGGGCTGTTTTTGTCATGGTACATATTGCAAGACACAACCTCTGAGCACAAAAATCTGTAGTTCCAGCGGCAAACTGAGCAGAGTGTTCAGCCTGAAACAACTGGTGAGTGTAAATCACGTATATTACTTGTCATGCGTGTCACTCGTGGTGTCCTCGTTGAGAGTGAAGAGTTCTCTGAGTTCACCCAGAGAGAAGTGACGCTCCACATCCTGCTCCTCGTCCACCACGCAGCTGCTCAGGGCTTTCTTATGCGCCTGTCTCTGCAGGATCTTCTCCTCTATGGTCCCCGTCTGTCAGCACATGAACAATCACGTCAAACATGGAAACTCTGCAGATTTTGCTACGCTATGATAATTTAAGTTCATATTAAAATAGAAATATTACAAATTATACCTTTAAGGATCATGAGGAGAATAAAACTTATTGAAAACCTAAAATAGACATCACGTAGCAGTAATTATCTGGGTTGTGTCTTTAGCTCATCAGCTGTGCTACACTCACAGAGAGCAGTCTGTAGATGTAGCATGTCTTCTTCTGTCCGTCTCTCCACACACGTGCCATCGCCTGCTCATCATTGGCTGGGTTCCAGTCAGGATCAAACATCACTAAGCGATTAGCACCAATCAGATTCAGACCACATCCACCTGCCTTGCTGCTCAGCATGAAGATGAACTCTGGATTCTGTTAAAACAGACACAAGGATGTTGCACAGCTGTCTTTTAAAACTCAAGAGTCGTTTAAAAAACAGTTTCCTACTCACGGATGGACTGTTGAATCTCTCCACAATCTTTGCCCTTTTCTTGATCGACATTGTGCCATCCAGTCGAACATAAAGGTATCTGTGAAAACACCCGGAGGATGGTTATTGCTCACAGTAACTGACAAACTAATACACACACAATGCTGTGGGAGCTCCACAAAACGGCACCTTCTGGATCTGCACAGCTTCTCAAAGAGGTCCAGTGTTTGAGTGTAGTTGGAGACCAGCACCACCTTGTCGCTGCTTGTGCTTCTCGTCATCGCCAGAATATAGTCAAGAACCAGCATTTTCCCTGAAACGCAGAAGACGACTGTTAGCTGGTAGATGTAAACAACGCACTATTTAAAACATCTCTGCTTGGTTGCACCAACTATGTGTAAGGTCAGACATAGTTTGAATGTCAGAAGAAAGGCTCACTAAACCACTCAGAAACAGGAATACAAGAAAAGTCTTGGTACATTTTCATCTCAGCAAATGTTCTTACCAGACAGCTGAGGCTCCACAGCTTTAGTGTTGTAGCCGGGGGGGAACAAATCGAGTGCTCCCGCAAAGCCCTCCTCACCCTCCACACACTTGTCATAGATAAGAGCTGGGTCTGGGACACAGAGCAGCGTTTGGTGCTATTGCAATGCATCAGCTTACGTCCACACATTTATTCTACACGTTGTAAATAACTAATTAGGCATCCTTCATCATTAACCCAGTATTAAAACTATATTGGAGGCAGCTTTCCAAGTGCTTCACACAAAGTACAGTAGTTCGGGGTTAGGCACTTACGATTGCACAGTTTCTTGAGTGACGTGATGGAGGACAGGGAGGAGACACTGATTTTGCCCTCCTGTAATGTCTCTATGGGCTTGGCCTGTCGCAGGAAGCGTTTATACAGCTCTGTCTGAAGAGGGGTGAGCCTGCAAGAGACAAGAACACAATAACACATATCCAGTAGGTCTTGACATATGTGAAAAGTGAAGTAAATAAAATACGTAGGGAGTCTGTATACAGAAGCTTCAATCAACACATTTACAGGACAGACAACTCCAAAATATTCTATGTCTGCTTCAGTGTCCAAGAACATCAAACGCACCTGCAGCAGACAACCTGCTCAATCTTCACCGGCAGATACTTTGACAGGATGTCCGAGGTTCTCCTTATCAGGCACCTGTTCACACGCAACATATTGTTCTGATCAGTGGGACATCAAAGTAAAAGGACAGTTTAACACCTTCACTCTAAATGTTCTCTGAATATAATACATAAGCAGAACATGATGCCACAATACTAAGCCGTGTTTGAAGGCTAACACTTACTACTTATTTCTCTGCAGGTTATGAGACCAACTGTAAAGTGAGACAATTAGCTGCCCAGAAAATGTACAAATAAATGCATGCCATTAAAATTTGATGCAAAAACTGTCACGCACAATATTGCACAATATTGACTTTATTTTAAAAAAGGAAATACAGCAAAAATCTACATGGCCGTTGACTGACATAATTATGTAAAAAAGCAAATGAAAACTGTGAAAACTAATCTTAGAATGATTCAACTTCTGTATACTTTCTCAAATGTGTCAAATATTTAGAGTAGGTGAAGATAAAAACAGGCATCCAAACTACCAGCTGCATATCAAGTCAACAGTGCTGCGAATGTTCAAAAAATGTGCTGCCAGTTTCCTTATTTTTATTGCACAGAAGCACAAGAAAATGCCTTCCACAGTGAATATTACACCACAGCCTCTTTAACTCTCATAAAAACTGAGCGCGTAGAACATCTCATGAAAGGTTGTTGCAGCACCCAGGATAAAAATCCTCTATTTGTGTGTTTTGAGCTCACCTGTTGACAATGCTGATCAGCTCCTTGAGTTTCTCCTCTCCGACCTGTCTGTCTTTATCGCTGGCATCTGCATCTCGACCTTTGAGGATGGGGAGTTCAAAGCGCTTCTTAAACTCCTGGGCTGTACCTGTCATCATGGGGAAACAGACAAAAGACAGGGGTCAGGAGAAACAGAAGAACAAAAATGATGCAAGCTTGTATATGTGTGGCTGCTTACCAAGTATCCCAGCATTAACAAAGTGGACCAGGCTGAAGTACTCCAGCAGGTCGTTCTGGATAGGAGTGCCTGATATCAGCACTCTCCTCTGGGCACTCATGGCGTTCAGGGCCTGGTATGTCTGGTTGTCAGAGTTCTTCAAACGATGACCCTACAGCAAAGAGCCATTAATATTGCATCATCTCATCAGCAGTGTTTGAAAACTCTGCATTGTAATGGAAAACACAGCAAATACCTCATCACAGATGACAAGTCCAACTTTGCCTTTGTGCAGCACTGCCGCGTGCAGTCGAAATGTCTCATAGGAAATTATGAGGATTGGGGTAGGTACTCTCAGACCATACTGAGAGATGAAGTTCACTGAGGCACAACAGAGAACACAAATAGGTTAACCTCCTTCATGGTCAAACACTTTTTACCAGTGCTTGTCTGTGCTGGCTAATAAAACAGAATAGGCATAATAACTCTCTAAAGACAAAGAGTAAAAAGTCATTTACTGGGTGACCATTAGGATTTAGTGTCAGGCCCTCACGATAAAACTATAGTTGAAAACCCTGCTTCCTGCCCAGTCACAGATGAGCAGGACCCGCCCTCAACCAAATATCCTGGATGGGACCATTAAAACAAACACTGGCATCTGTTTATGGCTTATGAATTGAAGTCATACTGTAACAGGGATGTAATAAATTTACATCTAGTTTTATGTATGTAACACCTTCTTAATCGTAGGCTACAAAGCAAGTCAATACACAAGAATGGTACTTGTAAACTGGTAAACAATGAATTTAAGCAAGAATCATGCAATAGTTGCATTTATGTGTATAGAAAAAAATCCAGGTCTTGAGGCCAGAAACAATAATTTTCATTATTAACTCTTGGTTATATTTCAGACCAATGAATTGTTTAGCTTAAAGCTTAAAGAGTCCAAAATTAGGCCTTTAAATGTCAGCTTTTTTCTAAATTATTTATCTGTATAACTGCGTATTAAAGTTGTTGCCACAGCACTTCTATTAATGAAGTCGTTGATGAATCATTAGTTCATTTCAGCGTACAGTATTCATGTTGAGACAGAACAGAGAGAATCTACCTAGCTGTCTGTCTATCTCTTCCTTTGAACCTCCATCGATGGCCACCGGTGTGACCCGTCCTCCCAGCCACTTTCCCACCTCGTTGTACCAGTTACGAACAAGACTGGAAGGTGAAACCACAATGGCTTTGTCTATCTCCGGCTTAGCATCGGGGCTTTGCCGCAGCAGGGTCCACATGAGGGTGATGCACTGCAAAGTCTTTCCCAGACCCATCTCATCGGCCATGATGCAGCCGTACGATCCTGGTATACGTCTGCCCGTCACACAGTCCCACAGAAACTTCACCCCCTGCAAACAAATACAAACATCTGGATCCAAGTGTGTGAACTGTTCATTTAAAAGGTGCACTATGGAAGATTACTTAGGTAAACTTTGTGTTGGGGTCTGTTTTGACCTGGGAGTTGGTCCCTAACAACTGTCTTGATCACCTAGATCCATGATAACATTCATAATATACCAATATCTATGTAGATGTTTCCTCACTGGCTTCCTTCCTCTCCTCTACCACTGCAACAATGTGCAACACTAGACACTGTCAGCTTAGAAACAACAGCACGACACAGACTATAGCACAAACTTCACATAAGCACATGCAGATATTCCATAGAGCTAATAGAAATGAAGACATGGAGCTTCTACTAATGTTCTCCAGTCAACAAAGGTTAAGAATGTGATAAAACCTTCAGAACAATAAATTGCATGTTGTGTGTTTTATCATAATTCCTAGATATGATAAGTAAGTATATAGTGTCCACTATTCCACATGTGAAGGCAGACACTAAAGTGGAGAATTACAGATACAACCAGGTTATTGACCTGATAAGCGTAATATGAGAATAGAATCTCAGGGCTCACCTCTCTCTGATGGGGCCGGAGGACTTTTCCTAAAACTGGATCCACAACAACATGGACTGGTAGTTTTTCTCTGGACGGGACAAAGTAAGACATTACTCTTTATGGCGAAACTGCCAGAATGCATACAGAAATTACAGTAAAAGCTATGAAGTAGTTTCCTTAAAGCTGTGCAGCAATACAGCCAGGTAACAAATGAAAGGAAAAACCTCAGCCTTTGGAGTAGACAGTGTCAGGAATTCAGAGAGTATTGAGAGACAGCACAACCCATGGGATGTGTTGACAATGTCTAAGACATCTATAAATCCACCATTTCAAAAAGTAGCAGTGGAGAAGAGGGTTACGTTCTACCTACTTGTCAGCTTTGATGAGCTCATGAGCGCTCAGAGTCGGAGGCTCATAAAGAACCAATGCATCTTCTGCAAATGGATCGTGAAGGGCTTTCCTCACTCCTGCACGCTTTAGACCAAGTGCCCTGATTCCCAGTGAGCCTGCGTGTAATCCCAGAAGAGAGCAGTTAAACTAAGTGTTTAGCTGATGCACCAGACAGGAAAGACAAGCCGTAGTGATGGGGGGGGGGTGTTACCTGTGTAGTTTGGAATAGGAATTTTAAACGGCTTGGAGAGGATACTTCGAATGAATGCCTCCTGTAGAGATGATTGTAAAAAGTGAGTCAAGTCATTGCATCGAATTGCAGCCATTTCAAAAGGAAGTACTCACATATAATAATTATGCAAGAGACTAATTTCCAAAGCACTCATCAGACTTACGTGCTTCTCACCATCCATACACGTCGGGCGGTTGTTCAGCTGTGTCAAAGGCCTTCTGAATGGAGAAATATGGCTTTCTCTCATCTCATTAGCACATTTTCTTCTCTTATCCTGAAAAAAAATGCATTAGAGAGCCTTCAATTCTATTCACAAACACTGATATCCACTCCCTAAATCCATCCCATTGTGCCTTTAATACATCAGCATTTCAATCTACTTCCATTTCTCATCCAAAATATGCTTGTTTGAAGTCCACATGTCAGGGCTAACCAGAGGACAGCAGGAAGTCTACGTAAAAGCAGATGAAGTCGTAATCCTTCTCAAAGATATGACAAAATCTATTGGATCTGATTGAAAAAAAAAAACTCACGCTGTAAGACAAACAAAATCTAAAACCTCAGTAAGCTATGCTTCTAAATCAATGAGAAAGATAAAACCCTCATTAAGTAGGTGGTAGTGGGTCAACAAATCCTACCTAAATCAACACTAAACGTAATGCACATTTACAGGGTGGATTAGGAAACATCAGGGTTATTTGGAGTCAGAAGGGGTTGTAATAGTTTTTAATATAAAACACTCACACTTGTACACGTCCACTCTTCATCGTCACTAGAGTCTCCTCCTCCTTGTTTTCGTTTCGCCACTTGACTGGGAGCAAGACTCCGTCTCTGGTATTAAATAGAAAAGTCATTAGCATTGGGTTGTTTAAATTGGCAGTAACGCCGCGTGTAGCTTCATGAAATACCATTTTGTCGCGTCCTCTTCGTGGTTGTGATGTTAAACCTCTGTGTTGCTAGCCTTCGACCCTCTGCTCCTAGTTACCCCCCGCTAACGACGCCGCCCGCTTTAATTTAACAGCAGAGGCACTCATGTCTGTACCGTTAACGCCGAAGTAAACGGACTTCACTGTATTTGACGGAATGTAACGTTAATCCCGTAACGTTAACGTTAACGTTAAACGTGCCGCGGCGGCTCCACTTCACTTCACTTCACTCCGGTTGTTGTTAAAGCGCGCGCCAGAGGTTGTACAATACTACGGCAAGTCATAGAGGTACAAAAAAGACTAGCGCGACTGACGCTGAGCGTTGACCCTACACTGTATAGTCCAGGAAGAAGTGGACTAAAGTTCTCCACATGTTGTCATGTAGGCTACTCTTAACACAAGTTAAAGATTGTTCATGATTTATAAACTTACTGCATACTGTTGGATTCTGTACCTTTAGCTCGCCCCCCCCCCCTTATCGGAATAGAGATCCCTTTATTTCTACTTTTACATGGCAACCAACTACAACACGAGTATGAGTAATAGCTTTTCCTTTTGATAATAATGTACATTTTACTGCAGATAAACTATACTTCTACTCAACTTATTCTCATTATTATTTGCAGTGAGCCAACAAATCCGACAAAATGACTGACATCTGAGCCGCTCCTTGAGCTGTTCTCACTCATCCCAGTCCTTCTTCTCACAGAAGCTCAAAGACTGATGTTTGAGTGTATAAAGAAGCCCGAACCTGACAAAAAGCAGCGTTATCAAACCCGAGTCAATCTGAATGCATCAGTAAATTGTCAGATTTGCAGATGTATGAAAGGTGAGTGTGTGCTTGAGTTTAGTACCATGTCAGGACTGTTTGTGTGATGAACTGGTTCTACCAACAGGTGGCAGCTTCTCCTTTCTTTACATCCAGACTGACTTCAGACTGCTACAGCTTCTATGATGTTATTATTACCAGTAGTACACTTTATCCTATAATAGAGCACATACACTTTTTTTCTGGCGGTGGTAAGCATTAAGAATATTTGTATCATGCTAAACCCTGGTAGTGTATTACCTTTTGATGATAGTGGTGCGCCCTGCGTTAGGTTGAACTTCAAAATCTGCCAGGAAACTTCTAAATCCTGTAAATTAAAGCCATGCATGTTCGTCTATGTGCTTCAATTTAAATTAAAATGCACATCTTCCCTAATGAAAAGGAAAACATTTCCGAGAGAAGGAGTCAATGAGACTTGACAAGTCTTCATTTCATTCATTCGTCACTTTGGGAATTTACTTCATGCGGTTTCGGAATAGCCTTCTCGTACACGTTTTGGGAGCAGGTTAGTAAAAACAATTTCTAAAGTGTCTGGAGTACTTTTATCTTGTTCTCATGAAGTAACATTAACACATGTTGTGATACTTTTACTACGGTTATATGATGTTTGCTTGGAGCATCGTTTTTAAGACAACTTGATTTTCTTTGTGTGTTTATCATTCCCAAGGTATAAGTAAAGCTAAAAAAAAAGACTATTTTGTGTCTTTTGTAAGAAGTGAGAGGGGCTGCACTACTGTTCACTCTCTCAACCGATTTTGTTTTTTATCCAGTTTTAATTCAGTTTTGACAATAATTACTTGAGAATAAAAAAATTGCAGAAGCAGAGTTTTGATTCCAGGCTGTTTCCAGGGTAGTCTGTTCCCCTCTGTAACGCCCTTGTCTGTTCTGATCCAACTTAAACATTTTGTGTTTTGAATTCTTTACAAATTCTATGATCATATACCCTCTTCCTAATGCAAAGATCATTATTGTCCACGGGATCACACCTCCCTCCTGAATGCGGATTTGTGTGTTCCTGTTACTAAACCCACCGCCAGTGCATCACGAGTGAACTTAAATGTTTAACTGTGTCGACATACAATGACTTGCATGAAAAAGACAGCAACCCTGGAGAGATCTGATGTTAAGTCTAACTGGATTACAAACATCTACTAAAAATAAGTCTTTGCGGGAACAGTTTGACCATTTACCAAGACCAGGCAGCGCTTTTTTTTTTTTGGTATGTTTTATTATTTATAATGTACAAAAATAGTGGTCATAAAACATTTTTAGAATACACTGTCAAAAATTCTGAATATTTTCAAGATAATACAGTACCATGACATACATGAAGACTATAAACATTTCGTACGCGAGGTTGTTCTAAAGCCTTCAACTGCACACTGTCGGTGACGACTTGACAGGATCACAGATGTCGAAACAACACATAGAGAAATACTGCCTTACATCGTGGATTGGATTGTAAAGTACAGTACAGGACAGGGTCAGGCCAGAGCTCTGGTTCAGGAGAGCACTGCAGATTGAGAGAGCAGTTTGTGGGTACAGAGAGTTGTCTCTCTGATAGCAGGGGCGCCAGGCACAGGCACTCATCGCTTGGCAGTGTTCCCTGGCAGTACATAGAGCAGGAAAGGTCGGGTCACACTAAATTCGGCTTTCACACTCATCCAGACCCAGCTGTGGGCATGAAATGTACGTGAATGGTTCTACAATAACACTTTATTTGAAGCCTATTTGTCAGCCAACAATCAAACGTAACTACCGATAAAATACGACTCACTGACATTGACTTACTGTATTGGTAATTAAAGCACTGGTCGTTAAACAACTGTTGTGTTTTACTCAAAGGTGAAAGTAATGGATCAGATTTCCCTCGCTGCTGTTACTGAGAGATATGGATGGATACTAGATATTCTGTGGAGTCGGGAGTGCGCCACTGGAATAATTACACATTTTACAGACTTTTTATTCAGTTAACAATCCTATACATTTTTAAAAAGGAATCACAAAACAATTCACAAACTTTGCATATATTCCAAAACTCAGAAAAAGAAAAACCCTACGCATAATTTAACAGTTCAGTGTGTACGATTCACATGCGCTCGTGTTGTTCTGCGAGTCGGTCGTTTGGTGACTTTAGCTAGCTCCATTTCTACGTTGCACACTCTTGTGACTGTAAAGGAGCAGAGAGGCGTTGAGGCACAGGAGCCAGCACAAGAAAAAGTGACCCACGTCCTCTACATAGGAATCAGTGTACAGGCTGTTATCATGGACGTAGGCAACAACACGGTCATTAGCTTAGAAGTGGAGTTAGCTAACGTCAACAAACGACAACCCAAATGACAACTTTTTCCACTTTCTGACTAAAAAAGTACTACTTTTTGATGTAATTATTATTCCTGTGGCGCACTTTATACACTGCAGTTAATAACGTTTCTTTGGGACTTCTGTGAGCCAGTGTTTCCCAAACACATGAGCAAAACAAACCCACTGAGAGATATTTGGACTTTGATATATATATATATATATAATGACTTTTCATATATATATATGTTTTACATATATAGTTGTGTAAAAGTGTTACTCTCTTCCTGACTGAATATGCTTTGTTCTACATACAAAAGCTAGATGGGAAAACATTTAGATATTGTACATGGCTACTTCATTAATAATAAATATGCTCAGAACAGGTTGAATGCAAATTCAGAATAAATAAAATAATTTAAACAATAAATACTCTTATTTACAGTAAGGCAACATGATGCATAGCATCTAAAAGAGTTAAGTTTGGACCTAATCAGTGACACAAGGCCTCAGTAACGATGGTGTGAGTGATACCGCATTGTACCACATTCATCTACTGTATGTACAAGCTAAAAGCACAGTAAAGCTATTGAATCTGTTCTATTACTCAAGCAACATAGATTATATCTTCAGTACAACATATCTATAATCAAAGAGCCGTCCTTTACATATCACATTTCCTCCACCATTTTTCAGCTTGTATGCTGTTTTAACCACGGTCAGAAGATTTTTTTGCATTCACTACAGAGTATCTGTATTTGTTCCACCTTGCTTTGCATAATTCAGATAGAAACAGCCAGCCTTCCTCTGTCAAATATGAAAACTCTGGAGCCCTGGAGTGATCATAGAGAGAGAAACATATATAAACTGTTTCAAAACCCAATACATTTCAGTTTTGAATCTCTATTCCTGTGTGTTTTAAAGAGGAAGGAAAGGAATCTGGTAAGAAACATTAGAAAACGTCTTGAGCTTTGATAGTTTTCTTATGCTTCAGCCACTGCGCTCTGATATTAATGTTGATCCTCTCATCTGACTTGGTTAAGACAGCAAACAATCCATCACAGTTAGTTGAAGCTAATATTCGATAGCGATGGAATAAAGCCATCAGACAATCACATAGGTTGGACCCAAAACTCCTGGATTAGTTAAACTTATGATAATGGTGTGTAGTAAAACACTGTCCAAACTGGCCATTATTAACTTGCATCATGTTTACAGACTTCCTGCTTCACTTGAACCTGCTGTACTTACACTTTTGGTTTTGTTAACAAGGGATTTATTACGGACATTTCAGATGCAGTTTTAGCTCCAAATAAGGGCATCTGAAACCCTTGGCTTTTTCACAACCTGTGTGATCATCTGATTGCTTCTCGCCCCATCAGACTTTCTTGTAGTGAAGTCACCACGTTCCCACATCTCAGCATTAACTTCAATGAATGTTTTCGTAACCCATGGATTTTATGGCCACAACCGTGTAAAAAGGACCAACTTTACAGTAAAGTGTATTCTTTAAAATCGCACCTGCGTGTTTCATGTGAAGTGAAAATCGGACGATAATGAAATAACTTAAAGCTGTTAAGTTGTAATGACAGCTGTTGGTAGCAAAGAGTGGACTGCTCTCTGTAAGGCAAAACCTTTTGTACATTTTGTGAATTTAAGGATAGACGTACTCTACCCTTTGGATCGATTCAAATGTTCTACAGATAAAACTGAGTGTTTTCACATAGGTTTATCCAATCAGTTAGTCCAAAATGACTGCATCTGTGATATTTTTGGTTGAAATGTGTCTTGAACGTTGCTCTTAAATGGTACAGCCTCTATCTGTCGTCGTACAAACACGAGCTGGTGTAATTGAAAGCAAATGTGAGATTGTGTGTGAACTTGGCTGTAAAAGCATTCTTCAGATGATCCTCAATAGCAAAAAAAGTTATAAAAAAAAAAAAAATGTTGGAAATGGTTTAGTGAGGTTGTGCAGAACCAACTGTAGTAATAAAAGTGTGTGGAGATGCTGTGTTATCCCAGTGTTATCTGTGCAAACACTCTTTAGAGATGCACGCTGCCAAGACACAAAGTACCAAACACACCACGGCTTTGGATGGATATTTTTAGACCGGTTTCGGTGCAGTTACACAAAAATCTCTGAATGAATAATGTTAATGATAGCCTGCGTACAAAAAAAAAAACCCAAAAAGACATACTGGAGCCTATAATACAGACATTGTAAACTTTGACAACGTTTACTCTCCAACTCTTTTCTTTTTTTTTAATCTGAAAAGGCCCTTTATGTCTATTTATATGTGCTCCACTCAGGTTTCCTAAAGTCTTATAAATGTGCAGTTCAGCGGAGTGTAAGAAACCTTAGAACAAAGTACTGCTACACTGTCTTCTATATAGCTTTTACAATATAATCTCTATTCACGTATAACCAGACCGAATACTGCTACAATTCTGAAGTTACTGCCAAGGTACTGTGTCATGAAACTGACGGAACTGAACTAAAAAATGTAATAATCTGCCTATTTTGTAATAAATGTCGGGGACATAAAATAATAACTTTTTGTATAGAGTGAATATATCTAATTCATATGCATTTTTAACCTCTTAACATCCACCAAGTCAGGACGGTGAAGAAATAGAAAATGTTCCCTTTCAAATGAAAGCCTTACAATACTAAAATACATAAGGAATATAATGTAAAATGATGTAAAGGTAAGATAATTAAGGAGTATAGTTTAATGTAGTTTATTTATATATTTTTATTTCTTTGGTATTGTTGGATAAGAAAAAATAAGCCTTTGGCTTCAGCTTACTCCTTTTTCGGTTATTGATTATGAGTATTGTATGTGAAATAGTCTTTGTTATGCATATGTATGTAACCAAAATAAAAACTATTCATTCATTCAAGTCTAATACATGCATTTTAGCCTCACGCGTCTTCTGTTCACGGAACTTTCACTTAGTTAATGATGCGTGAAAAGGGTGGATTTTAAAAGGTTAATGACATACGTAACATAATAATACACGATAATAATTGCTATTCGTTTGTTTCATGGATACATTCTGAAACAGCATTTTAAATGTGTGCACAAACTCACATTCATGGATTTGTGTGCGTAAGCTGTGGTAAAATACTCGACCATGTTGTTGGTGTGAAGCCGGTGAGGCATCATAACTTATTTTTTGTGCTTAAATACGTTTTTTTATTTTATATAGTCTTATTATCATAATATACGTTATGCTTACAGTTTTCAAGTATGAACTGCTAATAATCGTAAATCGGAATTTCATTACAGAATGTTAAATTAAAAGGGCATTACTTATGCGCTTATGCGCTTTCAAATAGACAGTTTTTATTGATAAACAACTACAGTCCTTCCCTAATCCTAAGTATACTGTAGTTGCAGCATACATACCGATTTTGTGGAGAAAGAAAAAATCTAAATATTGGCAATGGATGTAAACTAGGGTTTAGTAGAATAATCCACCAGCAGCGTTCTTGCCCATCGGGTTGGTGTGCGTTTGTTAATGATAACTGTTGTGTCTCTAAATGGTTTCTTGTCAGAGCTGTTTCTTTAACCAATCTCTAGGTTTTAAAGTATTCGTGTAATTTGCGCCAAAACAGTCATACACAAGAACAAGAAACAAAAGTAAACTCGATTCTGCACTTCACGCTTTGTACTAGACGACTAAAGATGAGGCGGTTGTGAAAATATCATGTCACACCTGATCTCAAAATGAACCATGTGGTGAAAAGCTGTCACTTTGACTAATGGTCGGCTCATGACTATATTTGTGATGGCATCCTACAATGGACTGTTAACAGAGATGTAGACATGCTGTGCCAAAAAAGTATTCCAGAGCTACTGTGGCATTTATAATTAGCAAAGGCTGGCTTAAGAACAGCATGTTACGATCGGATACGCTTTCCTGAAAGTGGGGTCATGTCCACCCACTACAAGACAAAGTAATGTCCGTGGCGTGTGCGAAGAAAAGCAGAAGGCCGACTACCGTTACTTAATGACTTTTTCCTTGACCAGATAATATATTATTGAGCTGCCCTGGAAGGAAAGGTAGAGTTTTATCACATGGTGAAAGCAGTTTTTGGTCTTATGAAGACTATTGTATTTACAAAACAAAACAAACAAAAAACTTCTATAAACTTCTAACTTCTTTTCTAGCATGTCTTCACATCATAGTATTTGGTCTTTCAAACTGCCCGAACACCAAAGAATAAAGGATTTGGTTGATTTGATGCGGTTTTGTATTGTCTGACTTCCTTCTGCAGAAATATCCAGAAATCCCATTTGGCTCCAGTACGGAGGCCCACTGGATAACTGGCTTTTGGCAAATAGGAGATTCATACTTAAGGCTATAAAAACAATGAGGCAAAAATAGAGAAATACTATAACTATGCTGTGGAGAGAATGTCGGTCAGTACCCGAGCTAACTATGGAAATGTTGAACCGATTTCTGAGTTAAATGCAAGCCTTGACATATGTGTAGTTTTGCAGGTGAATTGCATTTCAACAGAGATCAACTTTAATCTGAATTTCCTTTCAATAAGATTGGGCTGCATTGGGTCATTGCAGCAATGCATCCAACTATGTAGTAATTAAAGGCTCAATATGTAAGATTCGTGCATGCTCATGTGCTTATGTGAAGTTTGTGTTGGAGCCTGTTTTGTGCTGGGAGTTCATCGTTTGTTCATGTTAGCTAATTCAAGTTCTAAGCTAGTAGGCGCTGGTGAGTAGAAGAGAAGCACTGACGGACTTGGAAGTGAGCATAAGGATATTTGCACTAAAAAACGTGAAAATCCAAGTCCTGTACATTGAAATCAGTGCACAGGCTGTTATCATGGGTGTAGGCAACCGTCATTGGCTTTGAAATGGAGTTAGCTAACGTCAACAAACGAACGGTCTCCCAGAAGAAGACTGACTCCAACATACAAACTTCACATAAACTCAAGAGCATGCGCAAATCTTACATATTCACATTTTAAATGAAAGTCACAAAGTTTTCACTCTAAAGAAACTGGTAGTTATTAAAAGTATATTTTTTTCATAGGTTCTGAGCAAATTAAAGCTTTGTATCCTCAAATTATTAATTTGTGGATACAAATGGCAAGAAATGTACCCTTCATACTGTACCTGTATTTTTCAGTACAAATATAAGCAGTCAGCCTCTAACACTAGCTTCTGCTTAAGCAATGGCATATTAGCTAGTTGTTAGCTTAGTTTATAGCTAGGTACCATAATTATCTCAGAAGCAGAATTGACCACACGCAAAAGTGATTATTGATTCAATCGAACGATAAAGTAAGAAATAAAGTATAATGTATGCTTGATTTTGAGTTTAAAAGGTCAGATAATGATATCACCGATAATATTTTTCTTTTTACACAACTACATTTACCTTTTTAAATAAAAAAAATAATAAGTGACCAAGGTCAGTAGACCTACTGTCAGATATGTCTGCACTATGTAATGGATGTGCATTGTTTCCAACATATATCAAACATAAGCAGAAATGAGTCCTGAAACCCGCAAATGTGTTAGCATTTAGCACTTCTTCTCAAAGTCAATGGGTTTTTGGTTAGCTGTGTTGTCCTCTTGCAAACTATTCTATTCACTAGCTAGATCGGGTCCCGCTAAGAGCAAAGGTTATTGTACAAGAGGTAAGAGTGTGAAATCAAAATACAAGTTGGAAGCTTAGTGATGGTGGCGTTGAAGTCATGTGACTGTGGTGCAGTTACTTTTGGTGATCACGTTCAGAAATTACAACAATGGTTTTCATTTGTGAAGATTATCTTGCTGAACAAAACATCAAAGTATCACAAACTTTGACTTCGTTTTACCACAGAACACATTTTCTGCCAATGGAAAAGCCAGTGGAAATAGCCCATTGTTTTTATGTCAAGGGAACCAGGACGATGCTAACTTCCAGGGTAGCCTACAAATATACGACATGCCTGCCGCACTCTATATGCCGCATATTTGGATAGTGATTTCATGTTACATATTAGCTGACATACAGTATATGCAGATACTGATATACGTATTTGTAATAAACCTGGCTGAGTTACTGTCTCAGCTCTATTTGCAGGCTTAGAAATGTGATTAGCAGCTCTGAGGAACTGATGCAACCAAAGAATTGAAGACCAATATGGCTGCTATATGGTGTGCATCACCTTCAGTAGATTGAATGAAGATCCTCACATATTATTGACCATGGATCTGATCATCACTGATAGTTTCTTCCTCACTTCTTATTGCTTGGGACATCTGAACAAACCTTCCACTTCTTCTGGCTGGTGGACAGGCAGGACAGACCGGTAGCCTGCTGGTGCCACCAGGCCCTATATGAGGGCACCTGAGCCTCCATTAACCACAGCTAAGCACTGTGCAATCCCAGAACTCACACCACATGAGCCAAGGTCAGGTCCCTTACTATATACACTCACTGTTCAGGCTCTGCAGCATCATGCCCGTCCACACAAGAGCTTCACTGTGTTTGTATCTTGCAGATTTACACTTTTCTCTGCAATCAGCCCACACAGCTACAGTTGGCCGCCGAGAGCCACTTAATCATTTGCCATGTGGTCTGGGAGTCCATGAAGGTCACAGTCTCATAGCGGGTAGGCCGACAGCAGGGGTTACTGCTGATCTTCTTGCTGGAGATGCTCCCGTTGTCCATCAGAGCCTTGAGGACCAGGTCATAGTTCTTACGGGAGCTGTGGCACGTCCCGACACAGTACTTAAAGATGACTGTCTCATCTGAGTCGTACCCGAGGCCGAGATCCCTCACCCGCATCTCCTTCCGCTCTATGTGGCAGTCACGGCTGCTCTTTGATGCCTTTTTGCGGTTCCTCCTTGTTGATCTGGGTGAGGCCTGGTCACGAGAAGAGCGCCTCCATCTGCTGTGCTGGAGCTCCTCCTCCTGCATCAATGACCACTCTTCTACAAGAAAAAGGACACCCAGTTATGTATGTCCATGAACATGACAAACCTTATTGCTGACATGCTATGTGTAAGATTCAAATATTTATGTCTTCTAGTGAGAGAAGCAAAAAGATATTGTTTTCACAGAGTCATTTTTAATTTCAGGGTTTAAGGGTACAGTCTGACGCTAAGACAATACAACTCAGGCAAATGCTTAAAGCAGCAACAGCTGATGTGTTGAGCACTTCGGGGCAGTGAAACAAGAAGTGAACACAGCATTGATATACTGTATATTACCATATAAAGTTACATGCAGTTCCTCAAATGGCCACTTGAGGTTGGCCCCAAAAGTGAGAAAAATAAACATATTTAGTCAGGTTTCTATCCAAATCTTGCACACGTTATTAACTTTTCAGAAAACAGGAAGAAGAAAATTTGAATGAACTACCATCATTACACACACTTGCCTTTCCACTATATATTAATACATCAATTATGCACGAATTACACGTGCATAAAAAGGATAGCGCTATAATTATTATTATTATTAAGATATATACTGTCCTACTAACTTATTTATTCATACTAGTAACAGGGCAAATCACGCACAGGGTAACGAAAGTTCACAGAGACATCTTGTATCACTTTTATTTATTAAGCCATATGTTAAATATCTAACTGTAGGTTCGACCTGTTTTTAACTTCAAAGACAAACTCCTGTTGTATGTACAGTAAACATATTTGGCATGTCGACAGTACTCTGATCAGATAATCTCTCTCACGTGACAGTATTCTGCTCCAACTACATGGTGGCATGCCGCATCAGAGTAACAGAAAGTGGAAGAAGCTGGGCTGGTGTTTTTAACGATGCGTAGGAGCAACGACCACAGACAGACTGGAGCTTTTACGATCAGTGATTGTATAATAAGGCAGACATATTAGAATTCATAGCTTTCAGATATAACCCAGATGCCTGCTCTGGCTTTTCGAGACTTAAAGGTGAAAAACTTCTCACACTTTAGTTTACGTCCTGGATTAGAATGGAGTTTTATGAGCTAGTGCCGAACATCTGTGATCAAATTGAAAGCAGACATGGGAGTTAAATTCCACTGGTTATCAGCTGAGTGTTGCAAAGTCTACTGTCACTATGTGGGGTCATTACCACTAGGGGAGCAAAGCTGCTGGCTGAACTCCAACAGGAAGTTGTTTTCTCACTTGGCAAGGACGTTTCCACTGTGAAGATCTGGCTGAGGTGTCAAATGATTTCAACTTCCTGACCTGTGAGTGTCACTCTCCCTAGTATTTTCCTTAGGGAATGGTTATTACTATTGTCGAATGCTCATCTACTGCAGCATGTGCTTGTCAGTGCATGCCTTGATGTTTAGGAAAAAGAAAACTTGTAATCACGAGGATAAAAAGAACACAAAAATGCACAGAAATATACCCCAGGCAAATAGTCAAACCCTGCCCAGGTACACAGGCAGCCATGTGAAAACATGCCACAAGGTCTGCATTATTTCAAGTAATTATAGAACTATTTCATGTTACAATTGAGTTGGGCAATGTTCAGGCAATCATGTACAAAACATTATGAGTGAAAGCACAGGTTAAGATGTGAACACATGAGAAATATATTCAATTTCCTCTTGACAGCATGACAAAAATATAGTAAAAACACCAGTCACTGTAGCTGTCTGTGCTTTATCCTTTAATTCTCTAGGCCTAGTGTTGAGGGCATGTCCCATCACATACTGGAGAATAGTAATTATATATCATAGTTGTATAGTGTTCTATTACTTGGAAATCTATTAAATTGGCTCATATGAATAGCATCTACCGTGAACATGTAATATTTTGTCAGTACTGTGCTAATTGTAGAGAACAGAAAAGTCATGTCAAGACAAACTGCAGCTTATTACAACTTTGGTTTCATTGTCGTATCCCTGCCAACGGTTCTGAAATATAATAACAATGTAATCACAGTCCAGTCGCCAGAAAAACATGTTCTTATTGTTCATATAATCTCTTTGTTGCTGAACCAAAAATTCATTCCATATCTACATTTCTCAATATGCTGTCAACATTAAAGTGTTTTTTTTGTCTTCAACAGGCAGGAGGTGTTTGGGGCGGATGGTGGATTCGCAAAATTCAGGACTTTGCCACTAGAGACTGGAGTTCACATCCCGACACCCATCGTTTTTATCGGTTTATGTAACAAAAGCGATTACGTTAGAGTTACGAAAAGATCACGGTTTAGTTTGAACATCACTAAACACATTTTGAGTCAATTTTCATCACATGCAGACTTTTTCCCATATTAAACCAAGCCCTGACATAATCCCCTAACCCTAAACAAGTGCTGACAGCGCATAAACCTAACCATAACAAGTGCTAAATACTTAAATATGAACATAATGTCTGAGATAACATGGCTGAAAAGTGCCACGAGTGGTTAAAACACTATAATGTTGATATTCATAGATCTGTGGTTTGCAGAAACATACATTAGCAACACTTTATTCTGGGCTGGTAATAAAAATAATTGAAAAAGCCTTGAGCACAAACAAACAGACACGTCGCAGAAACACCATTTAAACGACATAAAACTAATTTTTAACTGAAAACATGATGCTAAAGACAAAAGACTATCTTCGCCTATTTACATTTCTCTCTTTTCCATCTTTCAACTCAATCAGCTGCCTGAGGACACTAACACACACAAATTCCCTTTGAGACAATAATCTCATTGCTGTCAAAAATTCCAGCTTTTCCTTCTCTGTGCTGCTGTCAGCTGTCATTTCAGTGTCAGACACAAAATGAGATGCACCTCCACACACTCACTTACAGTTTCATTACAACCAGCTGTCTATGGGTCTTCCTGCTGGACATCACATCAATCATATCTTTAGAAATGCCACTTAAATCCTTCCACCATCTCATCCAAAGAGTCTTCTGGTTTAGTACCAAACCGGCTGGTAGAATAAATACACAGAAACCACAGAGGCATATTTTATTTCTCTTCTGACTATGATGAATAGGACTTCAGTGTCTGACAGAAACTGCGCATTGGACTGATTTTTTCATCCTGTTGTATGGGGGCCCTTTCTGTAGTGACCAAGTCCATACTCAGTGTTGAAAACTACCAGGCAAATATCCAGAGGCTACATTACTCATCAGGAGAGACTCGCTGCTATTTTATGGCCTCCGCCACAGATTTATGAAGCTTTGTTTTCAGCAAGACGTCATTGCTGCAAAAATACTGTTGAGTATGTTACAGTGAAGAATGAAGATGAAGTGTATCCTTCTCAAGCTAATAAAAAGTGGACGCATGTGGGCAGCCAGTGTAACATGGCCCCTACACTGAAGTGAAAATATTCGATGTGTTCCCACCGTGTATGTTTAGTGGAGTTTTCCACTAAACTAACAGCCTAATGGTACATTTATACTAACTTGAAGAAAAAGTAAGATATTAATATTATGTAACTTTCTTTACTAGGTGATGTGCTAAGAAATATATTATAAATACATAATATTTCAGCAGCTTAAATGCACAGTATGTCATTTTTGCTACTAGGGGTCTTTCAAAGCAAACAATAACAAAAGACAGCAGTAGATGATGTCGTGTCATAGTGTGGGATGATGGGAATTGTTGTTCTCACAATTACTGAATGTAAATTCAAAATCTGACCTGATGTTGCTCAGAAATTGGGTAATATATTAATGTTTTATTCACCCACAGTGACCAGAAAAAATGTGAAAAATGCGACAAAGCCCCTTGTAGAGCCGGTGTTTGGTTTGCAGGGGAGGGTGAAGAAAAGTTGGTTGCAATCTGCAACTTCACCACTTGATGCCACTAAACCGTACACATTACATAAAGCTAAGCATCTCTGTGGTTTAAAGTTTTAAAAGTTTTTCTGCTTGAACTCAGGATCAACAAACTCTGAATTTAAACCTGAAGTCTTGAGTTGATAAACCCTGAGATGGGAAACTGGCTTTTCAGTTTCAGAACAGCCGATCAGAGTTAGCTCAATCTACTCTAGTATGTCCACTCTGAGTAAAGCGTGAGTGTCTGGTGAATGAAGGAATCCATTATCAATGCAGCTAAGAGACGACCCTTCACCATGGCAACGGGTCATCCAAAGGCAAAGCCGCCAAGTTGGAGCTAAAAATAAACAAAAAATATATGCATGATTTTGCGAATTATGTGCATTTGTCTCGAAAAACTTTGATGAAGAGCCTGAATATAGTGAAACAATCAATCATAAGCAATAACCCTTCACTCATCAGTTACCATGGTTGGATAAAATTTAATAATCTGCAGTAAAAACAGCATCTTGTTAGTAGTGAACACAAAGTGGACCTCCATTTTCCATATTTATTAGCAGCATGTAGCCTTTGACCATTTAATCAGACTGATTTTAACTGCAACTCTTGCTTGCTCCGTAGCACTCACATCATCCTGTTTGACATAACTGAATTTTCCCTCAGTGTGACTCTGAACATCACGACAGACATTTGATTTAAACCGAGTATTGAGTTTCCGCCCAGGTGGAGTGTCCTGATAAGCTGACGGCTGTCTCAACGTCACTATTTAAAAAAACCCACTCGTAAAAAAGATTCGAAAATTTTATTATGAGTTTACAGTCAATCTATGAAGTGTGAAGCGTGCAATGTGAGGGACTGAACTATCAGCTGTTCATTGTTAATCACGTTAAATTTGATTTAACCATAGATTTTGGTACTGACCATAGGCTTCAGGCCAGGGTGTGTGGACGCTGTTGTCCTGTTCCAGATTCTCAGCAGGAGGCCAGGAGGGCTGTCCGAGGACACGCTGGAGGTCTGACTGAGCCTCTTTATTGTCCTCCTCAGAAAACACATCCTCCGCGAGCATCAGCAATGACACCACTATCCACAGCATCACCTGTGGGTATCAAGCAACACACAGTTAGTTTGGTCAGCAGGTGGCAGATCAAACAGAGTAAAAGTAAGAGTGGTGCAGGAAGTATTAAGGATTTTTATATTTTTACATCCAGTTAATACACGGATTGTTCATCTTGGTAAAGTGGCAGGTCTTAGCTGCATGGACCATGTATGTATCACCAAGCACACCCGTCACCTGCTTTTTATTTAAACATTGTACAGTAAAACAACTTGAAAATGATCACAGAGGTACCCGGGACTTATTGTACAATATTGAGGAGTTTGTTGAAACTGTATTTATTTAAACAAAGGAAAATAAGAAATCAAAGCTTTCCTGTTGTAAACAAACCGTTGTGGCTTTTCAAGAGTTTAAGAAGTGCACACTTGAATGCACCATGAGTTTACAAGGCGCACCTGAATGCACCGTGATGTCCCTCGCCGTGTCTGTCAAACTCTGACAGAGAGGCAGCTGGTAGTTTTTTTTTATTATTTCTTGACTATTTTGGTACAAACATTTGCCTCCGATGTGTCTGATAACCTTCTGTACTCAAGTACCGATATTCTAAATGATTAATTCACTCACTCAAGTTTTTGTATAGTTGTACATTGCAGTGATAATAATGTATGGTTGTCGCAAAAAACCCACAGCATATCGTTTGGGAATCACTAGAATAGCAAGCTCTTAATGTATTTAATGCTCAATGGACCATATTCACACAGTGGCCATTTTCTTCTCACATCATGCTCAAGATGGGAAACTCAAACACTGTTATCAAAACGATAATGCACTGCCGTGTTCATGTATGAACGCACACAATCTGACAAATTGTCATTTCACCACTTCCCAATTGATCAGCGACTGAAAAGGCAACAGTCAATGAAAATCCAGAGAAACATCAGGCCATATTTTATTTTTTACGGAAGGTCATTCATGTCTGTACAACAGTAAATTATAAGTCATTGCTTTCTTCATATTTGCATTTAAGTTGAGGATATACAGCATACTGTGGACTTGAAAGCTGCACTGGGTAATTCGATCCACCTGAAACTGTGTCTCCCTGTGTCTGTCTCTGAGCCTATAGAGGCCACGTCTGCATGGTCTTGTGGGATACCTGCAGCCAACACCAGCGCCTCTTTAATTACTTAAATGATACGTGACACCTTTCAGCCATGAAGTCAAGGTTAATATTTTAAGATCACTTATGAAACGAGTTTCTCTGCGCTGTCTGGCAGGAGCATGAGGCTCAGATCGGATGGGCGATGTGGTGGAAACTGGCTTGTGGTGAAACATATACGCAAACAGTCTGGCAGCAAATCTTACTGGCCTACTTTACATTCATTCATTCATGAGGACAAGTGTAAAGGCCTCAGTGCGCGTCATACCAAGTGTTCCCCTAACAGCGTTTGAAGCTATCTTTCTGCTGACAGTTTTGTAACTCTTAGCAGACGGGATGCTTTTTTTTAAAGCCAAGTTTTATTTGCAGCAATCCTAACGTGAGTATTGATATGTCTTTAACTTTCAAAATTTGTGGCATGGTTTTGCTGAGCTGAAATTTATTGCACTCATCTTCCATCAAGAGGGAAATAGAGTCTTTATGGTCTTTATGCATCGGAGACAGGTACACGGGAGACCTGGAATGAGGAAAGAGAGTGGAGAACAGTGCAGAACTGAAGCCAGAGAACCAGTAAATTTACAGGCCACAAGGACACTCCTGTTGACAAGCCATGAAACTACGTAAAAACATTGTCCTTCTGTTTTTCCTCATTTTTTGTTTATTGCCTGACATTTGACGTTGTAAAGTTCTTTTTGGTGTTTTGTTTTCTTTTAGGGATGCTGATGTATCGGCTGTTATTTGTGTTTTTGACTTTGAGAATTTCACCTGTTTTTGTTCTTTAAAACCACTGTTAACATGTTTGAGCCTGAATCTGATTTGGCATAAAGGACAACACAAACAACTTCACCAACAAAGGCCTTACAAAAAAACACATGAATTTACCACGTTTTCCACATGTGACTACCTGTTATTGCACACGTGAAATGTATGTGATAACATGTTATCACATAAACTGTGATGTTTCACATGTATGGGCTTCCTGAACCTGCGTCAACACACTCACCTTCCAGTTCTTCAGGTGATGCCTGGTAGTCGAGACCTCCTGCCTCCACCAGGTTTTTCCATCTAAAAGAAACAAAATAATAGTAAATCTATTAGACACTAGATATGTTTGATAATGTAGAGCATGTGGTACTTTTGATTTTTATACTAGTTTTAAGAAATCTAGCCAATTCAGTTATATTTAAGAATATCTGACTTCTTTCTAGTAGGGCTGTTTATGCAGCACAGTCACATTATGAGAATGTTTTCTGACAGTGTCTGAAACAGAGTCCAATTCATTTATTTTCCAGGCAGCTCAGTGTGTTCCCCTTTCTGGTCCATTTGACTTAGTTCTCAGGTGTATTTGTTACTACTCAGACACGACTCTTTGCAAGTATTCCCACTCACCCTCACCTTGGACGACGAGCTGGTCCAGGAAATATTCCAACCTCATAATTTACCTTCCTACTTAGTACACTTCCTAAAAACCCAGCATCAGTCTCCTTCCAAGCACAAAACTCTAGCCTAGCCAGCAACGGTGATTGGGTAGCCAAAGCTGACATCACAAGTGCTTCAAACTTCTCCCAATAAAAATATTTGATTCCCTCTCAGAAGCACTTGGCAGGATCCTCATCAATAACTCCACATTTCAATACATCACCATCTGCAGCTCCTTCACCTCGTCACCAGATCTCAAGAAGCCATCCTTAACAGACTTTCTACCAAGACGCTGTCATTTTAGTCAGGATGAAACAACTTGAAATCCTTCCGCGAATCTAAAACTTTCCATGTCCTTCCCTAAAATCAGAACATCCACCATCTGTGTCTATGTCAGTGGCAGAAGCAATGTTTCTTCTCTCAGTCTTCAGTTTCCTACAAAAAGCCCATTGCCACCTTTCCCCGTGAGTGAGGGACAAAAAGCCTTTATTGTTTCACCTCAGCTCCCTTCATTCCTCCCACACTTGTTCACTTATCTCAGAGAAACCTGCCACTCCAATGACTCACATATACGGTGCGAGGCAAGATAAAGTTTATTATATAGTGCTTTAAATGCTTCTTTATTTAAAACTTCCAAGAATAGCTCAGCCTTCCTTCAGTAAAGCAGACATAGATGGAGAGCAAGGCACAAGAAGAGATCTGGATCAAGTTACACAACACTGACTGTGCGTAAATGAGCTGCAATGACACACTAATGTCAAGCCTGTATGCAGCTACTACAGTTTATTATAGACCAGATGGAGGACATGCATGAGAAAGAGAAGCGTAGTTTAAACTCCCATGAGGAGCGGCTGTGACGCAATTAATAAAGATTTGTTTTTCTGAGAGTGCCATAATGTCGTAGATAAAGTAAGCGAAGGGCCACACATTAGTCGACGACAATGCTTTTCCTCTGACATCAGGGTGCGAAGCTTTAGTCCTAGAGTCTTTGTTTTCCTCTGAGGACATCGCGGGTTGAGATGGTCTACGGGCAACTGCACAGTGTCACTAGAGCCAGCTTTCTCAACTGGTGGGTCATGAGCCAAAAGTGGGTCGCAGACTCGATCTGAGTGGGTCGCGAAGTGTGGGGTTAAAAAAAAATAAAAAATTAAATACTGTTCAATGTTTGACAGATGTGTGTGAAAGTCATAGGCTGGCCGTTGCCCTGGTAACGGCAGCATTTGATTAAATGGTGACAGGTTTGCATTGTCGTTTGTACGCAAGTTGTTAAAGCGCAAATAGAAACCTGCGTATGTTACATATGGATTTATATACGGAAGATTAAAATTAACTCAAGCTCCAGTGTCATAGGTAGAGAAGTGCATGTAAGGAACGCTCAAAGTGTTTAAATCGAGCTGGTTTTGTCATTTGGGGACCATGAATAATAATAAAGATACTGTAGGAACTCATCTGAATGTCCGGTATCAATAAAGGTCCTAAACTACCTTCTTAATTATTTAGTTTAGAGAACACCCACCTCTGAATGAAACATCTGAAGTGTCTGAAATAGTGCAAGTAAAACAAATGAATGACTCAGACCTGGTCTGTTACCACATTTTTTGAATCATTGTTCATTTTCAAAGTATGCCCACTGTATACAACTGACTGAGACAATGTGAAGCATCCAGACAAAAATGCTGGAATCTCACGTCACGTCACAGCGAGGCTTCGAGATGTGAGTCACGAATGCTCATGAGCCACAAACCACACAACCATAAGCCTGAGGGAAAGTCAAAGGTTCTGTCTGTTAGTTTAGTGCTACAACCTGAGGCCACATGTGCGATTCACCTTCATCTTCACGTGTATCATTAAATAAGGCTTCTGTACAGACCACAAAGAGTAAAGGTAGCCAGATGCTACATTGTTAAAGGCGGGTCCCTGCCTTATCATTTACAAATCTTTAGCATCAGATGTTTAAAACCCAGCGTCTGCAGCTGCTCTTCAAATATGTATTATGTATAAGTCTTACCACTGGTGGGGCTAAAGTGTGGTGCTGGCAGAAAGCCATGGGGTTACTATGGTCCATTATATTTAAAACTTCTGAGCTAATAAAGATTTTTCAAAAAGGGATCTGCAAAGACAGATTACATTCTCTAGAAATCCTGAATATCCACAGCTAATTTCACTGGAAAGAGAATTAAATTTGTCACAGATCAAAGCACTGATTAAGATTAAACACAAGATGAGCGCAAGACGAAAGATCTTGTGACAACCGCAGACACTTGGAAGCATCATCCGTGGACAAAAATTACATCCCAAATGTCAGTCTGCTTTGAACCAAAAGTAAAAGGTGGTTAAAATTTCAAAACTTGAGTAGCACAAACGGGAAGAGGCCGAGGCCAAATTATGCAACTTTCTGAAACAGACAATGCATCAAAGACGCCTACTGTTCACAGAGAAGCAGGTGTGGCAGGAGATATTTCATTATTCATGGGATCATTCGAGTGAAACACCACAAATGCTTGTGCCGATACGTTTTTTTTGTGTGAATTTGTGGCAATTTGCATGTTTCCACTGAAAATCCTGCTGCCTCTGAAATTAGCATTAGCATTAGCAAAGCAACAGCAGCTTTCTCTAAAATTAAATGCACACCATGTAATTTTTGAGTCTCTCAATCAAAACAATAACAAGAGACATACTGTGGTGACGAGTTATTCACGTTACGTTGCGTGACGCACAAGTAATGTTGGCTAATGTAATGTTAAATGCTAAATTAACATTAGATGAGACGACTAATCTAATGGTTACTTGACTTGCATAAGGCTGCACATCGTAGCCAGGTAGATCGATATTCAAATATATTGATAAATTAGCCCGCTGCTGGATTACTGTGTCGCAAAATGACAAAAACGACTGTATTACTTAGTGAATCTAATAATATAATGCTCAAAATCAAGCATTTCTCTGAATCTGAACAATGTCAGAAGCATTTCACATAATGTAAGTCAACAAAATATATAACATAGGCCTAGTCATTAGTAGATATTTTAATACAGAAATGTTACATAGTATACCTTTAAAAGGCTGTTGTTGCTCTGCTAATACAGTCTGTCACCTTTCAAGCCCAAAGCAAGTGAGCACAATAACACAAAGACAGATCGGTGGAGTATCACCGTAACAATATCTGTTGGAAATCGACAGCAACTCAGAGACAATCCTTTGTGGCTTAAGCGTCAAAGACAGTTTGATTGAGCACTAGTTAAATGCAAACCCACACATGTTTGAACTGCACACGCTCCATGTTCATGTTTCCATATAGCAGAAACCAGAGCCAGCTGAGCCAGCTGTGTGAACCTCCTGATAGATGTCCAGAAGACATTTTTATATAAATCGAGCTTTTATAAATGAAGTGGGGCTGTTTGGATTCCCAGCATGCGAGCGTGACTGGTGTGGAGCAGATGTTGACCAGTTCAGCACCAGGCACATTGGCTTCCGCCAGCAGTCATGTGGCAGCAACTCATACTCCTACTGTTTAATCAATAGCTACATTTCCTCTCAATAAAATGACTAATTGGACAGAGGTTTACAAGATTGTGAATTTTACAGCTGTTTTTAAACTCCAAGGTGTTTCCTAATGTCCTGTCTTTTCACTGTTATCTTGGTCCTGACCCAGGCTACAGGAGCTCTCCACCACTGACGAGGACATTAGTGTCTCCGGCGGTCTGGGAGAGGTTAGCTCTGTTTACAGAAAAGCCTTCAGCCAACGTTCCCACAACTTTGTGTTTGGAGAATTGAACATCATATTTCCAAGAACATCCTTTGCTTCCATATTAAGCCTTCCACGTTATTTAGCAAAAAGACTTGACCAGAGGCATCAATACCTGCTGTACTGGAGCTGAAACGCTACATATAAGCTGACGCAGAGCAGCTTCAGTAGAGCATTGCAGAATGTTAGCGTGCAGACAAACAATAAGCCCCGTCCTGGTCCGTGGGCTTACCCTGCTCACAGTAATCTGTTGATAGGCATCTTCATATTCGACTCGAAATCTCTTATTTCTATAATATTTACAATATTCATAATTTTCCAAGATAAAATTTGACTGCCAGGGAAACTACTACTAGGGTGAAGAACAAATAGAAGATAGATTCATGTTCTACTTAAAGCAGTATGTTGGATTACGAGATGTTTACATGTCACATGATGTTTACATGTAGAAAACTAACAAAAGAGAACTAAATACGTAGAATGAGCCCAATCTTCTAGACATCTGACAAAGATACTGAAGAGGATATTAACCCTTTATGTTACGTTATTATATTCGTAACACATCACAAATCATAAAATACATAATACAATTTGGCAAACCACTCTTACTGAAGGTACGCTCTGCTGCAAAAGCCTGTGAACAGCAAAATAATTGAGAATTAATGTGGTGTTATACGACTTTTACAAGGCTTATAGCTCTGATTCGAGATAAGCAGCTTTTCATTTGCTGACGAAACCAGGATAAAACCTGTGAATACAACACTTACGTTCATTCAGGTACCACAGACATGACTACAAATGATTATTAATGTTGTTTTATGTTCGCTGAGTGTGTAGCATCAGAACTTTTCTTTGCAGAAAAAGTAGTGTACAAAAAGCGAGCCGACACAATATACAATTTACAAAGTCGTCACATTTCTGTCCCGATCGCATTACATGACTGTCTGTATTATAAATGGGGTCTCTTGTTCTGGTTTTCACATTACACTGAGGGGTCACACATTTCAAGAAATGTTCTAGAATGAATCCCCAACAACGCTGTCTGGTCTCTAGACGGCATTTGGAGTCCTAGACCTCACATGAGTCAGGAGAAAAAAAAAGGAGAAGAATGGTCTGTTCTGGTCCTGTTCAGAGAGGGGTGGAGGTAAATAAATCCTTTTTGCACTGAACGCAGATGGCTGCCTGCTCATGTTGTGGCTCGACAAGGTCAAGCATCCTTGACAAGGATGTTTGTGCTTAGTTTTTGTTTCAAATAAGATAGGAACTATTACTGTGCTGAGCATACAAACAGATGCAAGACTGAGCTCGGGCAGCTGCCGTAGATTAAAAACAGAGGTAGTTTGCACTGTCATTGTCTGTAAGTCACCGCTGCTGTTATTGCCAGACAAAATTTAGATCAGATCCTCATATTTAAGCTGCTATATTTAATATATTTTATATAACTTCAGATATTTCTACAGTCTCTCCAATCGTGTCTATGAAAATTCGTCACACTCACTGCTAAAATCATGCAGGGTAAAAGCAGCCCCGGAACTGCTATGTAATACAATGCTAAATGTGAAATGTTTTCTTCTTGTTTTGATGCCTCCATGTGGCCAAAATTGATAGAAGCAGCTTTAACATTTGGTTACTTTAAAAAAAAAGGCCGCATTGGTTAAACACATTGTCAACAATACTGGTTTATTGATATGATTTAACTCAGCGTACCACGCATTATCAGCCATACTGCAGGACACTCGCAGTGACAAGACACACTTATGGCATCAACTGTACTCAGTCCCGTGGTACATGATTTAAGACGTCACAGTTCTTTTGCAGTGCGTTGGTCTGTCTCACAGAAGTAAAACTAAGTGACCCTAACCCTAACCTTTACCCACACTGTCGCTGCAGACTGATCATTTCTAAGGTGGCACGACATGGAGTCTGTTAAAGACTGCTTATTGCATTATTAATCGCAGGATTACAGACATCACCAATGACAGTGGCAACCAGTTCTCCGGCTATGCCTTATTACACGCACGAAGATGGATACGTGTTTTGTGACATAAAGCTGACAACAGACCGTTTCACCTGCGTATTAAGCCCCAGGCTGCAGAAACAGGACTGTGTGTATACTGAACGGACAGACAGCTGTGTTGACTAGAAGTTAGTACCAGACAAAACTGGCTGAGTGAGACAGATGGCTTCTGCTAGCACGACACTGGGCATGACTACATTGTAGTAAATTATGTTCTTGGTCTGGGGTTTAAAACACATAACGCAGATGATTAGGTGAGGAAAAAGCGGAGGTTTATGCAGTTTTTCCTTTTCCTGAAGGCAGGGTTGCTACTACAGTTCAGTAAAGTTAGAGAGGTTATATTCGAGAGTCATAGTCACTTTAATCCAAGGTGATGTGAACTCCTCACTTCATTTACAGAAATGTAAATGTCCAGACATGTCCAGAAATCAGCTTCAGCCTCAGAGCTGTCTCTCTCTCTCTCTCAGACAGCAGCTAGTCAGTGTGGTTTGTTTTTTGTAATTCATGATCAGCTGATTGGTGGAAACATTTGTCCTATGCTGGATAGACACAATAAACAAGCAGATTGATATTCTATTGCAGGAGTTTGACCATCTAAAAATCAGCAAGAAATTGGTGGATTCTGTCAATGAACGGATCAAGAAGGCTATCTCCGACTCCATCACAGAATCATAATAAATAATAATAAAAAAATGATTGAAAAACTGAATAAATGACAACAAAAATGTAAAAAGATATTGTGTGATATTTTTTAAAATTATCTCAACATAGAGGCGCAGCCGTCTGTAGTTGGTAGGAGCTATCGCCTTGAACCAAAACCCAGCAGTAAGAAAGCCAGAAAGTTTGCACAATACAAGATACTTTTTTCAAAGTGAAGACATGACTTCTACACCAAAGATGCACATTCAGGAGAATCTAACAACCAAACAACAGAAACTATTGGACTCAGGATGGATGCATCTACTGCTTACAAACCAACATGTTATCAGTAAAAGTTGTTCTTAGCCTTGTTTACAATGAACATTGATTTAAAACTTTTATGTTTTTTATTTTTATTTGTTATTAAACATATATATTTACATTTACTTCCTTTGTATCTGGACCCATATTCGAAAGTCCAGATAGTTTACCAGGGGGTGTCCCATCTGAACTGAACTGACTGGTTATAAATATTCACATCTCAACACCTCTGTTGAGATTAGGCTCCACGTTACATGTTAAGTTATGCCTCTTCAGCGATAAACAAGTTGTACTCTTTTATGTTTTGAAGCCACTAGGTGAAGGGTGATCCCACGTACTGTCGGTAGCAGTAAAAAAATGCTAGATTTTAAACATACTATTGCATTTCCTTCATGATATAATAATGACCTGCTTCAAGTAATTGTGTAGTCCTAACGAGCTGTTGCATTACACAGCTTGAAATAATACCATGTTTTTTTTGTTTTTTTTATACAATTCTGTGAAATGAAATAAAATAACAGGCATTTTGACCCCATTATAAAACATAATTATTTATTTTATCAGTGAGCAGTACTTCTTCCAAATACAGGCTCAAATGTCAGTGTCAGAGATGAACGATTCCTTTTCTAATGAACTTGAATATGTATAACTGTCTTTCCCAAACTTAGTGTCAGGACCCAAAATGGGTCTTGGACCTGTTTTTATGGGGTCGCCAATTGGCAAATATATACTGTATATATAACAGTGCTATGATGCTAATTCAAATAGAAAGCTCTTTTTACTATGCTAGGCAAGTCCATTTTTTCTGAGCAAAGAAGACAAAAGTAGGCCAATGTGAAATCAAAGGGTTTGCTTTGTGCACGTTTGTTGGTAAATATTGTGTTGATAACACAGTGACATAGTAAAAAACTGTAGATGTTACAGCAGTTCATGTTGTACTTTTGTGAGTTTGGGCCTTCGGGAGACTCGAGCTGAAAAAGTTGGGGAACCACTGATCTGTAATATACAATTAAATACTTGTGGCTGGAAACAATATAGTTATAGCTAATTGACTCAAACAAGTCACTGACACACTAGTTAGAAGATGTTTTTTCTCCAAGGAAATGTATATCACAAACATATGGACATACCGTGTGAAACTTTTGTTCTTAAAGGTGTTCAGCACTGTATATAAACGTCAAACAAGTGGTATGTTAATTCACCTATTACCCCTGATGTTGAATTTTGCAATCGTCTGTTTAAAATGACCTGTGGAGCTGCAGAGACAATCTGCTGTTTAAACAGACCTAAGTGAGACACAGTTGCAAGCAGCCAGCCATAAGACAAATGAGAATAAATGACTCCACTACACTGTCTGGTCAAGAAAATACTGGCAAAACTGCCAAAAAAAAAAAAAAATCTGCTCCCTTTCCAGAAAAGAAACTTCTTTCCAGTTCCTCGTAGTGTACTACCACTGCTCCCACTTATGTTTAACTAATCTTCTTTAAAAGGATATCAACCTCTGCTGTTGGCGACCTTTGCTTCTGGTGACCCAAACCAACCTGAACTGTTCTGTGTTTAATAGCAGCCATATACATAAATCGTTGCTGTCTGATAAACGTAAACTGCTATATTAATGAGGCCCTGATGTGTACTGTAGCAGCTGGGATCCAGGTGATGTGTGGAAGTGTTTTTATGGTGCCAAGCTTTACTGTTCATTAGTGCAGGTTACAATAAAACAGGCCTCTGTTATTATGCCAGTAGCTGCTTGTAGCCCATAACTCTACGAACTTGTAAACACTGCCCTGCCCCGTTGTGGGGCAGCGTGGGATGGGGGGGGGTTGTAGAAACACAAATCTGCCTCTTAGAGAGGTTCGAAAACACTGTGAAATAGTACCACTGCTTTTATTATTCAATTACATATTAGTTATTCTTCATTAGGGATTGGTATTGTTAAAAAATGTTCAGTACCGACGCCTTAGCTTTGATAGAGTTCCTAAACAATAGTTTTTCGATAGGATTTTCCCATTTGCCGAGCACATTTCAGTGCAACTCTTTCAGCTCATTTGCATTTTTCGTCTCAAAGTAGTTTCATAACATAGAAAATAAACATATTAACACAAACTGAAGTTGTCTGTTAACATAATATCCAAAAAGCCGTTTGCGAGGGCTACATACACTGGCACTGATAACATTTACTCCTTACATATTGACATTTGGTATCAAAAAAATACCAAATGATACCAGGCATTTTTTTGGCGCTAGTTAGTTAAGCACCGATAGGATGATTTACAAACTATCAGTATTGGCAGAAGTTGGCGTCGATATCGGCTGATCTTTAATATTAGCCTTTCAAACTAGAAGTACTGACTTTGAGGGAAAATAATAGTTCAAACGATTTAATAAAAAATCTCTCTCATCTAGAGTTTTTAGGATTGGTTTGATGCTCATGTCCATATTTTTACTTTCAGTTATTCAGGTTTGTTTAAGTATTTAATACTTTGATGTTTAGTTCAACATTTACGTGGTTCCTAATACAGCAGAAGAAAGTTAATTTCAGACATATGTTTTCAAAGTATTTTTTTGCTTTTTCTTGCTGCAAATTATTGTTATTACATTGGCCTTTCAAAAGCCACAATCAGTCAACCTCTAATGGTATCCATGTCCTATTCTCCATTATTATTTAGTTATTCTTGTGCAAGTGCTTCTGTTAATTGTTTTTTTGTTATTTTTGAGTTATTAATTACTCTAATTACAGAAACATTTTGCTAGCAACATTTGTCTTCTCTATTGGATAACTTACAAAGGCCGAAGACACACAACACTACATGCTGCTCTGGATTACTTCACTGGTGGAGACTAAATATTGTGACTTTTCTTTGACAAGATAATGGCTCACCACAAAAACACGATGCAACAGGACAAACTGTGACAAAGCTACATCTTAAATCTAAGTTTTAGACCTTAAAGGTATACCTAGTGTTTTAGATCCATATTAAACAGGGATCTTGGCACTATATTAGACAGTTCAGAGCACTGTCAACACGATCAGCAGCTGCCGTGAAAGGCTGTTAGTTCTGGTGTTTTTCCAGATGAAGACCACATTTCCCATAAACCTTGTTTATCCAATACACACCTCTTGAAAGTTATTTCCCCATGTGCCTTTCACTCTGTAAATTCTCTGCCACACTCACAGTTTTACCTCCGCACCATCCGTCTCAGATTCCACTGTAGAGTAATTTGTCTCTCAGCTGTAAAGCAGTCCAGCAGTTTATCCTACAAATCCTCTTTGACTGGATATTTTCTGGCTCGCCATTCAACATCATTCCACATCAGTCAAAGCTGCGGCTTCACCAGTTAGTTCAGTGAACTCAAAGGTGAAAGAGCTATTATACATGCTTTTGGATTCATTGTACTAATGTGTATGTTGCATTTTACTGTTGTACGTGTTTAATGTTGAGCTAATTTGAACTACTTCATATACTGTTGGTAGTTTAATCTACAGCAATGCATCATATTCTATAAGATCATCATATGTTTGTGGCGTTGTCATCCTGTGAAAACCATGTATCTCTAAGAAGTCAAGTTTTCATGTGCTCAGAAAATCAGACCTGTTTTCAGCTTTGTGACAATGCATTTTCCAGCAAATCCAAGAGTGTTTTAAAGAGTTATTTAGCATAAAAAGTTCAATATGTAAGAGTCGTGCACGCTCGTGTGCTTACATGAAGGTTGTGTTGCCACTGTTGATGTTGGTTAACTCCATTTCTACAATCATGACGTGTCTTGGTTGTCTACATCCATGATAACAACCTGGACACTGATTTCTGTGTTATTCAATGCGTCTCTCCTGCTCCTCTACAGCAGCAACAGTGTGCAACACTAGCTACTGTTAGTTTAGAAATGGAGTTAGGTAATGTCAACAAACGACACAACACAACACAGACTGCATCACGAACTTTATGTAAGGAACATTGTCATCCTTTAGCTTACTACAAATACACGAAATAACCCTTTTCTTCTTGACCACCTGGCATGGACAGCCCTAATGACTCAAAAAAATTATTTTTTTACTTGTAGCTATGTGAAACACGCCATAACATATTTAATAAAGTAGAAGAATAAGTAAAGAAAAATACTCAAAAGAATATAAATGCACAAAAATCGATCTTTTTACAGTAACACGATAACACAACACAATAAATACTTGAAGCAAATTCAAGAGTTTTGAGTGTGAAATGAAACATTAACCAGCGTTTTAGCTCAGGTTTGGTCTCCACCAACTCCTGATTAAAATCTGCCAGATGTTTCACTTCATTCACCCAAGTCTCCAACTTCACGTCTGCTTTCTAGTGCAGGACAAATGCAGTACAGTGAGTTGATCAGAGTTTTTTTTTTTTTTTTGAGGACCTACTGCTGCTGGAATGGTCATGAATGATTAGATGAACCGTAACATAAATATCTCTATGAGCTAAAGGAGGCAAAAATGAGGAGGCTCGGTTGCTAATTTACTATAAGGCGGTTATATTGCATTTAACCTTTTGAATCAATATTAATAAAAAACAGCACTGTTACTGTGGCTATATTACTGTAAAAATACATTTTACAGAAGCCTGGGACAACTTGTCCCTTTTGTAACCTGTGTACTCCTGTCCAAATAAAAGCTTATCAGGTGAAATCATCTGCAGGCAAATTCCTCCCATGTAATTTTCTTGGCAAATAGAATCAGGTTCTGCAAACAGTACAGAGAGCTGTTAAATATTGCCTTAACACATTACAGTGATGTCCTTAAAATAGACACTTGGACGGGGAAGAGAGTCACTGCTGAGCTTGAGTTCAGTCCAACAAATCTGTAATGTTGGCCCAAACTGATTTCAACATCTACTCAATCCGAACCTGCTCTCTAAACATTTTTACAGAGGTGTGATCAGAATCCTCTTACTAATGTGAAGAAGAATGTAAGTAATGTATGTCCACGATCTGGAAAAGTACTATTTATACCTCCTACTATGCTGTTACTATATAGTATTACTTACTATTTATTGTATGTTATTTGTTTTATGTTGTCACTTTGGTCCCTTGTGAAACACAATCTCCCTCCCCTGTATGTATGTGACATGAATATGTGGAAATGACAATGAAGGCACTTGACTTGAAAGCAGTGTCTAATTAAAGGACTAAAGACAGACCTCTGGAGACGAGATTACAATTTATATACTATACATTACATTCTACGAACAAATACGAGATTTCACAGGAAGAAACAGCTTTTTATCATAAGTTCAAAAGTCACGATAATTATTTAATTCACTTATTTGTTGATGACGGTCATTTTAAAATGTAAGGAAACCTTAGCAACATTTTATCAATACATGTTTGTGATAAAGCATGTACATATTTAATGTTTTATCATTCTTAGAAAGTCTATCCTGAACCTCAAAGTCTCAGAAATGAAATAAATGAATCAGTTGTCGATTATTATCTATTATATTCATGATTTCATTGTGTAGTAAAAACTACTGAGGATATGTAGGCTAGTGTAGATAGATGCACCAGTTAGGATTTCCACAAGGCTATAGGAGTTGTGGGTTAGCTGCAAGTCACTTAGGAAAGTGTCTTCATCTTTAAAATGGTCTGTACAGTATTCAATATATAGACCACTTCAAAACTCTGAATAAAGTCTGTTCAAAGTATTTTGGAATTTCCAAATAATGGATAAAATGCATGGGTATATACTATATTGTGTAGGCTATTTTGAAACAGCCTAATATCTGATAATCTTTTACATTGCTGTCGACGGGTTACAGAAACTTTACGGGTGAATATGGCCCATTTCCATTATGTAATTCTTACCTTTGCCGAGTTGGCGCGTCCTCCCGATCATGGACGTGAGAGTAAAAAGCAAAGTGTTGGCGTTCTTCTGTTGTAATAATCCACACGCACTTTTGGGGGGTTAGCTGCCGAGCTCTGCGTCCGTTCCTCAGTTATATCCCGTGGCATACTGGCGCAGCCTCCCCGTCGGTGCTCCTCATGGCTGAAGACACTGTCAGAGAGTGACAGCAGTGACCGCAGAGCTGACCGCAGAGCAGCCCGCCTGAGGGGCTGAGCTGAGCTGAGCTGAGCTGAGCTGACTGCTGTCACAGGAGCTGCTGATGAGCCCACAGAGCAGCCGAGCCGAGCCGTGCCGAGCCGTGCAGCGCCGTGCGTCCTGCTGCAGGACAGGTGTGGTGTGGGTCGACTGAAGCTTTACGTCCAGATGTGCGCGTGCTGGGGGTGCGTGCACGTGTGTATGTGTGTGTGTGTGTGTGTGTGTGTGTGTGTGTGTGTGTGTGTGTGTCCGTGTTTTTCTGAAATTAAGGTGACGTAC
>JAPQRN010000019.1:13427931-13452630 GCA_037367275.1 Coranthus polyacanthus | reverse complement strand
GAACCTGGAGAACATGCAAACTCCACAAAGAGAGGCCCGGTTCCAAACGGGATCAAACCCAGAACCTTCTAACCTACATTCAAGTCAGCCTCTAGGGAGCACTAAAAAAGCAAAAATAGTGTGTGGCACAAATCAGACAATCAATCAGAAATAGTTTGTCAAATATTTAAGAATATGATTCTTCTTTATTGAAATTGCTAAACAAAGGGCACCGTCAGCTCCAAACATAAGTTTATCCAAACTCTCTGAACTCTGTGACGTTTTCTACATCTAACCGTCTGTGTTGGCTTGAACCCTTTCATTGCCGCTTGTTGCTATATTTGTATAAATGATGTGGTAATGTGATCTAAGTGAACTGGCTAACTTCTCTGCCATTCCTTGCTTTTTTCACTACGTTTCAGCGCTACATTACAAAGTATTTTGGAGGGATCCCTCTGATATGATTTTTAAGACAGGTAAAGACAGATGCATGGATTCTGTCTGCAGGAGCCCCCACATCCACCGCCGTGGGGTGCAGGTTTTCACAGGGGACCGTGCTGTGTTGCTAGTGCACATGCACTGTCAGTGGGAATGAGAGAGAATGCAACCTGAGCCTTTGCAGCTACACTCTGCTGAAGACCGGAGCGCAGCCTTCCTCCAGCTCCAGGATTAATTAAAACAAAATGATGGTCTGGGACGATTGGCCGGGGTCACGTTTCACACATGAAAAGAAAGCGGTGAGATGAAAACCCCGCCTGCAACCGGAGCCAGGCGGGCCATTGTTTCTTGTATGCGGACGCTGTCCCTCAGTGTCCTCACCATTCCCATGTTGTCATCCCAGGGCCACCTACGTAGTAGTGAGGAGCTCCTGTTTGTGTGCACTCACCCAGTGACCCGACACACAGCCTGAGAACATGTCCAGGTCAAGGATCCTCTTTTAATAGTGGCCACCTGCTCCTTGTGTCCATAGCAAAGCTGTTTGTGATGTCACACTTTCTAAATCTGTTTGCTATTTACTGCACTGATTCAGTGCACTAGCAGGATGAAAGCTGCTGGCGCACTGTGTTATTGTGTTGTTTGTCGTCACATGTTTATCATGCTTCAACTCTGACAGGGCATGTTTATTGTTTTCTGAGATAAAGCCTGTAAAATGTGTCATCGCTCGCACGTTCACGCTGCATGGGTTGTGTTTTTTTTAGCATATTAGACCTGGACTGCCTCACCAACCAACCAGTCAAGTTAGTTTACATCCATGTCCGTCCAGACTAACCACGCTGTCTTCTCCTAGAGACAGTTTTATTTGTATGTGTGAGATATTTGTTTGTGTAAGCGGGTTATTTATTAAATCATTAGAATTATGAACGTATTTAGTTCTCCAGGACCTCCAGGTTGTTCTTTCTTTTGGTTTTTTTAGTTATGCTCTTCTTCTTCTTCATTGGTTTCCCACATGTGTCTCACAGGAGAGGTTGGTTGGAGCTTTTGTCCACGGTGGATCTCTATAAGAAGGTCCGCCGGTGCGTCAGTCCCCCTTACGTTTCAAATGTGTCTCGGGAACGGTTTGACAGAATGGCTCACAATTTGGCACAAACGTTCATTTGGACTCAAGGATGAACTGAAAAGATTTTGGTGGTGAAAGGTCGAAGGTCAAGGGCACTGTGACCTCGTGTCTGCCCATTCTTGTAATGCAATATCTCATGTTTTTTTTTTTTAACAATCAGAGTGCCTCAGACTTCTTGTGACTGCCACTCTACATTTTTGGGGCTGTTACTAATAGTAAGTTGGACAGTCAGTGTGTGTTTTTTTTTAATCTTCTGGAAGGTGCAGCTGAATATTGAAACAATGTTTATATACTTCAGTGACGGAAGATAATAAAGATAATATTAACGTCAGTGAGTCATGGCCAAAAAATTGCAGCTGAGAGGAAATGTGAAGTATTCACAGAGGAAGGAGGCTCCTTTTCTTAATTGTTAGTGAGTGAATTACCTGAAAAAAATCTGTGTGAACCATCTCCAATTGTTCCAGCAGTGTGCAGTTTATCTTCTTCATCATCTGTGCTTTGCATGACTACTCCGACTGCAAAATTCCAGGTATTTGTATTCCAGGACAGCTCTGTCACAACCAGCACATGTTCCTGATCCAACTTGCAGGTTAAATGATTGAGCTGCTCTTGCTACAGGCGATGTGAGTCTTCATACAGGAGCTCTGCAGCTCTGTGATTAACATTAAATGAGTGGAAACGTGATTGTTCGGCGCATCGGGCCTGGGCCGTTCTGGGTGGCAGCGTGTGAAGACACGGAGGGTTTGTTTCTGCCTGAGCTGAGGACGGGGGTCACACCTGAGAGTCACTCTCCATGCAGTGAAACGTGGACGTGTCCTGTTTGAACACCTTGTTTTTAGACTAGAAGTCCTGCATTTGAATAGAGTAAAAAAACAAAAAAACAAAAAAACAAAAGAAGAACCAGTACTTACGTGAGTGTCAGAGACAGAACCACATGAAACATTAAGACAAGAGGGTTCAGAACATGATGATCCATACAGAAATGTCAAGAGTGATGCTGCCAGTGAAGTTTATACCACATTTGAAATACCAATAATACAATCTGTATATGTACATACATTAAACGTATCTACACGATCATGATTTTTATGTGGAATTATATGTTGTGGCAATATATGTTAATCAAATACATTTAATTCATTGAAGCACATGCATTAGAACAAGATATATACTAAAGTTCTTTATGCTTATATGTTTTCTTATGCATTTTAAACATACGTTTATATTTTATATTTCCATATAAAATATCAGTTGGGAAAGACTTACACGTCTACAATCAGAGGTGGGAAGTAACAAAGTACAAATACTTCATTACTGTATTTAAGTCAGCTTTTCAGGTCTTTTCAGGTATCTGTCCTTGACTATTTATTTTTCTGACGACTTCTTCCTTGTGCACCCTACATTTTAACACAAATGTCTGTACTTTCGACTCCTTACACTTTCAAAATAGGCTTGTTACTGTAGTTCGGATGCATTTGAGGGGAATTATTAACTATTTTTTATTTTGCCTCATTGTGTGTCTTCCCAACATCAAAACCAATTTCAACCTAAAATGGATGGGACGACAATGCACAGAAAAGGCGTCTGTGTGAGTATCACGCGTGACAAAATGCAAAAAAGATGAAAATGACGTAACAGACGTAAGGATCCAAAAGTGATGCAGAAGATGTAACAAGCCAAAAAAATGACATAAAAGACATAAGTTGAAACAGGCGGTAAAGGGAGAAAAGGGGTCAAAATATTTCAAGTTCTGTTGCTGATGCTGAAAACTGATTTGCACATTGGAATGAAGTTAATGTTCATTATTTTCAGTATATTTTTATTTCATTTGAAGTCAGAATGGTTTAATAGTCTTCACATTATATTAATATGACGTGGGGTTCAGTTAACGTTGCACAGAAACAGTCGGTAGAAATGTCCTACTTTTCACTTGTATACATTGAGTACATACTTACTGTTGTTACAGTTGTTGCGTTTGACGAAGAGAAGCTTTAGCGTCTTCTTCGTTTTTCTATCACTCCGATGGGAGTTCTGTGACGCGACGTTAGCGCAGGAGTTTTCATTGACCTTGTTTTGTCCACATTTAGTGATAATTCCTCAGATGAGCTGTAAACAGACCTGCCTTTACAGTGAGTCACTGCAGCATTAAAGTTCCCCTCCTCTCACTCATAAACATGGAAGAACTGCTTGACCTTCATGTGAAACAGCTCCTGTAGCTGTTTAACACCCGACCATGTGACAGTGTGAACAACACGATTACACACTCACTGCACCAGCTGTTACACCGTTGACTTATTGGCTGTATATATCTCATTAATCCTGCACTTGTCACTTTCATATATGTCACACATCTCACTTCTTTCTCCGCGGCGCAGTTAATAATCCATTTCAAACCGGTATGTCCCGTTTGAAAACTACTAGAACTAGTCTTGCTCCTAGAGCGTAGAGTATTTTATTTTATTCCTGTCCTTACCTTGGCTTTGTTTTTACTCTTATTGTTCTTCCATTTGTGGTGCAAACACCAAGACGCATTCTTCGTGAAGTTACACACTTCGGTTATAAAACAGATTCCTATTTGCTTTTCTGCCATTCTGTCGGTCAAGTGTCTTTTTCTTGAGATTAGTGCCAAGGTTAAAGGCTGATAAATTCGTGTGGGTCAACCGGTTTATGATACTATACAAAGTTGTCTCTTTGTTATGAGCTACACATGAGATTAGTGCTGCACAGTCCTTTCCACTCCTTTCCAATAAAGAACCAGCACCAGCTGTTTTAATACTAATTACGAACAAAATACTGTCAATACTGTCCTCTCTGGCAAATTTGGAACTTGGAAAGTTTAACTTACACGTCCATAAAGCAAATCTATCGTTTCTGTTTCTTTGGTTTCTTCACCCTGTAAAAAGAATCTTTCTTCTCATGAGCCACGGACCTCTTTCTAATATGATCATACACTTCCACTTCTCTGTTTTGCCTTTGAAAAGTAAAAGGAAAGTAGAAAAACACCGACAGCTTCAAAATCCTCATTCTTATCATCTTTATTTATCTTTTTCAGGATAATGTGTTCTTGTGCACGGCCTACAATAAATATATGATGAATACTTTGGCTTGAGCGTCTGACCGAGGCCAGCGCGTATAAAGCAACACAAACGCATATACAGACTTCACGATACATTGATATTGGTAGATAAAGTGTGGTAGAATCATAAAGCTCAGTTACTGTGATTGTGTTTGATAGTAACACTGATGTGTGAGGGCCTGAGAGAGCAGCCTCTGGCAGGGCTGACCAAAGTGATCGAGGGGAATGTTTTGGTCTTATCTGACACAAATATTTCAAGAGCTGTTCTTGCTAAATAGTAAAAAGAGTTTATAGAATAATCTTGTATAACATGACGCTGTCTGTCAGTGTGGAGCTTTAACTTCAGTACAAAATGAATCTTTCAGGACCTAAAAAAACATTTTAAACAGCTGATGATTCAACATGATTAAACTCAGACCGGGGCCCCGTTCTTCAAATATGGTTTAATAGAAGGGATCCTACACATTTTCTATTTTACATTTCCAGACTATATTTACGATAGATTAGTTTATAATGTGAATAAATGGCTTTAAAATCCAAAAGTTAACATGCACATTATGTTACATCTTGACTATCTATGCGATTATATTGTCAGAAACGTATTTGCCAGAAGATTGTAGCTGTGGTGCTGTAGCTCAGACAAATCAGTTCACATCAAATCCAGGATGAATTTCCATGTTTAGAGGCAGCTCTATGTACAAGTGCGTTTTCAGTTCACACCACACTATCTGCCTTGTTTTTGATGACATCAAGGTCGCTCAGGTTCACGCTCTCGTATAGCGGTGAATATTTTGGCTGCCCAGATATTCTGACTTTTCTATTTTAGAAAACAGAGTAGGGGCTGAAGTCTGGAAACAGAAATATTTTCCCCTACTCCTCATAATGTGTAGGAACCCTGCCGACATATTGTACACATTGTCCCTGTTGCTGAGGCAGAAAAAAATAATTGTTAGACTTTCTGTCACAATGTTGTGATATGTCCCAAATTCTGTTTGTTCTCTTCAAATACAGCACACACTGGGATGAAACCGGAAGCTTCCACCGAACAGCAGTTCCTGTTCCTGGTGCTCCATGTCTGCTACTTTGGGCCATTATCAAGCTGAAAACATGCAGTCAAACTGGGACAGCTTCAGTTAATGTGCAAATCTTCCATCATGCACCTTTAACTGGTGAAGAACAGGGCCCAGCTCTAAGTGAAACACTGCAGTGTGACAGAGTGAAGAAATTCGGTTTGGTGTGTGAGACACAGAGATAGAAACAGCTGTGAGTGGCAGGTGCATGGAGTAACTCAACATCCCTAACTAAACAATCAATGAATGAAGAATGGAGCTCCTTGTGTTTGGGTGAGAAGTAAGAAAGTGTCGTGTAGAGAGATATACAGGTCCAGTATGTGACTTGTTTGATGCAGATTACATTCAGATGAGCTGAAGGACACTTCAGGAGGTACTGTTGGCACAGGCTAAATGTTTCACCATCTTCCTCCTCCTCTTTCAGCCTGCAGCAGCTCTGAACAGGCAGTGCCTGCTCCAGGTGCTGGTTTCATGTTCAACATGGCTGACGTACCCATGAGCCAGGGCACTAAATCCCCATGGAAATATGCACTAACCTGCAACTAGGACAAGCTAAATACTGTGATACAATGCAGACGCCGTTTGCTTGCAGTATGTCGCTATGCATTCTGGGGCAGTGTGTGTCCTGCTCAGACAGACAGCCACTGCGCAGCGTGGACACCTGCTGCTCTGTGGGAAAATGGTCCACAGGACCTGGCTCTTCCCTCCTGCCCTCCGTCAGGTGCTGAGCATCTGGAGGGGAGCACAGCGCTGCAGGCCAGGAGCTGTGTGAGGCCCATCAACATCCAGCTCCACAGATCCCATTGGTCCAGTCCTGGATCACACCGGCCTTCACCAGCTTCACTAGGAACTCCTTCTCTTTTGATATGTTGTGAGTCCAGGACTGCAGGGGACAGAGGACAGCAGACGATCAATGTGCAGGTATTGTGCAGGGTAAGAGATTAAACACTGTAAAAGACTAAAAAGGGAAGCTGGTGGATGCTATATTTCTGCTGAAGTCAGCTACATCTGGCCAATGATAAGCTGATGCTGGTAACCGTGAGACCAGCGGTGGGACATGGGAAGCTGAATATTCATTTGAACAATATGGTATTTCATGCGTCTAAGCCATGGATGTATTATTAGAATTGGTTGGTGGAGTCTAAAATGGCGTCTGTTCTTTCCAATCAGAAGTTGCTCATTGGCACATATGCCCCAAAAATGTCTGGCTTCCATGTTAATTCTACATGCTGGACCTAGATTAGCTCCTGATTATAGTGTATTATTGACAGACTGGAGCCAAATGCAGACAAATTGAAATTGTCTAGATAGCTTTTTTTGTTAGTAGTGTGTCCCCCTCATGTTAAAGACTTTGACTGTCTTTCTAATATACAGGAGAGTAAGGTTAATAAAGCAATGACACACACACGGCAAAGGAAAGCTGGTGACTACGCTGCTGAAAATGGACAACAAAGAATACTTTAACTTTTGGTAGCAAAAACCGCAAAAAAAAAAATAGATCCATTCACTGAGACGCCACAGTGTGGGCTTGTAAGATGAAGTCACATACCAACACTTTTTAAAATAGGTGAAAGAAAAAGCAATGCATTGGCTAGCATCGCCAAAAGCCTAATGTGGACAGTAATAACCACAATGAGCATTTCTTGGCCTGCCTCAATTATACATGAGAGGGGGCGGAGCTAAGCAGCTGCGTTCCTCTTTACACTGAAACACAAGTCAGCCTCAGTGGGTGAAAATAAGATGAAGAGGATTGCATGTCTGTCTCAATAACCTGGGCTAAGAGTGATTTATGAGCAGGCTGCACACTGTGTACATGATAAGTGGATGAATGTGCTGCTCTCACAGACCACGATCCCAAACACTTCAATACTTGACATTTCATACACATCCCAGTCCACTACAAAAGCATGGTGGGTAAATTCCTCATAGATTTCTGTGAGACATTTTAAATAATAGAAAGGTCACAGTAAACTGTCCCCGTGGCGGACAGTCAGAATGCTAACAGTGTTAGGGGCTGTGATTATTGTGTGGGCGTTATCATCCATTAAGCGTTAAATATGGAGGAAATACTTCTCCCGTCTGTTGTTGGAGTGGATGAATCACCAAGTTAAACAGCCCAAATTCACATCTGAGAGTTTGTGATCTCAGACTGAGCTGTTCTTAAATTCAGGCATCTAATGTCTCAGGAATTGGGAGGTGGAAGGAGTATCTTTTGTTGGTGTGATGTGAAATATTTACTCAAAGTGAGTTCGTTGCTCCACTGGACAAATTCACATCTGTTATACCTCCTATAAAATGGCAATCACCTGGTTCATACAGAATGTCAGAACGACCCTCCCTCTTGACCAGGGTCCACTTTTGTATGTATGGGGACCTCAACACCCAGGAACGTTATCTCAGGATTTTATTCGGATCATTCAAATGAAGATTGATTTGAATCAGAAAATTGAGCCCTAGTCGACACACAAATCAAAATGATAAATTACAGTACCTTTTTCATTATAGACAGTAAGTACTTTATATCACAAGAAGGACTAGAATGGCTCACAAACCTGATAGATTTAACAGCCACTGACAACCATGTAATATCTTGTAATTGATAGTTTTATCACCTCTTGTGGTGCTTTATCAAACCAGTTTTAGTTACCTCTCTGATGGCTGACATTCTGATCTTCTCATAGTAGTGCAGAGGGGCATGGGGGGTGCTCATGTTGTAACCAAATCCAGCCACTGCTACTTCATCACAGTTATGAAGGGCCATCGTGATGGCCACTGTCCCCAAGGTTGGAATATTCTGAAAAGCAGACATTAATGTGAACATGTAACCGAGCCGTGACCTGTACAGTAGAACATGTAGAGTCTGTGGTATGTGCAGAAGATTACAGATGTATGGTTCCTTTTCTAACAGCCTAATGGTAACACTGTTTGTTTTCTGACTGTGAAGGTGCTTGGCTCCCTCCAGCATCTGCTGTGTGTTCACAGGGGCCTTCATAATGCAAACAGACAGACAGGGCAGTAGAACGACCAGAGACTGGTCCTGGCCATTAACTCACTGCTGTGTGTATGAAACAGCTCACTATTCCTGCTGACTCTCTGCCTTGAACCGAACAGAAATGACTGCTGGGAAAAACAACAACAGGTCTCTCACCCCTCTGCCCATCTGTCCATTGTTGCGAGGTAAGCCAATCAGCTTGAAGGAGGCCTCCTGGATGAAGTAGGGGTTCAGGATGCGGATGTCGCTGGGCTCCCTGGGAACCTGTTTCGCCACTGACTTCCAGAAACCATCGGTACTACGCTGAGAGACAAAGAGTGAGGAGATCAGTAAGCATGATTATTATAACTGTCAAAATGAATAAATTAAAATAAAATCAAACTTATTTGTCATCCATAGGGAACAAATGACAGCTGATTTGTATTTTGTATTTTCAAAATGTTTGTGACAGCTGTACAGAGATAGATTTATAACTCTAACGTTTAAATTGTGTTAAGGCTTAGAGTTACACATGACCTCATACATAATTAAGGGCGTGGTTGCTTTGAGTGACAGGTGGGTGGGTGCCATCACAGGTGGCTAATTAGGATTGTAGTTTAAATATGAGGGTGACATTCTCAAATACGATGTGTTGTTAACCTCTGCTGTGCTGTTCTCTCTTAGTTAATACGTGTTATCCTGAACACATGTTACACATAGTTGTAAAAATAATGAGAACCCTGATTTTGCAGAGACCAGTTGACCATCTACTTTCTCTGATCCCCTAACCCAGTGATAGAAAACAGGCTTCTTGTTTACATGACATGTAAAACAAGTGAGCTCACTGGAGAAAGCGGACCGTAACCCGGTCTCTAATTGCACATAAATGCACAGAATGCTTGTTTTTAAAAATGCATACTATTTATTGCCTGCAGCTATAGTAGCTTTCAGAATGTTTAATGTCAAATAGTAAGTACCAGTACTGACAATAGAAATATTAATACATCCTTACTGACATTACATGCAAAGTGGTAGACAGTGGAAAATATGATGGTGCCTAAGCAGCCCAATGAAAGCAATACCCTGAGCTGGCAAAGGGAGGTCAACACCATTAAAACACTGATGAAAAACAAGAGGAGCAAACAGAGCCGGCCAGAGGAGGAAGCCCCTGTATCAGTATACCCGGGGCCATTACACTAATTACCAGCATCCCTGATGGCCTTTTATGAACAGTTACTGGGATACCTGCCTCTGAGTTTGCTCGGGTAAGTTGAAGTGAGAAGCAGGGAGAAACCAAACAGCAATGGTATATGAGCTATTAGCTCATTAGCGAAGCGCTGTTTCCCTGCTCCATGTTAAGCCTGAAGCTCATCACTCAAAGACTATTATCTGAAATAGAGCATTTTGCTGCTCTGTCTTAGCTGGGAACTCAACACCTCCACTCTGTTGGCAGCGCTGGGAGGACACAACAGGCTGTGGAAAACACATCCACAACCAGCAGACAGGATCAAGTGGCAAGCAGTGCTTCTGTAACTGTATCACTGAATATGTCTACACATACTGTATATTACCATCTTTTGGAATATTTCTACTTCAGAATATTCAAAAAATGAGTAAACAGCGTTAATCTAACCACCGACATGAGCATCAAAAATGTTAAAAAATGACATAAACATGACAATGACACATCAAACAAGACATAAAGAAAGAAATCAAAAAGAGAAACGGGACGAAGACACTTTAGACAGTGAAGACACTTCAGAAATGGTGCTGAAGATGCACATGTACGGTCACCTGTTTTGTGGGATAGTGGGCAGTGAACAGGAAAGTGGAGTATGTGGAGTCAACAGTGGTGCTGTTACTTGGGTCTTAGGCCTGAGTTAGGAATGTTTTTTTGTTTTTTGCTTTTAAATGTAAGTTAAGCTACGTTATGTTATGTTATAGTGCAAGGAGACGTTATATCTCCTGAACAGACCCCTGCTGCTTCAATTTAACAACTGCACTTGTGTTTCCACTTCTTTGGATTAGACAGATTAAATACTACGCTAGCTCTGTTTCTTTTTAAATGGCTGTCACAAAGCTTCGGTTTATCTTGTTGGTCACAATAATCCCAGCCCCTGACATAAACAGTTCTTGGTTACAGACTAGCCACTCTGAAACCACTTTCACTGGCCAAAAGCCCTTTTTTGGCTATCGAAACACAAAGAACTGGATTAAGATTGGGCACAGGCTTTGGCCCTGGAACTGCCTTAGTGGAAAATGAAACTGACCCTTTGTCTGAAGAACCTCCCTTAACTTTTAGGGATCTCATATTTGCCCTTAAAACACAATGCCAGCTCTCAGTGTCCGCCTTGCTAATTGTCCTGTCTTGTAATCAGCCTGCTGCTGGCACACTTGCCCAGTCATAACACACAGACAGTCTGTGTGTGTGTTCAGTAACTGGTATGCTGTCTGCACTCCCCTGGACTAGGTAAGGAACCTGATCTGCTGTCCTCAAGTGTTGTTGTAAACGAGGCTGGCCTCATCAGCTTCAAAGTCCTTTAACACCTTTACTGTTCCTACAACCGGCCTGTGTGGCAGTGTCAAATGTTACACCTGTTCTGCCTCCACGCTGCCACACACAATCTACCAACAATGTTTTACTGACTTCACTGCATAGAGGAGATGATTTAATGATCACAATGACTTAGTCTCTACAGAACAATATCTACATCAAGCAGACAGAGCTTCAAAATGAAACAAATGCAAATCAAAATATAATATGGATTAACTTTGACGAGTTCCTAACTTCATCCTTAGTGATGAAACATTACAGGAGCTAGTAAAATCTCACTGCTACAAATGTGGAAGCATGGATGAAGAAAGTCATTTGTGATGCAGTGCTCTTTGATGCTTAGCTGAAGCATGGCAATGAAAATAATTTTAGTTTATAGGATTTACAAGTAGGTCAATGTGACAGTAAAACAAAACAAAAATAGATATGAAAGGTTAAAGACGCCTGACATTACACTGTAATAATGTGGAAATAATAGTGGTTAAATTGAAAATGTTACTGTTTGACCAGTTGAATTTCAAAAAAACACTATAGTTAAATCAACTCAAGTTCCTTATTGTTATTCCTTTGAGTTTTGCTGTTTACTGAACTGCCATTAAATTGTTTTTAATCCCCCCTGTTTGGACAACTGTCATTCAGCTATATTACATGAGACTTCCACCTCAATATATTGTGAGAATAAGTACAGGTTGAATTGAAAACTGCAGATAGGAGCCTGCTGGTCTCTGGAGACTGGACAACAAAGGGCAGTGTGACAGAGACCACCCCGGTGATGTCCACCTCCTCCTGAGCTCTGGCTTCCTGTTTCTTCAGCTCCGCAGCAGAATGACAGCTGCTTCAGAGATAAGTGTCATATCCCCCCCATCCCCCTGCTCATCCCCTCAGGCCAGGAGGTGGAAAGACACTTTTGGAAGTTAGACGGAAGTATCAAGGGTTAAAACTGCCAAAGGACTTAATGAAACGGCTTTAGTTAAAGTGTCTATTTTTGGAACTTTCTGAAACAGTTACATCATCTGACAGTGAATTCTCAGGTGTCAGCAGTAGGAAGCATAGGGTTTCTCCTTCGAGTGCTACACCTTGGATGTTGTTAAGAGAGACTGTGTTAAAGTTTGTGCTGTTATCCCCCATTTGTATGAGATTTAAAGCTTAAAATGGTTAGGTTTGGGTTAAAGTTACAGATGGCTGAGTTTAGGTGGTCCATGTTAGACAAAGGGTGCTTTCTTGTTTGATCTGAAATTTCCAGCTTGATTCAAACTGAAATTTGCAGGTGAGAAATCCTTCCCGTGGTTTGGTTCATGTACAGTGTGAAAACACTTTTTGGATAATTTGAACTTACAGATCAATCATAGGAGGTTATGCAACAAGAAAACAAAAAAAAAAGCAAAAAATTAGGTGAATTAACAACATGACGTCAGACGCATGGTTCATACAAACCTTACCTATTATTGTAACACATCCCGATTTTTAACATATTTAACAGATGCTTTTTAATAGGTTTTATGTGTGAAGCAAGCAGCTTCAGTCTCCAGATTGTGTCTGAATCTGAGGAGACTCTTTGGCTATGTTCACACTGCAAGCCTTAGGGCTCAGGTCTGTTTCTTTTTTAAAAATGTTATCAGTGTAACCTGGACACAGTCATGGTCCTGATCTGACTCGCATATGCAAAAGACATAACGTGCAGCCTGCCGCCATACTGAAGCAAACATAGCAGTCACTGAGGTCAGCATTTACACTTTAATTTATAAGTTGATGTGCAGTGGAAGCCAGAGAACGAGGATGAAGACACAAACATTTTTTTCTCACTTTATCAAGTGACTCCTACCAGTACCAAATCGTGACAAATGTTGATATGGAGTGATGTAAAAGCTGCACAAATTCCAATATAACTGTTCAGACTGAGGTCACATTGTAAAAAAATCTAATTTGTGTCTGATTTAGACCGCTGCGCTGTTCACAGTGTCATCAACACACACTACACCTGCCTCCATGAGCAGGTCGGGCTACACCACTGTTCTCACAGCTGAAACAATCCCACTGATAATGTCGCCTCAGTTTCCAAAGTTTTTACTTGCAGTTAAATGTTTGAAAATATCATATTCACATTTTACACTAATCAGGGTTATTCTGTGGGATTACAGTTAGATGTCATTCCAAAGGCTATAGTAGGAGATTTGAGCTGGATTCTGATTTGACAATTTGCTGGTTTCCTTCAATAATGCAATGTGGAGGAGGGAGGAATAATATTCCATATGTAGCTGATCCACCTGCATAAAAATGTCTTGTGAGAGAATTTGATTCAGTAAATGTAGAATAAATCCATGACAATGTTGTAGTGAGTCTAACGCTGTTATAGTCAGTCAACTCGGTTGCAGTTTGTTGGGAGGAGTTACTGTCTAATAATGTCAGAGAATGCAGCTTTGTCCTTGAGTTAAAGATGCCAGTGGTAACAGTACCTGCACTGTGGTATGTAAAGCAGTGGACCACACACCCGTAACTTTAACACAGACACGCACTTTGGTACAGAAAGCAGTGATAGTTCTAATACAAATATTTCTGGTCTTGGCTCTTCTGGCTCAGTACGTTGGTAGGTGCAAAGTTACGATGACTGAGAGAAATGACAGACATAACTATGAAATAACACTCAACTCAGATAGTTGCAACAAAAATGTAAGAGAAAAAGGCACCACAAAGTTATCTAACAAAGCCTTGACATGTTGTCAATCGACACACTGGACTCAGAAAGGTGTGACAAACAGGTGCACATGGCTCACACACAGCTGTACTCTCCTTACTTCCCACTGCCATCTGGTGGTCCAGCAAAAACGGAGTACTAGACATTTCACATACATTTATCAGAACATCTAACATGAAATATCTCCGCAACTGTTCTCTCACAGATTTAAAATTAAAAATCCTTCCATGACCATCTGCTCCTCTGTATAATTCGCCAGTACATGTACCTTAGCGTTTTGCGTGTGTTTTTTTTTCAGTAACCTAACATGCCAACACGTGGCAGAGCTGCCTGGATCACTTGTCCAACCCAGAATGCCTTTCCACTTTTCTACTTGGCTGCCTGCACCATGCTGTCGTTTCCTCTCGTGATGACAGTATAGGCCTTTGCATCCCACAGTGTCATGTTATGTAAACAGGAAGCAGAAGCAGCAGCCCCAGCTTGTGTGCATATCTATGCACTATGGCTTTTTTCAGACTTAAAGGTCTGGTGTGTAAGACGTACAGGGATTCAGGGGGATCTAATTACATATATGGAATATAATATTTATTATTATGTTTTCATTAGTGTATAATCACCTGAAAATATGAATTGTGTTTTTATTTTTTCTTAGAATGAGCTGTTTATATCTACAGTGAGAGCGGGTTGCCATTTACAGAGTCCGCCATGTTTCTACAGTGGCTCAGAAGGGACTTCGACTCCTTTTTTTGTTTTTAAGTGAGTGGCATCCAGTGTTAAGGTACATTACTGTCATCTCCTATGCTTGAGTGTAGCAGCATTAATATCTGCTTAACCAAAAAGCCCAGAATGGACAACACAAACACTGACTGTAACAAAGGCCTTCAATGTTTTTTGCTGTAGGCGAAAGTGGGGGCACATGGTTGGTTGCAAATTGCAACTTCACTGCTAGATGTCACTAAAACTTACACATTAAACCTTTAACACTGAACCTTTACTACGGCTAAAAACATGCAGAGCTGATTTATGTCAATCTAATAAATCATGCAGAAAAATGTAATGTGCTTTTTGCTGTAGAAAATCTGAATATTGCAGCATTATATGCAATTTAGCTACAGTAACTGACATACAACATATTTAACATTCAAAAATGTGTGCTGAAGTCATAATCACGCATCATGCAAGTTTCACAATGTTTAAAAGTTGTTTCTCCTTCCGATAAGAAATGTGGGCTTTTGTACATGCATCTCTACCAGAGAGGATCTTTGTCTCTTGCCGCAACCTGCGGTAAAACCCCATCTCAGATACATTTCTAATGTGCTGGATACATGTCCGAAGACAACCTAAAACCAGAGTAATATTGGTGATCCCACCATCTTAATCAGAAAATGTTCCATTCTATGCTGTTCACAAGGCACCTGTCAAATTCAGAATACTTCCAGATTCTGAAGAATATTGGAATAACATACACAAACAAAACACATACTTTCACCACATAGCTGTTCTCATTTACGTATTTTTCAACTCCTATTGTCTGATAACAGGAAGAATATGAAATAGTAATTCAGTCACACTATCAGCATAACCAGTAGCCACTTCTAATCCACTTCCAAACTGCTTTGCAGTGAAATGGCGACTGAAAAGTTGTTATAACGTCTCTGCCAAACAGTCCCCATCCCTCACTGAGGCAGCATACAGGATTGTTTGCTAAACGCTCTACAGACCCTTTAAAAACACATACCTGCTGTGGATAACTATGATGACTGAGCCTGAAGTAACCACAAGGAAAAGAACGGTTTTTGTCCTTGGATTTTTATTCATTTGTCAGAATGTTAGTATGACTAATAATAAATTAAAAGGCTAGACATATCTCATATGCACCTGAATTCTTCTTGTACAAAACATAATGTTCCAGTATCAGCTTAGTGTCTATTGATTATGTTTTTGTGATACTTTTAATGCTGACAGTGTAAACCTGTTTTATTGTTTTCTTGATTTATATATTTCGTAAAATATCACACAAGTTTAAAGACATCATTTTTAATATTTGTACTTTAAAACACAAAAAGAATCTAAACCTTTCAACAGAGTGTGAAGACATAACACTTCTGTAGACATAACACTTATGTCAAAAATGTCAGTGTAGTGTATTGCAGAGATATCAACAGCAGTTAGCATACCACACAGCCAGGACTGCACTGTCCTGTCTTGTTATACCACCAGACATAGCGCTGCTGCTTGTGTTGGTGTCATGGATTTATTCAGAGAAATAATACATCCATGTTTGGTGCTGATTGGGTCAGCAGGAGTGATGCTCTACTCTGCTGTGATGAGTTGTTTTGCTACGCAGCTGAAATGGATGCCAACGAGCAGGCCAAAGAAATAAACACGACCTTTGGTGTATGGTGATATCTTGGATTCAGTGACACTGATCTTGAAAACCAAGCAAGTAGACTCATGATACCATTCATCTGTCACAATCACAAACTGCAATTCTGTCCACAAAAATCACAATATGATATTTTCACCAAATCATGCAGCCCTAAAATGAACTAGTCGAGGAAGCAGTAGACCAGCAACTTCCATGTTCTGTGAAATAAGATTACTGTTTTTGTCAACGTAGTCTGGTGGCATGGAAGAGAGCTTCATGGTTTCAGTTCGTCATCAGAAAGGCCTGTCTGTGGGCAACGTAAAGAGGTGACAATATTCTAAATATTGTGTGCACTTAAATTGATGTTGACCTGCTAGTTTGGCAGTGAACACCAACACCGCAACCTTCTGGTAAAATGCTGCCCCCTCTGTTGATAGTAAGAATTCATTTTTTAATTGTAGACTTACAAATGACAAGCAACCGAGATGGGTGGCCGTACGTAGATGGTGGGGCCTAAAACTATTTTTATCCATAATAGACTGACCCAGCAGAAGAAGTCACTGATGTGAAGCAGTTTTTGTCACTGAGAGGTGACACCAACTCTGTGAAAAATTGTATCTCTAAAGTTTCATGTTGCCTTACCAGCTTCTGGTTGAAGATCATGTGTCGGAGCCATTTGAAGTCCAGGGCCTTGAAAGCTGACAGGACAAACAGGGACTCAGTCTCGTAGCGCTCTGTCTTCTGGATGGCCCCCTCTGGATATGTCACCCTCAGGGTGGTCTTGGAGCCGACGTCTTTCTCGAAGCCTTTGACTGGGGCCTCGTTTAACCTGTGACACACAGCTACACAATCAGTCAATCCATCAAAAAATGCACCCAATCAACCCATTAAGGAAAGTAATTTGTTTTCATTTATACAAACCTGTTCTTGCTTGAAAATAATATTACAAATACGATGAGGTAAAAAATACAAAATAAAGACTGAAAATGTTTGTGAAGAGAATAGCAAAAGAGAGTAAGAGCTTTTTAATAGCTCAACTAGGACTTGGGAAGACTGCTGGATGCTCTTAAGTGGAATAGCGGCATATATTTGACAAGCTTATTCTGAGATATATTCATGATCACAGATGACAGGACATATACAACTTCAACCCACATTACATCAGAGGTTAGTTTATAGAGAGGGGCTGGATCCAAAGACAGAATGAACTTGGCTCATGTAAACATGCAGGAGCCCTCATCTGATGAACACAGTACAAGATAAGACTGGCTGTGTCTAGATGAGGAAAAACTACACAACATAAACCACAACATACCTGACAACCACATCAAACTCATCGATCCTCTGTCCAAGGGATTTATTGGCAAGGATTCCTCCATTCCCCACAATGATGCAGGTCTTACAACTCAAACTGTAACACAGAAAGGATGCACTATTACAATTTAGTTAAGTTCACTTAAATGAACAGTATGTCATTTGTGCTACTAGGGGTCTCTGAAATAAAACAATAACAAAAGATGCAGTTTGATGACGTGAAGTAGTGTGGGATCATGAGAGAATGGAGAGTTTTCATTAATATTGCCAAGGAAAATCTGAAGTGACATTATGTGTAATGATGTTTGTCATTAATATATTGCCATTAGTTTCCAATATGATGCCATTTACAGGTGACCACATGAAACAAGCTGTTTAATTGAATATAATTATGGACTCTGAATTTGAACATTGTTGGAGATGTTTGATTTCATGTACAAAGTACATTAGTTGGTGTGTAAAGTACACAAGTTAACAAAATATATCACAATGTGGAAATATTACATATTATAGCTTTATGGTTTTTCCCTCAACATAACATTACATTGTGGGTGTGTCAACGTAATTCTTGTCTCTATGACATCCACCAGTGGAGATAAGGGCAATAACTTGAATAAGTAATTAGAATTAAAAAAAAGAAATAAAAGAAATAAAAACTGATACAAAAGAGGAGGAGTCAGTTACTACATGCATCCAGTTTGATGACTTTTTTTAATGCGGCAATTTTGAGTCCTGTACAAATATAGTATGTTCAGAATCCATTATCTGTTCATCAATAATGCATTCCTATATGGTTAGCTTTTCTATCTATAGACACACATGCAAATATGTTATTGAACTTTTTTAAAACAGACTTCACTGTATCTGGGGAATATTCACATCCTTGGACATGCTCCTTCACTGATTATTTCACTAAATGTGTCATAGATTTGTGTGGAATGTTGCTCATGACACAGTTTTTACTTGGCAGTTAACTCTGCACCTGTTAGACCTTCCAGATACACATCTATTAAACATAAAATCACTTGATTACACACAGATGATCCCTATTCAATATATCATGCAACTGTCTGCACTAGGAGGGACTTTGTTTGGAACCTACACTTGTTTTGCTGTGTTTTCACTCTTCATTTAGCAGCTATTGGCACAGTAACTATGTGTCTCAGCCAGACATTACAGGATAAGATGGGCTAAGACATTGGTTATAAACGCAAACGAAAAGTGTCTATGATAAGAAATCCATCCATCCACTCATCCACCCATTCATCCATACTATTCCAATCATCCATATTATTCCATCCATCCATACTATTCCATCCCATACATTTTTCATAAATGCAGAGTGGTAGGTATAGTGAGGTGCTCTTTCAAATGCTCATCTGATAAGTTCTGTTAAGTGCACACTTACTTAAATCACTGTCATTGTGATGGGTTCTAAATGACAAATGTTTGGTTTTCTAAGTCTGAATACAAACTTAAGATGACTGATGCCCTAGTTTCACTGAGGACTGGTGTAGAGGCGGTGTCTAATTTTGAACTTGTTCTTTGGGTTTTGACAACCAATCATTGAAGAACTAGGTTCTAGCTTGAGAAATTGATCAAAGACTTGAAGTTTTTAAAAAACTACATCCTTGTCTGAAAAAAAATTAAAACTACATACAATGACCCAACAGCTGTAATATATAAAAAATATTAACAATAGCTAATATTAGTGTGTTTATTTCTAACCACTGGCTCACCTACAAACGTATACAGACGTATACTGTGAGATAATGCATGGTCCTATGGTGCTCTCTAGATATGGAAAAGCAAACCGGTTCTTAGAAGATTTGCAGTTGAACCAACTCTGAAGGTTCACCAGCCCAGAACCAGCACCAGATTCAGGTTGGCGGAAAAGGGGTATCTGTGCATTTTGCAGATGTACTGAAGGAGAATTATGAGAAGAAAACTAATGAAAAAATACTGTTAACAAGAGTAAAAAGAAGTGGTCCAAGGCTGGCACTTTGAGGGACACCTTTAAGAACATTATCGTCTTTCATACTATTTCCAACAGTGTGTGTTGACTGACTGTTGACACTGACTGAGACGATGGTGTGTCAATTCGGACTCAGATTATGTTATGTATGTTGATCTGTTATGAAAAGTGTTATATACATTAATGTTGATAATGCAGAGTGAGTGCTCTTACAGTCCTTTATTGTTACCTACTTCATTTAGAATGTACACACAGGGAAAGTACACTAAGAGGCAACAGGAGCAGAAATGAAACACTTTAACACAAGTCAATGTATCACTCTTTGGTTAATATTATGACTATAATGGTGTATTCTAGACTGAGAAAAACATGTGTCGTCTGTTTAGTCTAGTCGGCTTAATTCTGGGTGGAAAAATAAACACATTCCTAATTGTCTTAGCACGCTGATGAAACAAGGTCAGAACAGAGATCCATATAAAGACAAAAATCCAACCCAACATGGAATCAAACAAGACAAGACAGTTAATTCAATAACTCATCTGGAATCCAGTCATTTTTTCAATCTTTCAAGATACATAGACAGACAGATGGACTAGATATACAGTAACATGAGCTTCTACATTTCTGGAAAATGCAGGTATAATGAACAATAATAATAGACACAGAACTATGAAGTCCAATATTTGCAAAAGCCATAAAAAGCCTTTTCAATAGATCTTTTTGTGATGTTCCCAAAAGAAAGCCATGAGGGATAAAACAAATTAGTGAAGGACAGAAACTTTTTTGTTGTTGCGTGTGCTGAATGATTAGCTTTTATTGCTTGGATACAGATATAAGACCAAGGGTCAAACATGGACTCCAGGAGAGATTTAGAGAAGCTACTTCTTAAACCCAAAAGACTATAGGATTTACAAAGGAGGCAAGTTATGCCCAAGAGTTAAATAACTAGAACTACAATTTAAAGTTGTTTACGAGGTTAGTGGATTACATTTGTTCTGACAGAGAGAACAATGTGATCTTAATTAGAGGACGAAAACTGATGAGGTGTACTGATGAGCTTGTAGCATTTGGTATTTTCGATTATTTACCCAACTGATGAGTTCAGATCATTATTTTCTTGTGAACTCATTTATAGTATAGCTATTAAAAGGGAGGAAGGAAGTAAAGACAAAAAGCTTTGGGTGAATAAATGGATGGATTGCACTTCAATACTGCTTTTCTACCTCACCAGAAGGAGTGCTTTATAATGTGCCTCTTATTCACCCATTTACACACATATAAAAGGGAGTTTAAGCAATTGAAGTTTAAGCAGGACTACTATCGTGACTGGAAATACATTGATGTTTCTGCTGTACTGGTGTGGGTGGGGCGTTTCATCAGACTAGGACCTCTATGGTGAGCATCAAGTATCAAGTATCAGTGAGCTAGTGGTGAACTAACGATGCCAACTACCTCTACACTAATGGAAACTCTACTGTCTCTGTGTCTCAATTTCTGTATTTACATTTGGTATTGTGAATGCAGAATGTCACGTATTGCAGAATACAGTGCACTTTAAGTACCTGGATGTTTGTACTCACAACATCACAAGTCAAAAAGTTAAGTGAGGAACTCTGGACATTTCACACTCAGTGCTTGCCATCTTGCTACGTAGTGGAACCAGAGAGCCCTACAAACTTCAGGGTTTCCCCTAGGATTTCTTGAAGCTGTGGTGGTGGGAGCTACATGGGAGGTGGACAGCCGCGCCATGCAGCATGACGGACAGCAGCATGACGGACAGCATGAAAGAATTTTTATGAACAGTTATTTATTTTTTCCCCAGAAGAGCAAGAATGTAAACAGAGAACAATTTAATATGAATCTATTTGCAAAGCTTGCAATCTGTCTGAGAGCACTTAATTAAAAAAAGACGGGTTGCAGTTGAATGTCTTCAGAAAATCATTTTTTCCTGACCGTTATAAAGGTTAGGAAAAGGTCAGGACCGTGCAACGCCCAAGAGAAACTCAAGAGTCAAATCAATGTGGAAAGCATCAAAATTAACTACCGTATTTTCCGCACTATAAAGGCGCACCTAAAAGCCTTTCATTTTCTCAAAAACCGACAGTACGCCTTATAATCCGATGCGCCTTATATATGGATCAATATTGGTTAATTATGGCTACCGTAGTCAGGGGGCGTCACCAAAGTAACAGCGGTAAAAACGGTAAAGGGGAATTCCAGTCCCGCACCACTTGTGTGTATAAAGACCCCAAAATGACACCTTTCAAGAGACACGCATACGACGCAGAGTTCACACTCAAGGCTATCAGTCACGCAGTAGAACATGGGAATAGAGCAGCAGTGAGAGAATTCAACATAAATGAATCAATGGTACGGAAGTTTCTATTCTATGCGCCTTATAATGCAGTGTGCCCTATATATGAAAACAGTTTTAAAACAGGCCATTCATTGAAGGTGTGCCTTATAATCCGATGCGCCTTATAGTGTGGAAAATACGGTAACTCCAAATTGACTTACCGTGATTTTTTTGCTAAACCACCTGAATTAGCTAACATGGTTAGTGATTTAACTACAAAAAAATTAAACATTTGTATAAAAATTGTAAAATTGTGTCCATATCCACTTTTTTAAGTTAAAAAGAAAAAAGTTTAAAGCATAAAATTGATGTAGTGGCGACTTTGGTGGGTGGTAAATGATAAGTTAATGTATACGCAAAAGAGCAGAGACACAGATCTGCTTCTGGTCACTGTAGTGGTCCTTAAAACAGTGACATGTGGAAAAAGAGTGGACAAATGACCCACTAACATCTGACTTTTGTCTTCGATGTGAGATGGTACATTCGACAACAATCAGCATTCATTCCCGGGTCAAATGAGTCTGCAGTATCACAGGTATTTATCGGTTCCAGCTCCGCGATGGAGACACGACACTTGCGTGTAACCGCTACTTTTTCATCACTTCGCACATGCGATGCTGTGACATGCATTGAGATGCAACATTGTCAAGACAACGAGGTGAGAGAGCTTCTCCAGATTCAAGGGGAATCTCTGATTGTCGGTGCGTTCATGACGTTGAATGTGACAAAAAAAAAAAAATTCTCATACTCACCTACAGCATTGTGAAATAAGTCAACTGTCTATTTTGAACATGTTAACTTTGGAAAACCAAGTTATACAAGCTATTTTTTGGTGTAAAAATGTCAATCATTTAATATTGAACAATTGCGTTTCCACAATTATCATTTATTTTTAAATGGGTGGAGTATGAGTTCAAATGTTTTACAGAGAACATTCGATTATGGGTCGTTTATAGGGGTTATGGCCTATAATCACATTTGCGAAATTAGAACTATTAAAAAAAACTTTAAGTGGCTTCAACCCACAAATCACTAATTCATTCACTATAAAAAAACCAAATTAATTTCTTGATTAATCAGCCGATCATTTGTGCATTGCTGTGGAGTACATGCTCCCAACCCACTTCAAGTGTTTTTCCATTTCTGAACAACCACACCACTTAAAACTCGGCACACAAGTCTGTCTCGGCCACATCAGAGAGAAAAAAGCCGGTTGGACACAGGAGAACAGCAGAGAGAGAGAGAGAGAGAGAGGGAGAAAAAAGGCAAGACAAAATGAAAGGAAAGGAAAGAGGGGAGAGGCAGAGACGCACACAGACCGCCATGGGGGAATGTGGGATCTCAAAGCCAATGAGACAGTGAAGATCTCCACTTTTAGATCTGTGCCTGAGCAAACATGAGACTACTACCAATTATCACCTCCTGCACCTGCCAACACACACGCACGCAGACACACACGTAGCCACACTTTGTTCATCCCCAGTCTACCAGTGGGGCTCTCGTTTTCGGCAGAGCTGCTGGGTGTTAATGAACCCATCTCCACCGCGTTAATGAAGCCATTCACAGGTCTGCTCCGCTCCCTCCTCCTGCTCCAGACGCGCCACAGAACCATCTCCTGAACAGTGTTGGGAAGGTTACTTTTTTTGGCTCCAAGTCTTTTTTATTGGCGTTTATAGAACGTGTGCAAAATCACAAACATAACTGAATATAGACAACACAAACCTTATACCCCCCCCCATATGTTACATATAGAAAATAAAACAAAGCAGACGGGAAGGTTACTTTCAATGTGTAATAAGCTGCACTGTACTAGTTACAATGCAGTAGTTTGAATTACTCCATCAAATTAATGTAATGAATTACATTTGATTGCTATTTGTTTACTTTTCTAATAAATGTTCGAAAGTTTCAACATGTAAGAGTCATGTGTGCTTGTGTGCTTACTTGAAGTTTACGTTGAAAGTTTGTGTTTTGCCATTGTTGTGCTAACCTAACTAAACTAACTGGAGCAAATGAAACACAAACATGAACCTTGGTTCGGACTTCCAGGTGTGAAAAAGCCTTTAGTAATAATGTAATCACCAAAGTTTTGATTAGTAACTGTAATTTGATTTGATTTTCTTTGGACAGACAATGACCCAAACTCACTGTCCAGAATTTCTACCATGGTCCTGGATAAGGAATGCTAATCTGTCCTCTAAAAGCAGTTTCCTGTGAAATAACCCTTTTATCCGACACACACACCTTCTTCTCCACTCCATTTCCACTGGGCTTGAGCCACACCGCAAACATGCACTAAAGACGTCCCCAAGGAAAACGCTGCAGGGAAGTCTTTGAGGTTGAAATCTGAGATGTTTAGGCAGTGTGGTATCAGGTTATATGATATCAAGCGCTGTGACGGCTGGCTTTTCATGCACTGGGTATGACCCAGGACCAAATGACATACTGTAAGTCGACTTTCTGGAGGGAATTGATTGTGAATGCAGGAGGGGGCTGAGGCCCCAGGATTCATCACAGTGATAAACAGAGCATGTCAGAGCCAGAGGGGCTCAGGTCCTTCAGGCACAGGATGTTACAGCTGCAGGATAGGACCTGAAATCCATATCACCATTAACTGTCACATTTACCTCAGGAATAACAAATAATGTATGTCCTTCAAATATACTGGTGCACTACACATGATTTTATTGCATTTTTTATATATTTATACATTTTGTAGTACTTTTTTGTCTTTTATATTACTTTGTATATTTAAAGTCATTTTTTATGTATATTGTAATTTATTT
>JAPQRN010000019.1:13414047-13427831 GCA_037367275.1 Coranthus polyacanthus | reverse complement strand
GTCTCATAATTATTTCCAAAGCTGTATACGTTCGAAGGACAGGAGTCATATATTGTACAGACTGTAAAGCCCTTTAAAGGCTAACTTGACTCTGCAATAAGTTATGTTCACGTCTCACAGTGTGTGTAACACGTCTTTCTGGTTTCATGCAAGTCCATGTGAATGGAGCACTTGAATAAATGATATACCATACCTGCCTTCAAATTCAAGAACAGAAGTACACACACTGGAGCACAAACAATAAAGACTGTGGTAAAAATAGAAGCACTGATTTGACTTATTTACTCAAGTAAAAGTGAAAATGTACGGGTTTGTGGTGTGATGGATACACACGTGTTAATAAACTGTCCACATGCAGCTGATAAACACAGACGGTGTGTAACATCGTGTCCTTACCCACAACACACACCAGTGGAGTCCCCACAGTAGCAGTCGGTCACGCCGGGTCGCCTACACGTGTTTTCTGCACAAACTCTGAATCTCACACTCTTTGTTTGACTTATCTTATCGTGACTGTGGTCTCTGTGGACACTGTGGCAGCAAAGGGCAGCGTGGCAGCTCGCCGCGGGCTGCGAAATGCTGTAATATCCCTGCAATCCTCAACACAACACAACCAACATGTGCGTCTGGCCCCCGGACGAGACCAAATGCGGCTCAGAGGGGGGGTGCGGGGTGGGGAGGCTGATCCATTTTTAAAAATATGTCTACTGTGTTTAGGATTTTAAAAATTAAATGTAATAATACTGTGGTTTTTCATGTTAGATATTAGGACAAATGTAATTTCAGCACAGAATGAAAAACATACTTAAATATTGTTGATGAAGGCGTCTGAACCCCCTGTGTGTGTAATGCTACTTAACACGAGTTTAAATGGACAGTCAAGTCAATATAATAAAATACAAAACATGTATTTAATTTAAACAATGTACAATATTTATTTGCTTTCTTGGTGTTTGTATTGCGCATGTTTATTTGAAATATTTTTCATTGTATTTGACATGTACAGACATGTACAGTCACTTTTCTTAGTTTTCTTTTTGCCTACATTGCCTAATGGGCCAGCCAGCTCTGAGTAAAGTCTCATGTTATTAGTTGTAAAGTGGTTCCCAAACGTTTTCAGCTCCAGACCCAAAAAAAGAATTTTACATTTCCTCAGGACCCAAATGTACAACATTACATCAGGAATTACATTTTTACTGACTCTTCCATTGTCAAAACAATGTTGAATTAAATGCACATTTTTTTGCATCTTTTAAGTTGTTTTCATCTTGTTACATCTACAATGTTTTTGTCTTGTTATGTCATTTTTATATCATTTTTATATTATTTTCATCTTGTTGCATCTTTCACATTGTTTTCATCTTGTTTTGTCTTCTTCATGTGTTTCTTACAGAATTTTTCCATCATTTTCATGTTGTTGCGTCTTTTACATCAGTTTTGCCTTGTTAGATCTTTCACGCGCTTTTTGTATTTTTTACGTCTTTTTTACATTATTTTAAAATATTTTTCTGTCATTTTCATCTTGGTGCATCTCTTACATTCTTTTTGTAGTATTATGTCTTTATGACTGAGGCCTCTCCTCTACATTTCACACTGAATGTTATTCTTCCATTTAAATTAGGAAAATGAATTCACATATAATGTTACTGTCATGTTTTTAACTCCGACCCAATAAGAACAGCTCCACGACCCATTTTGGGCCCTGACCCTACATTTGGGAAAGGCAATAGTAAAGTATTACAAATATTGTCTGATCCATAAATACAAGGCAAATAAGAAGCTAAAACTAGAGACTACAAAATAGTAGGATTTGTCTTTCTGCAGCTAGAACCTTATTATGGTGATTCACTTACATGGTGACGGATACAGACTCAAATGATAACCTTTCGCGAACGTATAGCAGCAGTGAGCTAAAAACAAAAAACATGTAAAAAGGAGAAAACAGATAAAGTGAGAAGTGGCAAGGCCCCAGCGAGAATCGAACTCGCGACCTCTGATTTCTAAAAACCAGCGCTCTAACCACTGAGCTATGGAACCACTATATGCACGCATACGCACACACGCACACACGCACGCACGCACGCACGCACGCACGCACGCACGCACGCACGCACGCACGCACGCACGCACGCACACACGCACACACACACACACACACACACAGGCACACACACGCGCAGGCACACACACACGCGCAGGCACACACACAAACACAGGCGCACACACACACACACACACACACACACACACACACACACGTATGAGTAAAATGTATGAGAGCAACTCATACATTTTACGTCATACCCACAGCACCCCCCTCTTGAAACATCTTCTCATGGCTATGATCATAGCCTAATAAAATTCAAATTATCTGTCTATATTATTGAGCGCATATCATATAGGATTTAACATTTTCAAAGTTAATACATTTTCTGAACATTTTGACACTTTGACTGGTGCTTATTTGATTTTACTATCGTTTGTAAAGTGTCCAATGACAGAAGGGTTTACTGATGGTATAAAACTTTCCTTTTGATTGTCATTTTAAAAATGTGAGAGGGGTCTTCTAAAGGCATTCATCTTAAAGGAAAGAAGTTTTCAGTTGCATTTCCAATGCATAAAATTATCTCAAGGCAACAAAAACCCAACAAATCCAACAAGGGAAAGCACTTGGCGAACCTGAGCCCGGTCCAATACAACCGGGCTCAGGGTAAAAGGCTGGCTTATTAGGGCCCCAGCCATACGCAGTATGGGCGACGGCCCTATTGTATCCATAAGGATTATTAAAATCGTATTGAAATCGTAAATTTGGAGCACTAAACGTGCAAGAAAAGTCACAAAAATTTAAAATTTGATAATTCAGGGAAATGACGAATGAACATTGCAAAATGGCTCTGTGGTGGCAAAAAAATCGCAGTTGCCATGGCAACGCACTTGTTCAATTTTCATGTACATGTACGAAATTTGGTATACATGTCTATCACCCCAAGATGAACAAAAACTTGAATTGGTCACATGATCCCAACTTAACAGGAAGTCCGCCATTTTGAATTGTATGCAAATTTTTTCCACTTTTCGCACATCGCAACATACTTCAACAAACTCCTCCTACGATAATTTGCCATGAAACACGAAGTTGCTATAACTCACAGGTACTTTCTCCGATCCCCACGAAATTTTACAAGGTTGATTGGAGACCTGAACATGTCCACATGTTCACACCGTTGCCATGGTAACGCTGGCAATTTTGCGGCCTCGCCATGAAACACGAAATTGTTGTAACACATAGGTAGTTTGTCTGATCTGCCTGAAATTTGACATGTTTCATCAGATACAAGGCTTGAACACATCCATATGTTCAGGAATGATGAAAAAGTAGTCTCCACAGCAAGCTGAGTTAGAGTCATTTGGTGAGACATCCACTTAGCTAGCGAATGCTACATGTTCCAGTACTAAACTGCTTCAAAAGTATTACAAAACAAGAACAAGTGTTCATTACCGACCATTGGGTTAATGATCCAGAAACTTGTCTAGTTACTCAAAGTAGTGGCAAACTTGTAAACTGGAAGTTGCAGGATAACTATGCTTAGCTTTGTCAGCTTAGTTCTAGCCAGCAGATACTATGGCGGGTCACAGTCTCTGTCAAATGTAATAATGGTTGCAAATCACCATTAAAAAGAACAACAAGAATACTACGCTGTTGATAGTGTAGTGCACAAGTACAGAGTGCACAACCTTTGTCTGCATTAGCTGACATGGTTAGACATTTACCTACAAAAACTGTGAAATTACTGAAAATACATGTGTCACTGTTCATTGAAAAAAGTTATATAAAATCGTTTTACCTTCACCTGGCATAGTAGCGGAAAACCTCAACTTTTAACTTAGAAGAACTGCAGACTATGGTGCATGGTCAAGCTAATGCATATGCAAAAGAGCAGAGATCTATTTCCAGTCACCGTAGTGGCCCTGAAATACGCTGTTGTGTAAACTCACACTCAAGTGGGGCTAAAGCTGCCAGTGAAAGGTGATAGCCTGCCCACTGGGAGCAACTTGGGTTGAATCAAGAACACTTGAGACATATGAACAGAAGGAACCAGGGACTGAACCTCCAACCTCTGAGTTTATAGACAACACACTCTACCTCCTGAGTCACAGGTGAATAAAACATTGTGTATGCTGAAGAAGAGTTGCTGACATGTTTAAATTGAATAACTTACATTAAAGTTACATTAAACTTCTGCACCTCAGTGTGAGTAATCTCATTATAAATTGACTGCAGGGGTCACTTAAGTTTAACAGTAAATTTTAAAAACTGAGAAGGGATGGTATGACGATCAAGGCTTGACAGGGCAACTAGCATCATCTTACCTGTCCAGATCTTCCCCCAGGCCATAGTTCTTTGTAGCTGACAGCAGAATATCTATGATCTTCTCTGCAGATATAAGAGATAGGGAAATACAAGTAAGATGGAGATGAACGTAAAAGAGGTCTTCCCTTCACATTCCACCCAGGTATGATGCCCTCATCTCCAGCACCACTCAACGATCTGTGATAGATGAGGCAGGGCAGGGAGCCAGTGGCTGGGTGGGCCAACACTTCTTCACGTTACAGCGTTATACAACCATTTCAGAATAGAGGCCAAGCAAGGGAGCAGCCCATTTGCACTCCACTAGCTCTTTAGACAGAGACGTATGCAGTGTGAGACACTAGACAAAGAAGGAGGGTGCGACGAAACTGATGGTTCCTTTTTGTGGTCAGGTTTGACTTGTTAAGACTTTCATTTTGTGAATTAAGAATTGGAATTAGACCATTATTAGACTATTCAAATTGTTTTTAAATAAAATACAATTAATGGAACAGGAAGCTGTGGAGAAGGTGTAATTCTTCTCAACACAATATATGGTGCATCATTGTTGTTGATTCATTCTTTTCTTATTCAACTGATTATTATATTCAAATTGGAAAATCATTTCATGATTTGTTTATAAATCTCTTTCATACTTTCAATCTTATGTTCAAGATAAGAGTATGAAAAGCAAAAACAGGCCAGAGGTTCAACTTGACCACTTACAGCTGGTGTGTAGAGTCACTCACAGCTTTCAGTACAAACAAAATAATGTGTGTGCATACCTTGTGTTTTAATTCCAAACGGAGGTGAATAATCCCCAATCTTGGCGAAGCGTTTGTAATTTGGATCAAGGAACATTGGCGCCAGTTTGCTGAACCTATTGAGATAAAAGAAACCATGTTACAACAGGTAAGAACAGAAGATATGATACTCAATCAATGCAAATCTGTCGAATGCCCACACAGCCCTGATGTGAACACTGCAGATGTACTGATGAATGGCAGAATGCTTAAGAGGATTTAAAGCATCATGTTTCAGCTAATCCACTGTGTCTCAGTTTATCTTCACCAAAACAAGCTCAGAGATCAGTTTTACAGAGCTGCAGATTTCACACACCGGGGGCTGTGAGTAGATATGCAATTCAATCTGTTGGCGCTCAGCAGTTATTGAGGGCACCACAAGGGTTTAAAATATGGGACGAAAAGGAAAGCACAACAAAAAACTTTTCCACAAAGATTCCTCATGACAGTGGGTGACTAATAAGCCCATTTCCTGTGACAAACTCCCCTGTTGTGACTGATGGGGCAGATCACTACTACGTGAGCTGTACGTGAACAAAGATATTATTATTTAAAACAAAGAGAAAGACAAACTGCTCTGGCTGCTGCATGACAGTAAAAACCTAGTCTAAAGTAGAGGATGTCTTCATGAAGTCTTCTATTGGACTCATATTTTCCCTCAGCTTCACACGGCACAGTAAGCATTTGTAGAGATATTTTGATATTGAACTTAGGTTACTGTATAAAAGAAGTGGATGTAGTCACATAAAATAACCTGTTGGTTTGTGGGCTACTGTTTTGAAGTCTTGCCAAAGCAGACATGACCTTAATTATTCATAACTTTAGGCCTTAATACCATTTAAACAGGTGAGTTGTATTGAAAAAAATTGTCATGAACAGGGAAAATAGCTATAGAGACCAAAACTGTTTTTGTAGCAGGCTCTAAACATGTTTATTTGAGCAATAAAGTTGGATATTTTAACACAGGGATCTATGAGGTTGACTCACTTTTGGAGCCAGCCTCAAGAGGCCATTCAAGGAACTGCAGTTTTTGACACTTGTGTATTGGTTTCATTTCCAGTGGTACACTCATGTCACTCAAGTCCACATACAATGACATGTACAGGAACTCAAAATTAACTGATTTTTGGGTGTGTAATGCATTCACTTTGAAGGATAAGTACTTAGTATTTACATATAATACAGTAAAAAGAAAAAAAAGAAAACTTTTGGAAATACCCAATCTAAAAATCTAAAGTCTGCATTTTATCCTAAAATATGGTCAAACAGATCATTATATTGTTATATTATATTATATTATATTTTGTTCTTGTCCATACTGAACACATGATTTAAACAGTAGGTCAGAAAAGTCTGTGAAGGCTTACAACTTCAATGGATTGATGAGTTAGCAAACCTGGAGTCCATCCAATGAAACCAGAGTGGAAGTGTGGGTTACACTTTGACTTATAGTATAAACACTCAAACATTTTGAATATTTATGAGTCTGCTATACACAAAACATTCAAAGCCCAGACCTTAACCCAATAGAGATGCTGTGGAATGAGCTCACAGCAGATATCCTAAGAATGTGACTGAGCTGAAGCAATTCTGTGAGAAGAACGGTCCAAAATTCCTCCTGAACGTTGTGCAGCTACAGTAAGAGTTTATTTGAATTTACTGTTGCCAAAGGAGGTTTGAGCAGTTATTAAATCCAAGAGTTCCACTCACTTACTTTTTCCATCAGCACAATGAATGTTTAATGAATGTGTCCAGGATGTCCATGTAGGATTCTAATCTTTTCTGTGTGGTTGCCTACACTTCTGATGACATTTTAGGACCAATTAACACAGAAAACCAGGGAATTCCAGAAGGTTCATTCACTATAATAAGATGATGATTTACTAAGTGAACACCGGCTGGTTGCCACCAACCTACCCCACATTTTATAATGAAGATGCCATCAAATGTACAATGTTTTGCATTGATTAAATTAAATTACACTAGAAGATATTTTATTTTTGGTCCATGCTTGAGTGTTTTTTTATTAGTGTAGTTTAAGGAACTGAATGAATGTCTGTGCATTTTTGAATGGTTCAGTGGTACAAAATGAATTTCTCCTATGGGATGCAATAAAAGTAATTGTAACCCTAATTGTATTCTGTTATTTTTCTGGCTCAGAACATTAAAAATGTTACGCGCTATTTAATGATCACATCTGTCTCTGATCTGAGTTATTAGGCTTTAATGAATACTGACCACTTGAGCTCCTTGTTTAAACACAGCTGGTTACTGTATGTATGTATTGTATTGTGTCTAAGTCTAACCAAGGTTAAATTCATAAAATGTAAAATAACTGTGATGAGAGTTGTCAGTTTTCCACTGATCACACCCATATGCAATTTGATAAAGACTGTGACTTGGACTACGATAAAACACTTCTTAAAAAAGGAAATTTAAATTGGTGATGTAAAGAGAATCACAGTGGGACGCCCCTGAGAATGCTTTATTTCTGCCTTTTTTTCTGTAATTCAATTTTTCTCTCTCTATGACGTTAACGTCAAAGTAATAAATCATGCCTTAAACAGGGAAAAGGCAAATTGGTTCAAAACACTCTCAGAGCAAAAACATCTCCTCTTAGAAAAATACTGTTCTTCAAAATAAATGTGAGATACATCAACCTCTAGTCAAAACTTGTTAATATTTCCCACTTTGAGAAGTTGTATAAAAAAAACAATCTGTGTCAAATTTTGAAAAATGAAACCTACAAATATAAACGTGTACAATCCCAAACAAGCAGAACAATTTAAACTGCTGCTGCATCCATGTCAAGCCCTCGAGCTTAGGCTGCTCGCTTCTTTTCATGTGTAATATCACATAATGCACTACAAACAAGCACTGATTTGGCAGAACAGCTGCTAATCAGTGAATGTTGGAAGGTCTACAAAATACCTGATGGAAAATTGTTCCTGAAAACACTTAGATGCAGTTAAGAAATAACAGCAGATGGCTAACAAATAATGATGTTTCCTGCCTTTTTACTTCAATACCGACAACTGGTTCAGTCCCCATAAATCAAAATGAAGAAAAAGGAGTGGAACTCCTCACTAATGACAGGTGGAGGATACCTTTTATAAAACTACATGGACAGAATGGCCCTGTGTTTTTTAAACTGCTTAGAGGACAACATATAAGTGACAAAACAATGCCATGTTGTTATAACATTTACAATCTATTGATATATATATATATATATATATATATATATATATATGGAAATTACTGAGGGAAGTTTTAAACATATACAGTGTAGTATGCATTTACATTTGGTTTAAATGTAAAGGCAAATGTAATGTGTTTGCTGGATTGATACATTTCTGTAAAGGGATGTGTTGCTTTAGATATCTGTGAGACTACCCAGACTAGAGGTTTTTAAACGCAGCCACACAGTCTGAACGGGGCCTGAATTTATCTACACACTGGCAGGGGAATCTCATCAACACAAGAGATAAGAGTGGTGTTTTAGTGCTACTAAAATGCCCATCCATTTAATTTGCACAGATCTGACTGGTGTTTCAGCATCACTGTCCTCAGGAACAGCTGAGCTGAGAGGCCAGCAGGAGGACAAAGTGACGGCAGGCTAAGTAACATAAGAAATGTACGGGACAAAAATAGTTCTATACAGGCTTCATGAGAAGACAGGAAGTCAATACCTCAGACATGCCTTTGTAAGAATCAGTGTGGTTTGTTAAACATGCATAAAACAGAAATTGTGTGACAAAGATGAGGCATAACCACTTAAAACTGATGTGGATAACCCTTCAGAGAGAGAAGTTGCCATTTGTTTGAATGGTGGTATTACACTTTAAGATACTTCCACACAGGCTTCAATTTGAAACCCCGTATTGCCCCTTGATTGTACCATTTATTCTCTCAAAGATTCTTTCCCCCCAACTTTCTTCTGTTGTGAAGAGAAGCCACGACACAGGAGGTAACCAGAGGCACAGTAAAGTACAGAATAGAGACTACAGATATTGTTGTGTAACAGCAGGAGCTCTGGTGGAGCATCTGAACTGTTCTCTTGCCTGCAACAGAAATTGAGCTGAGCAAGGACAGCAATGTAAATGGGTCAGTCCTCCACTCCTAGCAGAGTGCCGTGGGCCTTTTACCATACCCTCCTGCTGTGTTATTTTAACAGGTTCTGATCCGGATCCTGCCAGCACACTTCATTAAAACAACACTGTCTGAAGGCCCTGCTGAGTTGGAGGATTGCGTGTCTCAAAAGCTCAAACAGATCAGCTACATGAACCGGCCTGAGGATTTCTCACGCACTGGGAAAAGAGCAGCGCACAAGAGGACAAAAATAGATCTGCACAGCATCAGGCCCATTCATTTCGTCCATAGTAGAATAAAAAATAAAGCAGGTAAAGGCCTTTCATGGTGTGGAGACTTCTTTGGTCATTAATAATGCAGAGACAGAAATGGGATCTTTCCTCTGCTATGCCACTCTGAACTCAGAGAGCTTCTATTAAACAGCCCTGAGTGAATATACTTGCATACAGTAGGTGAACTTCTTCCTGTGCGCAAAATGAGAAACAATATTGATCAATTTATCAATCACCTTATGGAAAAGTCCCTTTAAAGGGTGTCCATTTTATTAAATATTAATGTGGTCATACTGCCTTTATACAGTAGATATTCAAAGTGGGAATAGAAGCCAGTTTCAAAAATGTTGTTTTTCATTCTGTATTTCAGTGTTTTCTTTCAACAAAGGAGTCTCATGGTTAATGTAATGATCATTAGAACTATGTTATGACCTCAAGATTTAATTCTTTCCATTAAGTCATTTTGGCATGGTGGACAGCTATAAATGAGACTGGGCTGGTGTACCATTGAAAAGAAGCCAGTCAGAGGCGTGAATCAGAGCAGCAGCAAATTACAACACTGTTGAGAGCAACACACAGTGCTGCAGCTGTGCTATACGAAGGCATATATCATGTGGTGATGCACTATTCTTTTGTTGTGTCACAAATCACACCGTTTACAACATTTTGCGTTATTCGGATGATGGTTTCTGTTCTTCCACACAGCATGGATGCAGGTGGGAAATCTGTATGAAGACAACACAAACAAACAAGGAGAGTGATCGCAACACAGAACGGGATAATTTCAACCCAGAGAAGGACTCTGCCAAGTCAAGACAATGGAGTGTAGTCAAAATAAATCCCACTTTGTTTCCCACCCGTTTGCTACCAAACAAATTTGCCACAAATGATATTTACAGTTCAGTCTATCAGTTGAAATTAGGGATTGGCTAATACATTTTTTTCAGGGCTGATACCAATTATTAGTAATCAAGGACTTAACAATAAATAATAAACATCATTTCTACCTTTTATTTGAGCATTTTCTCATAAAAACACTAGTTTTAAATTTTGTAGAGCATCCTTTTATTAGGTCTCCGTTTTAAATATTTCCACACTTTTTACTATCAGGTTTGGGCTTTGTGTATAAAGTCTTATTTTCAGCACACTTGGGAGCTGCCATAATATGGGATGAATCGGGCATCAGATTATATCCAGTAGTCATAATGCAGCACTAACTGCAGTTCTGAGTTCGCCTGAGATCTTAAAACCTTTCTTTTAGTGGGACTAGGGGGTAATCGAGTCCACTCCACAGTATCCCCAGTGGGTCACGGGGAGGTTTAAACAGGTCCTTCTCACTGTAAGTCAACAGTAGTTCACTCTGACTCATTGTCACACAACTGACATTCGTGATCACATACAGGGGGTCACTGACAGTCTAGCCATCAAACTAGCTGACTATGAATCACTGGCCCCCTTCTGACCAGTGGTCCGGCTCATGTTGTCTGTGCCCTCTCGCCTGTCACTCACAGCTGCATCACACAAGGAAACGGCTTTCTGCAGGGGTTTTCCTGGAGTGACTCACCAGAGTGTGTCGGACTCTAGATGGACTGATAATCTGTGGTCTCAGTGGGCTAATAGCTGCACACTACAATGGCATGTTCAGAGTGACTCAAGATTAGACATCACAGCTGAATGCAGGAATGTAACAGAGAACTGTGCTGAATGAGAAAGACTCTGTTGTCAAAGCACCACTGCAACTGTGTACCAAGAAGCAACGGCTAAATGTACTAATTTAGTCAATAGTAAGAAAAGTGCAATGAAGATAATACTGAACAACAAAAGTATCAGATGAAACCTTCCATCTGCATTTACTTTCTTACTGGAACACAAAGCCTAATATGGACCGATCTGAAGAACACATGCTGCCAGAACAGATTCAATGTGTAACCGCTTTACATAAATGCAGAGGACCATCCAACCTCAATAATAATAGTCCTATCCCTGAGTTTACTTGCCTAGCAAAAATACGAGAATCACTACTAAACTATGATCTTGAGGAATGTTTAGTGACATATGGGGTCAACAGGCATCATAGAGGCATCATCATTTATTTGGACAACACATCAACACGTTATTTTGGCAGCCATAATACATTCATTATGGTGAGAATATGACTTGGCATAGTGTGGATGCATGATGCATGTAAATAAAATGACTACTTATTCATTGTGTTTCAGGCAGTCTTTTGTGATTAATGTGCAAGTTCATATCGCAATAACAATGATGGAAATGCGATTTATCAGTCAGCAGTAACACACACAATAACAAAAGAAAAACTCCCACAGAAATTCATCTGTAAAACGTGGGGTGATTGCAGACTGTCCTATAGAAACTACATTAATTATGAGAAATAAAGAGCCATTATGAGAGTACCATAACAGAATGAGTTTTGTGAGCTGTGTTAACAATGTAAACAGTCCAATTCCTTCAGCCAACAACCTGCAATACCCTGTTAACAGTGATTTTAAGTAGTTCATGTGTTTTACTTTCAAGTTTTCAAGCTTAAACCGATTACAAACATTAAGAGTCAAAACTTTTATTAAATAAAAAGTGCCTGTGTTGAACCTTTTAGCCTATTAAATATTGCACAACCATAACATACCTTTCCTAGAAAAACTGAACCATTATACTATAAACGCACACAGCTGAAAGAATCTCAGAACGTGTAGTTATTTTAATTAACTTGGAGCTGTCTGAAAATAAAACAACAACAGTAATACCACCATCCAATATGGCATTTTGTAACCCTGTCTCATTACACCGACATCTTGCATCTGCAGGGACATTTTTCAAGATTAAGCAAGTAATGGAGTAGAAATGTGATCTTGATTTGGAAGAACGTTAAGAATCACTAAACAATGGTTACACCAAGGTCTCACTGATCACAGCTTATTAGAATAATATTTGATGCCTAAAATGTCACTAGTCTCCCTTCAGATGTGGAGAAACATATGGTACATATTCTTACTTTGGATAAATGGCAGTCATCTTGGCAGCTGCAAAGCCAGGCTTACAGGCCCCCTCGCTGAGATTGCCGTACTTAAACATCAGCTCCAAAGGCCTGTAGTACCAGAAGAGAAGACAAGCGATGATTAAACATCCATGCATCCCACTTCACACCTCTTAAAAGTGCAGCCATGGACTGTAAAAAAAAACAAAAACAAAAAAACAGGACAAAACAGAAACATGTATAAATTATAAGATGTATACTCACAGAGTACCATCCAGCTTCAGAAGGAATCCTTGTTTGTCATACACTAGAAAAAGAGAGAGTGCGTTAATGTGACAATGACGACAATAAGGCACTTTTAGAGCATTTCTGTACAGGCATTGTATCTGTTAGTGTAGTGCAGCCTCCACTGGAACTGTAAAGAAACAAAGGTTTACGTGCAGATGTTCAGAGCCATTGCAGGAGGTAGTTAGCATGGCAAAAGGTGAGGCAGTGCAGGTCATGTATCATGTTTGACACTGATGCATGAAGCCTAGTTCAGACCAAAGATTCACAAGGAAACAAAATAAAACCGTTTTAGGACGCTGAAGGGAAGAGTGGCAGCTGTGTGTTATTATCAGCTGTTCCTCTGGTGAAATGTTATCTTGATAGTGTTTTCTTTGCTTTCTAGAGGTGACACCAACTCCTCTAAATGATGGAAGTGCTCCAGGAATAGATGGGGAAAATTCTTGATCAGGGCTTGACATTAAGGATAGGCAGCTAAGTTTACTTGTCTGAAATGGAAAATGTAGGTCTATTAAAAATAAAACAGGGATTTGGACAATTATTCTAATTTGTTACCATGCAAAACATACAATTGGCGACTTAAATGCACCTGTAGGGCTAGGCAATATAGCTGAGAAATGTTACACAGTAAAATGCTTTATTTCAGTCAATATTGCTAATCATTGATCATTTTTAATGACCTATTTGATCAGGAGACTAAGAACTATTTATTTTGAATTTGAACATTTTATTTATCATTATTGTGTATTATTTATGTAACAAAATTCAGTTAATCACTCGCTAGCTTTCAAAAGCTTTCATTGGTTTTTTAATACAGGTAGCAGCAGAAATCTTGACAATACTTTAAAACTGGCAAACTAAAATAATATCTGACCAGGTTACGTTTTGGTACTGCAAGAAGAAAAGATGAAAAACACAACAACAAAACAGGATCCTGTCTGTAAAAAGCACAGGTGGCTAAAATAATTTTGAGATACTTGCAAACTACAAAC
>JAPQRN010000019.1:13366970-13409879 GCA_037367275.1 Coranthus polyacanthus | reverse complement strand
CCTCATTGGGAACAAAAAATGGCATTCAAAAGAACATACCTGATACAACGATAATGCAGCGCGATGACCTCAAAAATGATGGTGAAAACCACACGCAGCAAAGAAATACATTTGATAATGGCAGCCACGTTCAGTTTGGTTCATTTACGTAGAAAAAGAAAATTCTAAAGTACTGTTTCTAAGTTGACCAGTGATACTGAGAGTCTTAAGCGTTTTTTTCTTCTCTTTTTGTGGAGGCACTGCACTTCTGTGTATTTCTAACATACCAGAGTAACACGTTCTGTACAGTTTTTGTCACTGCCTATAACTGAAGAAAAAGTAAGGGGTAGCCTACACTGTCATGTGCAATTTGCACATGTTGTAAATATTTACATCCATCATATTAGCCTGTGTCTGCAGAGTAAGAGAAATTTCAAACTGGACACAGATTTCTGATTAATTATAATAACGTGGATCAGATGTTGCTTTCAGGGTAAAACAGTGTTTATGGCACTTTTCAAAGCAGATTACAAAGTAGCCATAAGCATCGTGGCACCATGGCTGGAATATATAAGGCATATAGGGAGTACAAGCTGTCACAAGATTTAACTATAGCTCAGCTGTCTGACAGATTTTCTGTTCTGGCTGCCAAAAGTTTACATACTCCGGGAGAGCTTAAGTGCACTAAATAACAGGCATTTGCTTGGCTCTACTTGATACACCATTTTCAAATTAAGCATGGACACAGGTTAGCAGAGGCTCCTCCAACCCTTTTATGAACTCTGAGCGAAGCCTTCATCCCTAGCACAAACATTTCTCCCAAATTGCTAGCAAATGGTGATATGCCTGAGGTAAAAAGTCATTTTTTCCTTAGATATGTGCATTTTCAGAGGAAGTGTACAGTTGAAAACAGTCTAAAAATTAGACTTCTTATACAAACCAAGGATATAACACTGTAACAACAAATTGGTTCGGGAATTACAAACTGATGTGTCGTCTGTGCATTTAGCAAGCACATTGTTTAATATCCTGAACTAGGACCACACGTCTTTTAATACCCTACACTGGTTATACAATCAGGCTGGGATAATTATGCACAGCATGTTTCATATACTGTGGGTTACTGTTAGGTCAGGTCATCAACTTAATGTAATCAAACCTGGTACTATTTTGAAAACCCTGTGTGTTGAGTCTGACTGAGAGACAAAAGAAATTTACCACACATATCTGTACTTTTAATCTGAAGATCTGATTTAATCCTTTCACACTGCCAGTAGAAAAGTTTGCTTTCCTGTTTTTTTGTCACTTTCAACACACACTGGAAAACAAGGAAAAGTAGATTCTTCCTGAATTCCCCAACAATCACCTCGCTGTCCTGCCAGTGTTGCATCTTGTACGATATGAAGAATAAAACTGCACATTGCACATTGTTACTGACTGTAAGAACAGTAAATAATTTTCCTTCCAACCAATATTTCTTCATGCATCATAGCATCACACCGAAAAAGGGGTCAAAAATAGCATGTATCCATAACTCTTGCACAATCATTTGACATGTGAATAAATGTACTGGTTCAGTGTGAAAGGGGTATTAGGGATTATACACTTTCTGAAACTATACAAGTAAACATTTTGAAATACAAACTGATGGAACTGAATAAAACTGAGCTGTGTGATTTAAGTGAGTTGGTAATAATACATAAACTGTGCAGGGCAGTAGCTGCCAAGAAAAATATCCAGGGCGTAAACTAGAATATACTGTGCATAACTATTCCAAGTATTAGTGTCAGTATCTGAAAATGGCTTTGACAGTAAAGACATTTTATAAAACATATAATAATTGAGAGATGTGCTTACCTCATCCTTTCATGTGTAATGCGTTCTGATATTTAACATTCATGTGCTGTTTGTTTTAAAGCAGTAGAGCCACAGTGCTAGACAAAACATCTGAGAAACCTCCTGAAACAGCCTGTTGAAAGGAAATGAACTGGCTCCCCCCTCTGGTAAAATAAAAGTATCTGCAGCCTGACATCCTCCACTTAGACATGTCATGAACAAGGCTTGCCTTCACTAGTACAGATGTGTAACTCGAACAATTACATCTACATCAGCTGTAAATGCAACATACAGTCATGACTGTACACACAGTCTGTGCACACAGGTGACAGAGCAGCCTGAGTTTCACTTGGCTACAAACAAGTTCTGGCAAGAGCTTTGTAACAAGTGAATAATTGCACTTTCCACACAAGCCAGTTGACATGTGACAGCAGGAAATACATTGTTGTAAATAATCGAATAAATGATGGCTGAATTCCACTGAGCTGCTTCAATTTCAGGCTCTTTGTCTTGTTTGTACTGACTCACTATTACACTCATGCCTTACACTCAAATATAACAACTACGAAACCTGTGCCCACTTATGTGACAGGTCAAAAATGTGTGCTGCTGTAAAAAAGATGCAAGATATTCAAAATTGAGATATTAAAAAGGTGGTTTAAGCACTTTTAAGCTGCAGTCATCATGAGTTTTTGCTGAAACATATGCAACTAAGTATCCAAATCCTTTGAAAGTGGAAATAGTAAGTTGATATGGTGAACTTATGAGCAAAGTTTTACATCCAACATTAAAGCAACAGTAAAGCTGTAGTGGACATAGTTTCTGCAGGTTTTTAAACCATCCTGAATGCAATTTTAGACCTGTTTCATGTACATACTGGCAAACAAAAGTACACATTTTTCCAAATCCAATTTGTTTTGATTTTTAAAAAAGTACTACAGTAAATGTAACTTTGTAATGCAATCAAAAAGCCCAGTCAATATCATATTTAAGATATTTTAAGAGACTTTAAGGCCTAAAATTCAGATTTTTTGATTTTAGACTTTTTGTTTAAGGCCCAAAAGAAACCTTGAAAAGAGTTTTTTTTCTTGATGTAAACAACAAGAATGTATTTGCAGTTATCTGTTCTGGTGTTAGACAGAAACACATTGCACACATAAAATATATCAAGTCTTGTCCTCCATGAAGCTGCAGCACGGGGATTATTCTGGTATTTAGATCTGTTCTGTGTTACCTCTGAACACACAGTTATCTGTATCATCTCTGTTCTAACATATTCGTCTCCATTGAGAACATGTGACTTCACTTTTTCTGCCAGATAGAGGCCACTTTCAGAGGAGGAGCTTGTGTCTGCGCCTTATGCAGGATGAGATAATCTCTATCTCTGTGCAGTAGCCCTGTTCAGTTAAAGTAGTTAGTAAGGCTCATTACTGATTACATATGTGGAGAAGACTTACAGGATTTGTGGCCCCAGCCTCGTAAGCTGATCCTCCCTGAAGAATAGTAGAGGAACCCCAGGGCCAGCATGGAGCACAGAAGCAGCAGGAGGTTGCGACTGGGTTTCATTCTCATCTCCAGCTATCATACATGGCACATCCAACACTGGAGCCTGTGGAAACAGAAAATAACCTGGTTAGGGCAACATATCCACACAGCATGTTAACCCTTAATACACAGAGGCTAAAGGGCTGTCCACACCAAAAACTATAACTGTAATGTTGTGAGAATCCACACTGATCAACAATAACATTCTGTGAACAGTGGTGCCAAACACACGCTGTGCTCCAGCTGTGTCGGAGCCCCAAAATGAACACTTATCGCTTGGTGTATATTATTAAGAGTAAGACAAATTAAAGATCAGGTGACATGCAGTGCTGAGGTGACATGTTGAAGAGGGACACCCTTTAAAGTCAGATGCATTGTGATTGGCTGTCAGTGTTTCTATGGCTCATCAAATCACTGTGAAAGTGATTCCACTGATATCATTTACCACCGTGGTTGAGGTTACAGTTGTGTGGACATCCAGGTGAGGTAGAGCGATTTTTAAAACTTAATAGCTATAGTTAGTGTTCTTAGTGTGGTCACCCCCTTCATGCCCCAGACTGTGCACCAGTTTAAAGGTTACTGTAGAGCTGCAACGATGAATCGATTAGTTGTCAACTGTTAAATGAATCATCAACTATTTTGACAATCGGTTAATCCGTTTGAGTAATTTTTCAAGAAAAAAAGGCAATTTTCTTTCCTCTTCTATTACGCTAAACTGAATATTGGCTTGTAGACCAAACAAGACATTTGAGGACATCATCTTGGGCTTTGGGACACATGTAATGACATTTTATGAAACCAAACAACTACTTGATTAATCGAAAAAATAATGTACAGATTAACTGGCAACGAAGATAGTCATTAGTTGCAGAAATAGATTAGTGCAACTTCATCAATACATACAATCTTTTCTTGAGGTGTGATAGAAATATAATACCGAAGGCAGAAACCACACACTATACCAGCACTGTCCCATACTCAGTTGAAGCTGCTCATGTCACATCCCTTTCTCTCCTGCTTGTATAGTGTTCCTCTTTTTGGGCCAGTCTGTTGGGTTTGTAGCGCCAAGAATATACACTTTAGATCAAGTCTTCAGTTTCCACTTTAAATATATTCATGTGAATTCTGAGAAGGTTTTCAGTGTTTGTCTAAAGCTTTGGAGACGTGAAGACATGAACACCTGAGAATCGGCATGGAGGAGGAAAGTCATTCTCCAACAATTTCAAAGAAATGCCAAAATGACACCTCACTGTATACCTGCAGCTGATTTATATTTTGAATAGCATTTTTATGACTAATGGGTATTACCTAAGCCTCCAAAAATACATTTTAGGAATAAACCAGGAATTTTCCCATGGTTTCTGGGGGCTGTGGTTGCTGTGTTGTAGAATTTGGGGGTTCTGGCCGAAGAAAATTTGATGTCCTGTCCATTCATTTTCACATAACTTTATAACAGTGTTTTCTCTATGTTTTTGGAAGACGTAGCTATGGATATGGATGGGAGAGTTTTGCTTCAATAAAACAATGCATAATGCCACATAACTTTGGACTATTATAATGATCATATTTTTGTACAAAAATTTGGAGAAGCTAGAGCAGAGACATAAATAGCACCCAAGAACACTGAAAAACAAAACTTGCAAAACAAGTTCACTGGGGACCAACTACAACCATTAAATCTGGGAAAAGTCATTTAGTTCATTTTAATGCTCTCTTTAACATCGATTCCACATTAATGGCTTGGGTGGTGCACCGAAGCCTTATAATGGTGGGGAAAACCCTGAATAAACTATTATTACCGCCTTGTGGTTGTACGCCTTCATCAGCCAGTTAAGTTATAGTTTACATCCATGTCTGTCCAAACTGACATAATATCTATTGTGAAGACACTGAAGGAATTACATCTTTACAGTCTTCACTTACAGACTGTTTCTACAGAGGAATATGGTGTTGAATAATGGACAGAAAAGTGTTTTTACACTATATCATGACGCCACAGAGAAGCTGACCTTTTGGATATAGACTGTAATAACTTCATCCTGTTACACAGTGGTTTGTCATTCTTATCGTATGAATTTGTGAATTATGTTTTGTGATATCACAGTGACCTTGAACTTTGACCTTTAGCCACCAAATTCTAATGTTTCATCCTTGAATCTTGAAGTGAACTGAAGTGAACATTAGTGCCAAATGTGAAGAAATTCCCTCAAAGTGTTCCTGAGATATCACATTCATATCAAGTTTGTTGCAATCTGTAACCTTACAGAGTATTATACACCAGTCCTTTAATCTTTACCTTATTCCCTTCAAGATAGCCCAATTTTAACTTGGGTAGCCAATCTTTATGCAGTTTATATATAACCTCATCCCACCATGTATTAATTCAGATTTATTCTCAAATGAGAGGATTTGCTGTTTTTCTTTGTCATACATAAAAATAAACTGAATATTAAGTATTTTAAACTGATGAACAGACACAAGAGGGAAACTTTGTGCTCTGAAAAAGTAAGACCGACAGGTTTATCAACCAAGACAATAACCAACCGTATACTTCACTGTTAGTACTGCTGCATTTACTTATCTTTACATTCTGTCAATGTGAACTAGCAGGTACTGCTGAGCAACAGTGTTTGTACCATCACGAAACATACACCGACCAGCATCTCAGCAGTGTTTTAAGGCAACACAAAGGGTTGGGAAAAGAAAATCACCCAGCTTAAGTAAATGACCTAACTCTAGTCGCCACTTCCTCTAAAAACAGCTGAGACAAGTCACAGCTTCCTGACACAGCAAGACCACAGCTGCACTCACGGCCCAGACATACTGCTATAAAGAACTGTATGTGAAATAATAGTGTTTAACACCTTAAATACTATAACTGTGTAATCACTTTTATTCGTTACAAACCAGTGATTTTCAAGTAAGAAACCCTACATGATATTTCATTTTACATTCGTGACATCTCCAACGTACAACCAGAGCATAAAGCCCTGAGGATGATTCACAACTGGCTCCAGAGGTCAGGGCAGGTTACGGAATATCAGTTTCTCACATTTCAGACTTAAACTTAAAAATAAATCTGGACCTTTCCAAATATGGTGCCTGTGCTAATACACTGTGTGCTTGAAGCCAGTTTGGTTTGATTCTACGTGAGGAAATTATGCAACCAGTTTAGTTACGCCTTGTATTTATTATTACTTATAATATTGAAAAAAATAAATAAATCACAATACAGTAATATGAACCTGAACCGACTGGTAACCTTACAGAGAACAAGTAACGACGGGCAGTGCAGTTTTATATCAACTTTTAATACTAATTTTATTATTTCATTTATTTTCTAGCCACTGCTTAGTTAATCTTATTTACTTAAAAAGAGAAGTTGTTCAGTTACTGGAGTTGTGTCCTGAAAAAGCACTGAGTGAACGTTACATTAGTTAAACAGTAACATGGTTAAAGTGCATTTTAGCAAGTTTAGCAGTGACAGTACTGAAGCTAGCGGCTAGCTTATTAACTAACCTATGTTTTATTTGCGCGTCCACAGCAATGATAGCATATTAGCTACCGCCGCTACCTTAATAACCGCCGCTATTTCTCAGCCTAGCAGTAGTGGTGAATGCCCTTCAAACACGACGAGAAGACAGAGAGCGGCACTATTAAAGAAACTGGGAAAATGCAATGTACCGAGCAGCTAATAAACATAACTAGCCCGTTAGGCTAGCGAGCAAGCCACTGACATAGACTCTTACCGGACGGATACCGTTAATTTTCAGGTTGACCTCAAATCCGTCGGTGCTTCCTGCCGCCGCGTTGGCCGTCAAGCTGCCGATATGCATTGATCAGAATAAATGATACAATAGTCATAACTAACGCTGGCTATGCATTTCATCTGCACACTTGAGGGGCAGACTCGGTGACCCCCCTCCCCTCCTCTCCGTGCGGATAGACTCAGGCAGCCTTGCTCAGTAGGGGGACCCGATACGTCCACCTCTGTACGGAGGAAACGTCACACCAAACTCCGCGTAAAAATCTGTTTATTGACGGAGGATGACCCACTGGGTGTCGAACGCCCCTCGGTAGGACGAGGCAAAGAAATCACACGCTCCCCAAAAGCTACCGAAAGAAGCGATGTATTTAAAAAAAAAAAAAAAAAAAAAAATCAATTTTTTTTTTCATAGTTTTACATGGTCTGCTGCATTCCAGTAAGGTTTTTTTTTTTTTTTTTTTGCTGAGGAGGACGGTAGAACAGAGGTCTAGTGTTAAGTCCGGTAGTTCCAGTCTGTCTAGAGGAAGAAGAGAAACAGAACAAGTGATGAGCATAGGGGAAGAATATGCATGTCATTTTTACTTCACGTGTTGCTTCATTTGACAGCGACGGCGCAAACGAAGCAACATAATCTATCTGTCTACTAGTGCTGTTTTTTTTTCTTTTTTACATCCAACAGTGGTTTCATTGTTTTCCTCATTAAATAAGATTGGGTTCACCTAAAGAAGCACCTCATTAAGCAGAACGAGGTGTGCTTGTGTTGGAATTCAACAGATACTGGAATGCACGGCTGCCAGACGTGTAGAAATGCTTATTTAAAATGTAGGGATGGTCTCTTTTTGTACATGTGTATTGAAGCACCTATTACTGCCAGATGTATGGAATCACAATTTTGAGATTCCGGCACATTTTCTGATCCAAGTTTCTCATTACTTTTAAACCCGAAGTCACAATTTTGAGATATTGTTTCATTTTTTGTTTGAAATTTCTCATTATTTTGAGACAGTAAGTCAAAATTTTGAGATAGTATCTATTTTGAGAAAAGTTAAATGATACCAATTTATTATTATGAGATACTAACTCAGCATTTTGACTCAGAAGGTCTTTTTTTTTCGTCACAGTGGCGGAAATTGATATATCCGTGACAGAACACCTAAACCCTTTAAAAAAAAAACTTGCCTTAAGGGGAATAAGTCGAGCCAATGTAGAGAATAAAGCACTGAAGCAAATTTCTTTACTGAAACAAACAAATGAATTTTACAAAATGCTTGAATGATAATCTGGAAGTTCAGTAATTTCTCTTCAGGAGGAGACAACAAGAACAGACAGCTCATCTCCTGGGGTAACATCTTAAAATAGACTACAGAACATTTACAGTTCACAGGTTTCTGTGAAAATACACTTAGAACATGTTTTACAAAACAACGCAATAAAATAGAATAGAAAATCCCCCCCTCCCCAATGTACAACTCTGTTGACACTCTGAATAACAGAATTTCATTCTCCACTGGACTGATGGTCTGAAACTGGCAAAGGCTAACTAGAAAAGTAGCATTCCTCTGACGACTCACGCTACGACGAGAACAAGTTCACAGGCAGATAGATGATGGACATGTGAAAGGCCACCTTGTGCCAGTAAGAAGTGCAATGTGATCAATGAGTTTGGCCAGAGAGGGAGGGGCACACAATCCATAAGACATCTCATAAATGTACAATTAAACATTCTAAAACAGACTTTTTTTCTTTTTTTTTTATAACAAAGTAGCAATGGCAGCACACAACATCCTCGCCTTAAATAAAAGTGCAACGCACAGCTTTCAGTAGAAGAGTGAGTAGACGACGGGACACACAAGGCGCATAAAAATCTGAATGGATTCTTTAAAATTCATCTATAGAAAAAATAGAACATATATCATCAAGCTGGGCCTCGGCAGCGTTACATCTGTAACACAGAGGTCACTCTTTCTCAAAGCACCTTAATAAATAGGCTGGTAAAAACAAGTCAAAATGTAAAAGCTATGTTCATTTCTACAAAATTCAATGGAAAGGAATGCAGTTCATATGAGAGTTAAGGAGGCTTAATCGTGGATTATATGGCATTGCTCCCACTTAAAGAAGTAATCCAACTATATAATGTTATTTCTATATCCATTGTCACAACCATGTAGAATTGAATGCTGGGTAAAAAAAAAGAAAAAGAGAAAAAAAAGGCTTTTCCTTTACAGCAAACAGACTGCGATGCTGAAGTTGCACAGAGATGGTTTTTTTTTTACACAGCAAAACTGAAACTTGCAAAAACTTTTTCGATTACTCATGTTTATATTATCGACTCATGTACTCAGGTGTGTAGTCTGTTGTTCTAAAAACTCAGCACTAAACTACCAGCTGACACATTACAGATATATAGCATAAGTCAGAAAATGAAAAACCAGCAAGTACCAAAAGCGGATAAAAGAACTCTGGTCTCGCGTTAATCTTGGATCGGGTCGTTAAACAATTTAGACAAGATACTTCAACACCGACATGTTTAGTCTACAATGTAATTATCAAAGCTTTTGGCTTCCTTTGTTAAATCGCAGCACACGATTGTATGAAAATGTGCTCAATTTGTATCTTGTTTGCACAAGACCCTTGTCTTACGCATATCTGCAAACTTGTAAAGTTCTTATCTCTACACATGCGATAACAGCTTCTAAGGGCAGGATGCACGAGTTCAAACTTAATTTCACTGGGTCAGGACGTGTGGTGTGGTTTGGTGAAGGATTGTCAGTATAAATGTGTGGATTTTTCCTATGAGAAGTGAGAAGCTAACAGATAGAATCTTTAAGCTTAAAGTGAAATATCTGTTTAACTGAAGGATAAATGCCAGGACCGTATTTTATTTTCTCCACGTAAAGAACTGTCAAATGTGGATTCACTCAACTGTTGTATTTGGTAAGTTGGAAAATAAATACATTTTCTCTGTCCGACCTCTGTCTTTTCACCGGGAAACATCTTAAATGAGATTATTTTAATTTGTTTTTATTTATTGAGAAAAGTACATTTCCCAGTGTCAACAAGTCAGACTAACTGAAATACGCCTGGCAGGATAAGGACTCCAGTGATACACAGCCTGGCAGGTATCAATAGTAAGAGTTTTCATTATTTTGTATAATAAAACAGGCCATACAATTTCAGACCACAAGATTAAAGGGGTAATTTGTAATATTTTTGGCTTTAAATATTCAGAATTAGCATCAGAGTGTTAAGAAATAATACTGATGTTACGTCAAAAAAAAACATTTGTTAATCTCACGAATTGCTCCTTTAATCTTGTGATAATCTTATAAATTCTCCTTTAATTTTATGATAATCTACAAATTACCCCTTTAATCTTGTGTCAGTTTTACAAATTGCTCCTCTAATCTTGCAATTGTTCATTTAAATGTGTGATCATTTTATAATGTGCCCCTTTCATCTTGTGATCTAGAGGAAACTTGAGGATACACAGACACAAGATAGTCAAAACTTTGACTACTGACATCTGTTAGACTGCGTATAATCGGCTGTAACGGCAATGGGACAGAAATGATGTTGATATTGATTATTAAACATTTGAGTGGCAGGGCTTTAACTGAAATGCTTCGTGAAGACATTACAGTAAATTAAAGAGACTATGTGTAAGGTCTGGCTTGTCTTTTTATTGGTTCCTTGCTGTCAAAATGCTACTTTGAACAAAACATACCACAGTCATATTGCTTCCTGTCATGTACTGCCATGGCTGGACGTCAGCCTACTGCACTGTGGTGTGGAGTTGTATAGAAACATTGAAACGAAAAAATACTGCTGTTTCCTTGACCGCAGTTAAAAAGAGCAAACCGAAGTCTAATTCACTTAACAAAAAGAGAGGCTGAATGAAAAGTCAGAAATAGAAAACAGTCCTCAGCGGGGTCCTGAAGGAAGTGATCTGGAGCTACACTCTTTCGGTTACTATAGCTGCTAAAGTTAAGGTACAGTGAGCACAGTTCCAGTCTCTCAGTGCTGCTGGTGTGAGGGGTGAGCAGACGGGACGCGAGGGCTACTCCATGATGGCTCTGTAAATCACAGGTTCTATGTAGTCCCCCCTGTAACGAGAGTTGATCACTCTCTGTCTCTTCGACTCCTGGATGATCTCCTTCTCTTCGAAGATGCCGTCGAATCGCATGTCTGATGCCTTGGACTGCAGAGACACGCGCACACAAAGGATGCGTGAGTAAAACTGGCACATTTGTAAAGCTTTTCTGCAACACATTATCACATAGGATGGAACAGAAGAGATGCGGAATAAAGATGCCCACCACCTTCACATCATTCTCATTATGAGGTGTGTTTCCATCAACGCTTCCGGGAACTTTCATTCATCCCAAGGACTATCCCAATTTCCTCCAGCATATCAAGGGTTTCCATGCGATTATAAGGCTTAAGGTGCAGCACCCAAACCACTTTGAGAACCATCTAAGAATGAATGTAAAATCAATGTGGAGAGCATCAAAATTAACTAAATGACTTTTCTCTGATCTAATGGTTGTATTTGGTCCCCAGTGGACTTCTTTACCATTTTTTGGTTTTATGCTTTAGAGATATTGTTTAGTTATTGTCTGCTCTAGCATTTCCAAATATTTGTAACCAGACATGTTTTTTTTTTTTTTTGTGGGAACCCCCCCCCCCCATCTGTGTGTCCAAGTCTTCAACACACTTAGAGGAAAACACGGATATGAATGTGAATAGACTTTTGTCTGTGAATACAATAAGTGTTGCCAGCTTTCTTTTATAAAATATGGTGAGGATAATGGTAAAAAAAAAACATGTGAAAAAAGCTAAAACCCAAACAGTACCTTAGCTGCCTGAAAACCTAGGGAAAACCCTGCATAATGCTGTTTTCCATACCACAGCAGGGCCATCGCCCCAGGTAGATTATGCATATTAGATCCATAAAAACTGTGTTGAACGAAACAGCGGGGTAACTATATGAACAACATCGTGTTGATACTCTTCTGCTTCAGATGGATTTCATAAATGAAAGAAAAGGAGGAAAAAGAGCACTAAAACTGCAGTGAGAAGATTTTATAGCTCCACAACAAACCAGAATGTCTTGCTCAGAAGTAATGTCATTGCAATAACGTCGTGATCTACACTAAAACTGAAGATGGACACTGGCTGCCCAGTGCCAGCTGATGAAGTCACAGCTCCGTGACAACACAGAGGGATCCTAACATTTGATGTGTTTTTTTAAAACTGACAAACATGTTCTTGAGTCGGGACTTTATGGTTTCTTGATATATCTACATGAAGTGATAAGTTGCTATAACAATGGCTCAGTGCCTCTTCTGCTCCTCCACAGCTGCAACAGTGTTTAACGCTAGATAACGTTAGCTGGAAAATGCAGTCAGCTAATGTCAACAGATGACCAGCTCCCAGCACAAAACACACTCCAACACAAACTTCATGTAAGCAACAAACATGCGCAAAACTTAGATAGAGAACATTTAAGAGCAACATATTTTGAAAATAAAATAAGCAAAGCACTGAGCCACCACATCAAATTACTTCTGTCAGTCATGCTCACCAGTCTGGATTTGACTCTCTTTGGGAGTTCCTCATCCAGAGTGTAGACATCATCCCTCTTGGTTGTTAGCTGGGACCCGTCCTCAAACTCCACCTGCAGGACAGAGATGGAGCAAACAGTGCTGTCAGCCAGAGGTTTGATATAAAGATTTAAAGAGACATACATCCCACACACATAACCCAGAGTTTGTCAAACTTTTTGGGACCAGGGATTCCTTATAGAGGAGAAACCCTCATAATCATAAAACTGATTAAACATTTACATTCTAAAACTTTTTCTCAGTTTAACTTCTTTGGACGTAGTGTCACAAATATTTCTGCAAGAACGGTGTGCTGAGTCACTCACTTCAAACGTGGGCAGGAGTAATAGACATAATATGCTCGTTTTAAATGGTCCCTGTCGGTAGTCATGAACTTTTAAGGATACAGCAAAATTGTATAATTTACAGCAAATTATTTCACAGATGCACTGGCTATGGGTCGCGGACCCCACTTTGAGAACCGCTGCTTTAATTTATGATGGTAGTAATACTTTTCAGTCAGCATTTGTTTCACAGTTAGTACTAATATGTAGAAAACTGAAGGGTGTTACAAATGCACTGCAGTGTCCGCTATGAGTCACAAAGCATAGATAATGACCCGCACTGAGCGGAAATTAGGACTTTTTATCAGTTGAAAAAAATCAACATACACACTTTGTTGAACAGACATCTAACTAAGCGCACTGTCTGAGGAGCTCCACAGCCTTTTAACAAACTCCAGTGACTTTACTCAAATGGAAGAAAGTGTGAAAATCTGTCATGATGGAATGAACAGTATCCTTCCTGATGCATTCTGTAAAAGTCACGGGTGTTGGAATAAATATAATTTTCCAACAAAAACCTCTTACCAGATACATTTGGATGACATGAGCTGCCACAAATTTGGCCCCGTACACCAGGCCGTCCGTCCATCGCACCTGAACCACTTCACCCTGAGGTGGGGGCCCGAGCTGAGCGCAGTCTCGACTCTGTCAGACCCACACACAGATAGATTAGTTCGAACTGTATCAAAGTGGAAATTTTTAATAAGTAGTTAGTGTGAATCATGGGCTGTAGTTACACCGCAGATTTAAACACACTACATTCACACTTTATAGTATTAAACTGCTAATCATTTTTAGAGATTTAGTGATGCTTTGAGAATGTTAGGCAAAAACTAACACAGTAAAATAAATGATTCTTAATCTAAACAAATCTTCTAGGTCAATTTAAATGGCTGCTTTATCTCACTGCCTTTTTTATGTAGTGAAAAGGATTTTTTAATAATAAGACTGCGCTGTGAAGTGTACCACTATGTCCTCGGGGAAGAGATTGTCGCTGAAGGAGCCGTCGTCAAAGTTGACCTCATAGAAAGTCTCCTTGGACAGCTGCACCACGTCACACTGGTAGTAGCGGCCGTTCTTGTGCTTACATATGACCTTCTGTCCCACAGTGAGCTCATGCATGGCTGCTTTATTACGCTGTCGGACGAGACGCGGGAAGTTACCTTTAATGACTAAACTAAACACAAACAGCATGTTAAAGGAGAGCAAAGCAGTTTTCTTGTTACCTCAATCTGAGTGGGGCCTTTGTGTCGACAGCAGGTAACATGGACCACAAAGGGCCATTCATCGGGCTGCATGAGGACTCCGGCACCCTGGGCACAGGTGGGGTGGTAGGCAGTGGGACAGCGGCCGTGAGAGCACTGCACACAGCAGCCCGACGCTTTCTTCATCCGCTTCTTACAGTAGTAACATTTCTGTCAGTGAACAAAACACGAGCCACATTTCAGACAACTGCAGTGCATTTAAATCCTGTCAGATCACACGGGGCTTCAACATCTACTCCAGAATGTTTCAGCTCTTGCTTTTCGCCAGCTCCACCCTCTCGTCCACTTCTGGCTCCAAAAAAAAAAATCATAGCCTGTATAAAAGTCAATGAGAGCCACCATGATGTTACCCATTGGTTTGGAGCCTGAAGACACTATATTTGGACAAGAGGGAGGAACTGGAGAAGAGTGAGATTGATGGGATGCTACCGCTAACATACATCACAGAGGCTACAACCATTTCTTTTATACAGTCTATGATTTTTACTGACAAATTATTTTCATTTGCTTCAAGTTTGCTGTCTTTTTATCCCATTTAATAAAACCCAATACTTCCTATACAAATGCTTCACTGCCTTTTTGCAGCTCAGTGAACTAAGTCCCACCTGTCCCTGACTGGGTTTTAAAAGGATTAAGTTTCACTGATAGCAAAAAAACGACACCAAGAAATGAGAACTGTGTGTATATGAAAAAGAAAAAGTGAAGTAAACCTTTTGTCATTCATGCTATTATTCAAGACTGAGAGCTTATTTAACTACATGCTTTTATTCCTGAGCTAATGTTTGCTCTTGTTAGTGGGATTTGAACTCACCAGTTTAAATCTCTGCAGCGGGATTCCACTTAAATCCACAGGACTCCTTTCAGTGATATTGACAAAGCGAGCCTCCAAGACGGCCACTGCACACAAAACATGTACCCACCTGCGACAAAAACCCACACAGAATGCACCGGCCTTAATAACAGTTACATTCTTGTCTGGAAAATCAGTGCACTGCACACTATCTCCCATGTACATATCCTATACGTATGGATGTGACATGTTTGTGTTGTGGGACAGGTGTCACTATGAGGGGGACATGACTTCTTACTTGTTGTTATTGGCTTTCTGCAAGGCTCCACCCCTCAGTGAACACAAACAGCAGTTCTGTAAAGAGACACAATCATCAGTCATCTGCCCTGACAAACGCTCTGCAAAAGCTCAAAGCTTTGTGTGTGTTCATACAACACCTATTCTGTACAATTCTAACCATCCAAACTAAAGCAAAATGTAACAGCATGCAGTCAGTAACACTGAACCCTTCTCTAAAACACTCCATTCTGAACACTTCATAAACTTGAAGTTACATTATTTCAAGTTCATTTATTTCCACGTTTCCACACTACCAAATTAAGTATTTTATATTATATATATATATATATAAACAAATAAATACAGTAAATGCCTTATGAGCAGCAGCAACCACTGCGTAATGAAAAGCTTAATTGGTAATTCCCTTCACTATCTTGATAATAAGACAGTCTTGTTCATAAATCTCTGAAGATTACACAGAGAATATTACAAGGGCTGCACGAATCTCTCTCAAAGCACTTACAGCCCCCTCTGAGATGAGCTCAGGCTAACTGCTTTAGCTGATATCATAACAAGCTATAATGTGACCATTACATCAGACCTACTGCATGTTTCTTGCCAAAGGCTCTGCAAACATACATTTCCAAATCTTATACATTTCTGTAATCGCAGCTGGCTCACAGACCAGGCAAAGTGTGAAATGTGAAACACTGGCCCTTTTCAGACCTGGTATTAGTTTTTGTGATCCAATCACAACTGGACAGCACTGAGGCTATGTTTACACTGCAATCCTTAGTGCTCTTTTGAGAATTATTGCTCAGATCTGATTTTTTTGTTTGACGAGAGCCCACAGAGATGTATAATGAGTAGTGGTGTTATTTGTGTTTGTTATTTGTGAGGCACTGGAATGTCACAAAGTCTGTGAAACTTATCATCTTGTGCTTCATGGAAATTAAAGCATGCGCTATGTTTAAGGCTACAGAGAAGCTTATTTATTTGCATATAAAGTGGGGAAGTGAGATCTCATCACTAGTGATCACTGGAGATACATGTTGAGAGATGCATTCTAATGCTCATCAAAAACGCATGTTAATACAAGGTCTAAATAGGGCAATTGGGACCTTGTTGACGTGGATTATTTAAAATATCACTTCTTTGCTTAAAAAATAGAACAGTTAAGTATTAATTCTGCATAATACATGTAGAAAAAGTTTAAATTACTCGTTTTGGTTCTGATTTACAAAGGCAGCTTCCACTACACAACAACAGTGAGTAAATCCAGTCTGGTGTGTTCACTAACCTCAGTCATGGCGTTGGCTTTGCAGCGTGCACACTTCCAGTCTTTACTCACACTGGCTGGATCGACACCATAACAGCCTGGAATCCACACACACAAAGACACAGTGTGTGAGAAAACAGAAAACCAGCGTATCAGTATGAAACCAGTCATGTAAAAGTGTGTGTGTGAATGAGGTGCGTGTACTGACTGGTGTGAACCCGGACGCTGCACTGGGAGCAGCTGATGAGGAGGCTCGTCCCGTCGTCCTCCAGGTGAGGAGTGGCGGGCTGCTCCTCGCACTCGGAGTCTTCTTCTGTGGTGGTGGTGAAGCACATCTCTGGGATGAGAGGCTTGGTCCTCATCCGACCGCCGGCCACCATGACAGGACTGTCCACACTGTTGGCACATTCGGTCTGACATGCAGAGCACAACAACAACAACAACAACAACAACAGGAACAGGCAGTTAGAGAGAACTGTGACACAAACATACATACAGTTATGGACAGTAATCTGTCGCTGCCATTGCACTCTCGTGACATTTATACTGTAACAACCATTTCACAATTAACACCATAACGCATAAAATTAAATCACAAAATGATCTATTTCAGCTTAGAACAAGCTGCATATTCATATTACACATTACACCTATTTTCCTACATATTACCTGACTATTTTTGAACATGTGACATGTGTCAGGTCATGGGGAGTGTCTTTTGTGTATTATTACTTTTGTTTATTTAATTTATAAAGTTTATTTACCTTCATAGTATTTTTAGTGTTCTTGATATTTCGCATTGTAGTTGATTTAATACATTTTTTGTGTTACTTCACTGTCCCAAAGAATAAACACAAGTATGAACTGAACTGGGGATTTGGAGAATCATCCCTAGATAGGAGTCTCACTGTGAGAAAAAAAAAAAAACATTTCACACTAAAAGGCAAATCATTTGAGACTAAAGTTTTAATATCAAAAGAATGAAGTCAGCGTAAAAAAAACAAACACATTTTGAGACAGGAGAAATCACCAGGGCTGTTTGAAAACATACAAACAATCTGACCTCTCATTAATATAACTGAGCTGTATCTATCCGTGATTTCTTTCTTAGAAGTAAAATTTAACATAAAATAGTGTAAGTTTTCCCCCTTAAATTACAACTATATTCTAGTAATATTATGTTCTTTGTGTTTCATTTTTATTGATATTAGATCTGATGTGCTGTCATCTAAAATATCTAAACCTATTTTCTTTAATAGATTCTTTAATTATAAACCTATTACTGTGGCTTAAACCATCACAGTAAACAGTATTATCATGACATCTATCACACTTCCCTGAAATACTCTTATTAGAGTGGAATTAAATTAATTATGTCTTTGATTTGATCAAAACTATTAAACAGTGAGTACAAGTATTCATAGCAAACAACATTGCGTTGAAAAGCACAATGGCTAAATCACTCCAACAGCCTGTAACGTACTGGATGTGGGGTTACGTAAACACTGAGGAGCCTTTGCATTTGTATCCCACACAGAGGTTGGTTCTGTACCTGCTGGTATGTGTGGAACAGTGTGCAGATGGAGCAGTATGGAGGTTTGGAGCCCATGCGTTGGTTGTACTCCCTCTCTTTCTTCAGGTTTGGAGGTCTGCTCTGCCACAGGTGAGCCAGAGGTTTAGCCCAGCTCTCCCCTTCCAGACCCCCCTCCTCTACTGGGGGGGTCTCTTCTGGAGCCTCTGCAGCACACGAACAGCACACAGTGAACATACAGGAGGCCTCATATTATTGGGAATTTTAATACATTTGCATGTTTTAATAGTTGTAAGTTGTATTTTGCATTGTGGAGTGTGCTCCTGGACTCTGAAAGACAGACCTTCATCACTCATGCCATCTTTTATGAGAGGGTGATGTCCTGGCAGCTGGCCCAGGTCGCTCTCTGGTTCTCCATCAGTAACCACCTCCTCTGCAGCCTGCTGAAGACACCTACTGTCAGCAACACCAAAAAACAGACTGGACACTAGCTTTTACAGTACAATGTTGAATATTTTAACACATTAATTTAAACTAAAAAGGTGCAGAATGTAGATTTAGAGTTATCTATTTAAGCATACTTTGGATTCCTGGCAAACGCTACTTGACAGTAAGCTGTATAAACTTGCTGCAGATAGGTAATCCATTACAGTGAACCACAAGTTGAGAATCAAACGTGAACAAACAGAGACAACCTTAACTACATCTGTGTAAAAACATGCGACCGCTCACTGTTTTGCTAACATGTCTGTTGTCGTTCTCTGCCTCGACGTCGCTGCTGTCACTCTTCCTCTCCTCCTTGGGCAGAGTGTCTCCCTCTATGTAGTCTCCTTTGGCGTAGCTGTGGACGTGCAGGACGTCTGCTGGGCTCAGCGTCCTCTGAAACAGTTTGTGTGCGGGGCTGCAGTTGCTGCCCAGCTGAGGCTCCTCGCTGCCTCCCGCCGCCTCAGAGCAGGGAGCCACCACCTGACTCTCAACAGGCGCAGGAGGACAGACATCTGCAGCCACCACGCCGTTCTTCTCTTTCTTTAACGGGCTGCGTCTGTTTGAAGTCTTCTTTGCACCGGCTTTGGTCTGAGGTTTAGACTGTGGCTTAGCTTCTTTTTCCTTCTTCAGCTCTGTCCTCACTTTCCCTGTATCTGAAAAAATAAGGAAGTGGTTTAATGCAGCTAATACTAATAGAGCTGCCCTAAATGTCGGGGTCTAATGAATGCCATCTTAATAGAAAATAAAACATCTGTTGTTAACCAATTATTAAGTTGGTATGGAATGACATGATAGTATGTATTTTTGTAGTTTCATCACAGATATTTTTCCAAAAGCCTGTTCTTGCATTCACCATATGTGAATGTGTCTGTAGTTCTCTGTTGTTCAACTAATAGTAATTCTAAAAGATGTAACACAAAAGCACAAAAAGAAAATAGCAGCCAGGTCAAAAGTGGAAAAATCTACGAAACTCCACAGTACAATAGTGGTACCTTTTTCTGGCTTGACAGAAACTTTAGTCGGAGACTCCTTGCGGCTCAGCTTGGCCTTCTTTGGCTCCACCTCCTCAGTCTCCTTCACAGTCAGCTCAGGTTTAATGTCTTCAGAGGATTCTACAGCTTCGAGCTGACGCTTGGTCCCAGTCTGTGGCTTTGGACTGAAATACATGAAAGACAGTCATGAAGAAAAAAGTGCAGAAGAAAAGGTGTAGAAGACTCGCTAGGAAAAAATATGTCCATTTAAAACAGTGACAGCAAAGCAACATTTCTGAGTGAAGAAGCAAACAGGGTTGTAATAAATATACCTGGAAATAATGTGATACTGCAAGCAAGGTGATAAATTGTGATTTTGTCTTTACACAATTTTAGGAAAACGGTCATACAATAGAGAACACACCACCAAATGCATAAAATCTGATAAAAACAAAAAAAACACTGGAGATGAGGAGTCAAACTGCAGAAGATCGATACCAACACTGCTATCTATTGGTCGGGGGGTTTAAACGCAACAAAAAAAGGACTGTCTACCATGAATCTTTTAACTATAAATTAAAAACTCTGATACTGTGTTTTTGAGAATACAGTATTAGAAAACATATCAAAATATTCAAGTGTAATGATATTTTCTTACACCTTTTTAAACCATTTTAAATATTTTTATTTTATTACATTTTTTTTTTTTTATTACGTTTGTTATGTCGTAGATCACAGCTCAACAATAATAATAGTTATGTGTTGTGTTTGAAAATAAAGCTATTACCATGTTGCCAGGTCCTTTTTGTCTGTGATCTTTAAATGAATTTGCCTTGAGGATATAGTCTTTTTTGGTTGAAGTACACGAGATGTAGCTCTTTTGTGAGTGCATAAATGAGTGTTTCAAAGAGGAGCTACAAAAACACCCATTTCTAACAGCATAATGGCATCATGGGCGAAAAGCTTCTGTGCCAGTGTGGAGAGTGGGAAAATATTACAGTGACCAAGACCAAGTGTAAGGTAGACATGGGCACATCGGTACTGTGAAAAGTAAAGAAGTAAAGTAAAGAATTATTTAGGAGTAAATCACAAATCAGATAAACAGATGGAAGTATTTTTCTGAACTTCACTGTGTTATACTCCTGAAACATGCTGAGGAAATTGGTTAAAAAGAGCTTTCATCACATCTTGCTCTTTAACATGCCCGATATCTATTACACTGCAGTGAAATGTACATCAAGAGTAGAATAAGCACTAATTAGTGGAGATGTGCCAGAGTGAATACAGACCTTTTGTCCTCATTCACAGGCGTTGTGGGCTCTTCAGTTTTGACTTCAGTGGGACTCTGTTCTGAAGCCTCGTTCTTGTGTTCTTTGAGAAACTCTGCAGCTTCTGGTGTGGGTTTGGAGTGGTCGATGGGAGCGTTGTCTTTCCCTGCCTTCCACAGCTTGTAACGGTCGGGCTGAAACTTGCGCACAAACACATCCATGGAGATCTTCACCATGTCCTGACGGCACGAACACTGGGAGGAAACACGCAGTAACATGTCAGTCTATGTTTAAACCATAGTCATGTCTTCATTACATGTCCTGACAAAAAAACACTAATGATATTTTGGTTGCGACCAAGACATTTTCTAAATGATTCCAGTAAAGTTTTCCATGGATATTTATCAGTTCAGTGTCAGTTAATAATGGCTGTTGTAATCAACTGAGACAACCTAATAATGTGAATCCAGTCAAATTCTGCTATGCCCTGTCTGTGGAGTTATAGGATAACTTTTATCTTTTAAAATAAAATGTTTTTTTAACCTGGTATAAAACGTGTAAAAGTGTCTATGGGTCAGGTTAACTTTGCCTTTGCTACTTCTATTTCACGGACTTTGGTAAAACAGCATATAAGTTCATCTCAAAAAAACAGAATAAAGTGTAAAAGCTTACGTATCGCAACTAACTTCTAATATTCACATCATAGCAGCGGATGGAAACGCATATTAATTTGCATTTTCTTTTGCCAATTTTTTGTAAAAAAGTTCAGAGGCCTTGCCCATGAGTGTAGCAATAGCATTTACTTTTGAAAAATGTATATTGTCTCAAAGAGCACAAAGGTGCACAAGGTGCTCAAAACAAGCCTACTTGTGTAAATCTAATATTTTGAGACAACAAGAGAATTTTTATTATAGCTGGTTTGCAATAGCGTTACTTTAAGACAAGACTTACTTTACATTTATTGCCTGTTATGCTGTGCATAAGGATGCAGGAACAAAACCATCATTGGAATCTTTGTAGCAAGCAGCTGCATGTGATTCATTTTTAGTATTTTTAAACGGATCTGTAAATGACGCAGTGTACCAGTGTGGCCTGTTTGCCGTAATCTATCCACCGCTCCGTGGCAAAGTTGGTGGACTCAGCACAGTTGAAGCCATGGTTGAAACCAGCGTGATATCCAAACGGGAACGTCACAATGAACTGGCCCGCCTCCTGAGTGACCTGAAGAACAGAAAAACACACAGTAACAGGAGCTGACATAATGTACACTTCCATAGCACTAAATCCATCAGTACAAGTGAACGAAAAACCACTCGCCTTCTCAAAGGGTATTCCATATTTTTTCAGGATTGACGGTGAAATTAAAGTCATCTTGTGGCGCAGGAAGGCTTCACAGCTCTGGGCATTTCCTGGAAAGAAACCTGGAAACACAGGGGACAATCACAACATCAGCACAAAAATCAGTTCTAGATATTTTCATGTATTGTATGTGGATTTTTCACAATAACAAATTGTGTTTGTTGAGCTGCTTTCATATAGTACACAGGTTCAGTGACAGAACTTTGCACTTCCTCTGTGAAACCACTGTACATGAGCAGCTGGTGTGGTTTATGACAGCTAGCGGTTAAACACATTTGAGCCATGTTTGAACGATGTAGTTTAGGCCCAACCTTTGAAATGAAGTCTAATGCATGCATTTTGGCCGTTATGAGCCTAAGGCTCACTCTAAGCAAAGGCTCCACGAAAAGGACAGATGTTCAAAGGCTAAATTTCTCTGGAATAAGTCCTAGAACTCACTTACCCTTGGCAAGCCGTTCTAGTCTTTTGCCGTGCTCTGGTGGGACAACATACCTGCAGAATAAACAAAGTGGAAAGAGAGAAAATATGCAAGCCAATGTGATATGTAGGACACAGTAAAAAGGCTGTATCCTGTAACCCTATGATCGCTATGATGTATAGGTAAAGTAAACATTTGTGACAGTACCAGGACTTTGGCTCTCCAAAGTGCAGGTAGTTGATGCTGTACAGATCCATGTCCTCAGTGTGCCACGCGAAGGCGCTCTTCCACATCCCAAAGTATAGATAGGGCGTGTTGACTCCTTTTATCTTGATCCCACTCTCGTTCTCCACAGTGTCTAAAATGGTGTTCAGACGGCCGATGTTCCATTCAGTCACATCCTGCGCACAAGAGGGATTTCACAGTGATCAGGTGAAACTGCCATTATAGAAAACATAGTCTGGAGTTCATGGTATAGTATTTCAGTATCATATCTTTAACCGATCAGATTTTAGGGCTAACAGAAGGCTTTGATGTCTGTGTGCTGAGTTGTACCATTGGAGCTTCTGTTTATTGACATATTTTTTTACAGCTCTACTGTAGTTGTAAATAAGAAGCTACAGTAACAAAACCATCAAAGGTTTCTGGTTCACAAATGTTTTGTGTGTTTCAGTGGTACTTAATTACAGTCCAACCTGTTAGCATAACGTAGCTACATTAGCTAACGTAGCATTAATTTGTCATAGTCTGTCAGCTAGCCTGCTAATTAGTGTGATAATTTATACATGTATATCAAACACAACTGTATATGCTAATATTTAGCAAGTAGCTGAAATAACTTGGTGGCGTAACATTTCCTAGTTAACTGTGTGGTTGTTGTTTTCAGTAGCAGTACCTTCAATTCGGTAACTTTAGCATTAGTTTGGCAAGCTTCAATATTTGCAGTGTTTTGAGTAAGCTAGCAGTTGCTTTTGCATTAGCTTTGCGAGTTTAACCCCTTGCGCCTCCCTGTTCCACTCTCCTGTCCAAATATAGTAATTTCTGGCTCTAAAAAGACCAACATGACGATAGCTAAAATGCCAATCTCGAGGCTTCAAACCAATGGGTGACACAGCGGCTACGTCCACTTATTTCATACAGTGTATGGTGTCCATGCACCTTCTGCATGGCCTTTGTAATAGTAGGCTAACATTAGCAAAGTTTTAAAAATAGTGAAGACCTTTCTGCAAATTCTGTTGAAAAATTTGTATAATGAAGAAGAGGCTGAAGAAGACATGAGTTAAAAGCACCAGGTTAGTCATGGAAAGATCCAGAGTCACATAGAGGTGGAATGGTTTGCTGAAGAGCTGCAGAGGCATCCCATTAAGCCTCAGTTATCCTGTGGACATACTGTACAGAGGACAGTGAATGTGCTGATCACAGCAGCTCAGTGCTGTTTGAAAAGTCCTTATCTGTTCAGCAGCCCTACAGCTCACACAGTGTGGTACAATTATTAGATCGATGTGATGGTGTCTCTGTTCTTACAATACCAACAATACCATTTAAATCTGCAAATGTCTTTACGTACAAATGCACACTTAAAGCCTCATATTGTCGTCTGCACAGAACATGAAGCCTCATGTGAGAACACATTGCACTCGCCAAACTCTCCTAACCTTAGACTTATTGTAAACGGTAGTCTGAGCCTGATGAACACCAACTAGTCATGAGGGAGTGAGTGTTCATGAGATTTGCTCATCTTTTAGCTGCATAAAAAACATCTCTAAAGAGGCCAAATAAGGCAGGAATGGTACTGAAGAGTACAAAGATGGGCTGCACTGAACAGAGCTTCAAACCATCAGAAATCAGCAGATTAAAATCTGTAAGTATGAATGGTTCCTGAATGAGGCTAAATGATCAGGTTTAGTATCACACATAGCCTTATAGATTTTAGATTAAGAAAAAAAGAAATGTCACAGATTTAGATTATATCAGAACCTGCAATGTGAATAGTTGTCTGTCTTCATGTGAAAAATGAGCTTCATTGTTAAGCACTGATACTTAATAATAACTTTTATCTTTATCTGAATAACGTAGGTTTGAAAAGGGAAGTTGTCACACCCCAGTGAAGTTTTCACAAGTGTCCGTTGGTTATGACGTTACAATATAAGCCTTAGAAAAACCTTAGTGATGAGTCGAAGCGTTTCTGAAATTGAACTTCCCTTTAATGAAACTTACCATTGACATAATCATGGTGGATCCTATTCAATCTAATAAAAATGGCTGAACTGATCAGAGAAGCAGAAAAACTAAAGAGGGTGAAGTGAGTAAGCACTGAAACACTAGCAGTGATGACAACACGTTCAATCTGTTTCCACTTACTGGATCATACAGTGTTCCACTGACGTCAGCCCCATAAAGAGGAGGATTAAAGGTCAAGTTCTTCCAAAACTTCCTCTCCAGCTCATCAAAATCCACATATCGAGGATTACAGAATCTATCAGTGACAAACGGTTTGGAGTTATTCGGTCAGTATCTTTAGACGTGACATAAGGATTAAATATCAGCTTTATAAAATAATAATTTCTGTGTGATTTGTTGATTAACATGACTGACTTGTCCATGTTGGAGGTCTTGCGGAACTCGTGGACAGTCATTGGCTTCTTCTGGATGTTGTACTGAGTGAAGAGTCCTGATTGGCCGGTCACTACTTGCTGAATGGGAGCCGGAATCACCAGGTCATCAATATCATCGTACGTCCGCCTGGGCTTCCAGCCTTTAGGTGGAATAACCTGCCACAGAAGAACAAGACAAGTGCCGAGCTCATGTTAGAAATTGTGGTTATTCTAACATATATTTAAATTGCGATATGAGCCACGAGTTTAGTGGGGATGGTAATTATAGCATTTAATTTTCACTGAAATAAATATTGAAATGATGATATGATTTTTGCTAGGGTCTGTACCAAACAAGTCTGAATTCAACAAATTAAGCAAATCAACTTTAAGTGACGAATCAGAACCTTCGGTATTTAAAACATTACAAAGAAGATACGCCGTCAGCAGGGTACTGCTATTTCGATGTGTAAATACATACAGACCATTCAGAATTTCCAGACCTGAACTCCATTGAAAACCTCTGGAATGTGATCCAAAGAAAGATGGATGATCACAAACCATCAAACAAAGCTGAGCTGCTTGTATTTGAGCTCCAGGTGTGGCATAAAGCACCAACAGCAGGCCAAGATGCATGAAAGCTCAGGGTTATTCCGTCAAATATGGATTCCTGAACTCTTCCCAACTTAAAACATTAGTAATAGTATGTTGTTTAAAAATGAATATCAACTTTTTCTTTGCATGATTCAAGGTCTGAAAACACTATGTTTGTGTTATTTTTATATGACATTATTTTTATTTGGAAGAAATATTGTTCATAGTCTGTAGAATTTACAAAATCGTTCATTTTCCTAAAATGGGCCGGTCCAGGACTGCATTTCAGTATTGAGATGAGTACATCATTTATTAATATACTTCATTAATCAAGCACAGTGCATTCCTGTTTTCCAACCACATCTTGCACATACTTTATGATTAATGCTTAATGTTTAAAAATAGATTGTCACTTCTTTATTAACTGTGCTCCTGAATGTATATTTCATACTATTTCAATTACTTCCTTGACTTCTGCCTGTTAAATGGAATAATTTTGTATAATAAGCAATGCCACATGTGCAGTTCCTCATAGACACATTTTTTCCAAAGGTTTCTCGTTTGCCATTTCAGATGTTTTAATTATGTAATTTCCTTTTTGTCTTAGCATCTACATCAGTGTGGCTCAGCAAGACAATACAGCGACTAGTTAATGATAATGAAAAAAGCCATTTGTGGTGTCTTAGAGCTAAGTGACACCTTTAGAAAGCTAGATTGGCCAAAACTCAAACTTATTTCACTGATTACCATGTACGGCAGGACAAGATAAGCATGTCAGGTTTGTTTGAAACCAAGAAATGCTACAACATGCAAACAGGAAACTTGACTTTTGAAAATATCTCCTTTATTTGACTAACTCAGCCTGCTGTAACCTCAAAACAATTTGACTGAAATTTCGATGAAGATTGACGATTGTAATTCTAAGTCTGTCAGTGAAATGACATTAGAAGGTTTTCATTTCAGAGCTGTACAGACAGGACGAACAGCAGACTATAACCACCTTAATATAACAATCTATAACAATTAACACACATTCAGGAGAAGTAATCGGGCACCATAAAATCAAAATAAAACAGAGTTGTCTTACTTTTGCCATTCCAGCTTTGTGTGCTCCTTGTGACTCCATGTATGCGATGTAGCGGCTGAAGTCTTTGAATTCCTCTTTGGAGGGGGTGAATGTCATGATCCTGGAGCCCACGCTTTGGGTTGGCGTGTCTGAGGTCATCCTGGGACTGTTACTCTGACCTAAACTCTGCAGGTAGAAAACAGACATGTTCAGTAAAACTTCTAGGGCATATGCAGTGGTTTCTTCAACTTCTTTTGTCTGAGACATGATCTGCATTGATCCATTGTCATCACTTCTTATCATCTCAACACAGAGGATGAAACTCCTAATGTAGAAGTTATGGAAAGAATTATTCAACAGGTTCTATACATTATAATAACACAATTTGTTTCTCCTTCTGGACACAAAAAAGTGACAATGTTGCAGCTTTTTCTTCATCCAGACCACAAAGTCTAACTCCAAAACCATCTCACTTCATCCTGTCAATCTGGGACTAGTTTAACGCTTAGACTCAAGGGATTGAATACACTCGAGATATCGGGACTTGTTCTACATGCGATGTATTAAATGACTATATTGCGGACAACATAAAGAAATTGTCACATAATTATAAAAGCTAGTGGCATGATATTTGTTTTGGTGTTTTGCTTCTCTCTGTCTCTTCTACAGCTTTCTTCCTCTCACAGATGCACATTCATTTTAAAAGGACTGAGTACTTGGACTGAGTACTCTGTATTTTACAGAGAGCATTGTATCATGGGTTGTTTGCAGCACTAATGTTGCCAGAGAAAATTATTGTAAGAGGTTTGAGAGTGGCAGGAATCACTGGTGTAACAGTGAGTTTGCACAGTTGTGTAATGCACTTGTGTTATAGGTCCTGTAGTGTTTTGTAGAGCAACACGTCGCCTCTATTCACTGTGCAGCTCATCACAAACATGGCTCATACTGTGTCCGGTTAGTTTGTTATTAACTTGTTAGTGAAAACATTGGAGAGCAGAGACAGCGCGTGAATTGTCTAACTTTTAATATTCGGGGCTACATATTCATGTAACTTTCTTATACATCCTCAGAAAAATTAGGACCTACCTTTAAACATTTTGTCCACATTTGCACTACATTCTCATTCAGCCAAAAATATTTTTAAGATACAATTTTTTTGTCCATGTTCCTCAGCCTTACCAGAGCATAATTCAAATACAGTTTCAGATTTACTCGGAGTTCAAACGTTTATTCCAACACAGAAACTTCAATTTAATTAAAACAACTTACTTTGTAAAACCCTTATTCTATTTAACAACTATCAACGGGTGGTTTCAATGTTTTCTCTAGACAAAAGAAATTACAAGTGTTGATTAAAAAAAAATACATGTCAGAACCAGAATTAAATTAACATGTATACAAATACTGCTTAAAACCTACACTGAAGAAGAAAAAGAGGCATTAAAAGCTATGTTAATTGAGGTCTACACTTAACTTAATTTGTGTAACTGGAGTCTAAAGACTACTTAAATACCGTATCAGACTTCTGAGGGTGAGCAAGTTTTTTAACCTTTTATTCTGTTTGTGAAACCTTCAGTGTAATTTCTTAACAACACTAACGTTAACTCAAACAAAACGTTATAATAATGTTACAATAATAATAATAGAAATGTATGCTACCGAAGACTCGTTTAATAAACCTTGAACGTAGTTAATTTATGTAATGTTTATGCATATACAATAATATTTCAAAATATATTGTGATAAACGGAGGTAATGTTCTGCTGTTAGCTTGCAGGCTTCATACTGTACAATAAACTTTAAAACCAGAATGCATGGAGCTCCGCCCATGACGCATATGATTGGATAAAATCATGATTGAATCAAATTCCAAGCCTGTGATTGGGTGGTCGCAAGGTCTATTAAAAATTGTGGCCCACTGACAGTGCTGCTCCTCAGAAAAATATTTAGCTAGCCCGCTAGCCGACATGCTAACTCCAAGACAGATTGTTCCGTGTCTCTGCAGCTAAAAGTGTACTCAACAAAAGCTAAACAGTAGCCATATTCAGGAGTAAACAGCAAGTAACCAACAATTGCAGATAACGCAAGTTGCCCTGTCAAAGCTGGAAATAATTCAGTGTAAACATAAGCAACCGCTAAGTGTGTAGCGGACTCAGGGATCTGACAGCTGCCTCCGCTCTGAGCTAGCCAACTAGCAAACATGGCTTGTTGCTGAACGTCAGTTTCTTTGCAGAAACTTGTAGATACTCTTATTTTACAAAGGACGAACACATTCTAAAGTGCCAAACATTTACTTACACACGCTGAAATGCAGACGAGTTGTTTTTTTCTCGGATCACAAGTAATAGAGTATAAATACAGACATCATCAGTCCGGGTAGAAAAGACAGTCCTCCATTATTGTAGTGACGCATGCCCAGTGTGTGTTTGTTTACATGGAGCTCGTGTAGGAGGGGCTTCCTTACTCGTGTAGCCAATCACAGCGCCCTCTTTTCCAGCCCATGCCTCAAAGGTGTTTTAATCGCGGAGAGCTCAGCTGATAAAAGATGTTGCTATAGGGTTTACCAGCCTGAAAGCGACAACAGTTGCGATATTTTTCAGTTAATGAAGATCTTTTACTCCTTTCGTATGCTAGAAGACAGATGATATAAAACATGCACAGCAAATCAAAACATTGAGCAGATATTAAACTTCTTCACAGTAACTATAAAAGCATTAAATAGCCATGGAAACCACAAACAAACCACAAAGGTTAATGTATGACACTCCTTTCGATCCTTCATGCAAAGTAAATACATCTACTTTATGAATGTGTTATGATAAATTACAATCAGTGGTCACACCTAAGCAAGTACTTTAGTTAGTGTGTTTTGGAAAAAAATACTTTATTTTGAGTAAGAAGTAAGAAGAGTCTGAATAAGAATAAAAATAAGACTAATAAATAATAATAAGAAATGTTCATATGGCAGTTGCAGTATTTAATTGATGCACATGCTCTGTTGTGTTGTGTCAAAAAAGAAGAAAGTAGGAAAAACATAATTTACATGATAAACCAGTAAGAGTAACAGTAATTTCTTTGTAAAACAATATTGAGAACTTTCATATTGTAAAGTAGGCTACATTTTCTACTCTGTGTACAGGACTTTTAGATTTTAGTTTAATACTTTAGTTAGAGCTTCAATACTTATTCCAGGGTTATTGTAATGAATGAAAACTGAGACTAAAATGAAAACTAGCTCCAAAAATAGTTTCCTTAAAACTAGAAACAACAGTTTTCACGCACACAAAAGCAAAATATAAATTACAACGCGCAATGCAACATGATTGAAAATTAATTAGAACTGCAGGGAAAATCAGCTTCGTTTTGTTGCCCCCCCCAATGTTAATGGTTCAAGGTAGAGACGAATAAAATGGCTTTGGACAATATGGGACCATGGTTTTTTAAATCACATTTGATGTCATGCGTTCTTTCATCCTACCTAAGTCAAGACCTCATAATACCTTAAAATCGAAAAACTAAATGAAAACTAAACCAAAACTAGTCAATTTGTCAAAATAAAGCTAAATCTAATTATGTAGTCATGAAACTCACTAAACAAACCTTTCAAAATTATATAATTCTGACTTATACAGTGGCCGTAACTGTGTTTCAAATCACATTCTTTGTCTTTTTTAGTTTTGGTACATTCTGCAGCTGCTTACACGCAGTATGCTTACCATTTGGACATACTACTTAGTCATAACGTTATGCCTCGACCTTCTTAGTCACATATCATTGGAGTCTGTATCACAAAACGTGGAACATAGAGAAAAAGTATGCAATTTAGAACACAGCCGCTGTCGGCAGTTCAGTCAATGTGATGCATTTTCTGCTGCACAGATGACTGTGGGAAGGAATAGCCAGAAAAGCACCCTGGCTTCCGTACGCCAAAATGCAACCAGATGCAGTATTTTGGCGTACTGGATTTGATACTATGTAGTGGAACATAAATATTTTTCATGGCTCACTGGATAGATGGTGGTATGGGTTTTGGAACACAGGGTTATTGTTTTTAAAAGTTTGTTATGAGCGTCTGCGATGCTTTAAATGATTTTCTGACTGAAAAAAAACCCAAAAAAATCTGTCTTGCTTGTTCATTACATGCAAGACTTAATATTAGAGTTTTAAAAAGTAATCTCCAGTACAGAATTCACTCTTCTCTTACACTTCACTCTCATTAATTTAGAAAAATGATTGTGAAACAGGGCTAATTTAAAACACTGCTTAATATACAGCAGATAAAGTGAACTGAAAACGAGGGGTAAAAAAGGGAAGCAGGAGAAGCGCTTGTATCTGTATTATGCAACGCTGCAGTATTTTTACCATATGGCCCTTACAGAGCAGGGCTTCAGGCCACACTGATCTCCACCTCACACAGCATTTTCACCCAAGTGACGGAAACACACCGCTTTTATATTAAAAACCCAATAATTCAGCTTTATTAACATCAAGGTTTTCAAGACATTGTCTCAGCTTTTTTATTAACAAATACAAAACAGATCATGTATACAACAGATAGACCCCTCCAGCAACAACGCAGGGAAATGAATCTTTAACATGTTCCACCTCACTTTGTCATATCATCCAGTGAAAGCCACAGAGATGCACCACTGCACATTGATGCTGCTTTGAGTTACAAGTCTGTCCCTTCTGCAACAGTGTTCAATATGTCAAGCTGTGATATAATGATGAGTAGGGGCAGAAAGGAAGTGTATCTCGTGTCTATGTAAAGCCATGATTCTTCAAACCGAAAGATGAGCAGGACGGTCAGAAATGTATGGGGATCGCTTCGGTGTATGATGTAAGAGTCACGTTGGACGAGCTGTATGTGGTTTGATGAAATAAAGCACTTTTCAGTTTTCTCAAGCACAACTGGGCGCCTTCTGGAGTACTTTTACATCATCTTAACATCCCCAGATTGAACACTAAACACATGTCAGTTGGAAGTGGAGTTAATATCTCAAAGCCAATGGCGCATACACCGAAAACTTTCAATATGCTTTGATCCAACTAGAGGTATGAGGGGCAAAATATAGAGCGTTAATGGTCAGGTCTGCGTGCCAATATGCCCAAGTGCATATGAAATGAACCCAGGTGTGCACAGATGCAACTAAAGTCAATATTGTTTTAGGAAACTCAGATAGTACAAGACACTTTTGGAGTTTGACTCACAGGAAGTTGACATTCAGCGTTACTCACCAAAATGTATCCTTGAGGCCGACTACAGCTCTGGAAAAAATGGATAGACTGGTTCAAATTTCCAGACATGAACCCTGCTGAAACCCTCTGGAATGTGGTGAAGAGGAACGTGGATGGTCATAAGCCATTGAACAAAGCTGAGCCGGTGTAATGTTTGCTTTAAGAGTGGAATAAAGCATCCAAATCAACAGCAATGTGAAAAACTGGTGTAGAGCACGCCACGACACGTGAAGGCTGTGACTGAAAATCAGGGTTATTCGTCAAATATTGGTTTCTGGTTGAACTCTTCCTTAGTTAAAATATTAGTATTGTATTGTTTAAAAATGGTATGAATATGAAATAAATGCTCTAAATGACAATATTATTATTTTGAATTTGGGTGAAATGTTGTCAGTGAAATGTCAGTAGTTTCTAGAATAAATCAAAACATTGATTTTACTCAAACACTTCCTGCACCTATAAAACCAATGGTCTCTCAGTTTTTTTTCCAGAACTGTAAACCTGTCAGTAGCATCCATTTTGTTCTTGTAAAACACAACAATTTTCTAATTGATTTCAAAACCGTCTTTGTTGACGTCCATGCCTACTCGCTGTAGTCTTCCTCTTTGTTGGAGCATTGCTGTTACTAACCCCGTTATTGGTGGGTCTGGCTGAGCTCGGGTCGCTCTCGGATTGGTGAAGATTTTCCATGGTTCTGTTGCTGTTCTGTGAGGACCTCTAGTGTGTAGCGGGTTAATGGAAACTTTTTTCACTGAAAACAATTCAGCTTCTGCATAAATCAAGATTCATAAGAGCAAAGTTTGTGAAATCCAACCTAACACTGCACCTTTAATTAGTTGTGAAATGAGTTATTGATGAGTACAGATTTAAAAACATCAAGCAGGTGATGAGCACATAAGACATTTTGCAAATAAAGGGAAACTATTGGTGTCTCCTAGTGATTAAATTGGATTAAGGTTAAACATCTTAACCAGTTAGCTTTAAACTCACCAGTCTAATACTCCTACAGTTACAGGAGTATTTTCATGAATGGTTCTTTGAATGTGGGGCATTGCAGTTTTCCCCTTTTATAAATAAATCGCTTGTTTTATTTAAAAACCTCTTAACTTCTACCAGGTCATGGTGACCCATTTTAGGATTAGGATTACATTTGGGCCATATTTGAACTGATGTAGTTTACATTGTGTTTTAGCCACATGCTAAACACAGAAACTAGAAGATGTTCCCTTTCAAATGAAGTCTAATACATGCATTTTGGCCAGTTCTTCTGTAATAAGCCTAACCCTAAGGGGAAGTTCCAGGGGTTAGGGTTCATTTTAAAAGGCATGTGTTTTACATTTGAAGGAATCACGCCCATTTCACAAAATGTCTGTCTATGTGCCGCCCAGGGGATTCAAAGACTATAGTGAAGCAGGACAGAAACCTTCTTTCATTATTTGTAAGTCTCCAGATGTTTGAACAACAGGCTTTGAGGAACCAACAAGAAAGTCTGTACATGGTGGCAGTTGTTCAAATGTCAGTAGTCATGTTTATAGCCATAGGTTTATTTCATACTGTAGATCACAAGCGTTATCTGTTCATTTGATCTGTTTGGTAGGTATCATCATTCTGCTGGATATCAAGACAGGAAGTCAAAACCCACATTTCCCCCTAAATAATACCAACTGATAACAGAATAACATAGCTATGGTACAAAATAAAATTATTAGCAGCTGTGAGTATGTGCTCTGCAGTATTAATAACTCGGAGCATGTTGAAAATACATGTCCTAATAAAAATTTTAAAAAAAGATAAGCAAAGACCCATTAAGACATATAATATAACCAGTGAAAACAAAATAAATTCTAGATATTTAGAACAACATAGCAGTGATGGATATAAATGAAAATAGCAGAAAAATAGTTTGTGCTATTCAGAGGAGGCAGAATTCAGGGAGTGATGGGGAGTATTCGGTTCAGAATCAGAACGAGGCATGTGTTCCAGGGTCGGTGTTGAGGGGGGTTTGGTGTTGGCCGTCTGTGGCAGAATCATGGCAGCAGTCCAGAAGGAGGTTGTCTGGTGCCTCTTCTCTCATGTCTTGCCCGTTTTTCCTCCTGTTGTCACCTCCTCATCAGTCCTCCTCGTAGCCTCCTCATCAGGCCATGTAGGGACCGATGGAGCTGAGTGGATATATGGCTCAGAGGAGACACCGAACTCGTCTGAGGGTGTCTTTCTGGGTGGGGTTATGTTGCATAGTGATCGAAGCTCCCCAGGTACTCCAGAGCAGCCCGGTAGCACAGTTGGTACTGGTCCTAGCGCAAAAAAACCCCACAAACAAATAACTTCAGTCAGTTTTGTAAGCCAGAAGAGAGGGAGGAATAAAGAGTTTCCACTCACATTCAAAGGTTTGTCTGACTTAGAAAGAGTACAATGCCGACTTGCATGTGTATCAACCCCTACTCTTCAAATGTACGTTTTCCTCCTGGAAGGTGACTACACAGTAAGAAATGTGGAAGACAATGCATAATCCTTAAACTGTGCTAAAGTATACTCCAAAGTTCATCTTTACACGTAGTATTGCAGTTGCAGGCTTCTACAGGTTGAATAGTGAAACAAAGATCTATAGAAGCCCATTTCTGTCATTTGGATAAAGTAAGACATTATTTTGAGATACTAAGTCATTATTGTGATTTACTAAGTCACTATTTTGAGGTACTAAGCCATTACTTTGAGGTACTATCATTATTTTGAGGTACTAAGTCATTATTTTGAGGTATTATGCCATTACTTTGAGGTACTAAGTCATTATTGTGAGATACTAAGCCATTACTTTGAGATACTTAACCATTATTTTGAGATAATATCATTATTTTGAGATACTAAGTCATTATTTTGAGATACTAAGTCATTATTTTGAGGTACTAAGCCATCATTTTGAGATACTAAGTCATTCATTTCTTCTTCCTATGTAAGTCATTTCTTCTTTTCGAGGATGCTAAACTCACTCTGTGCTGTGAGTTGGCCTTATAATCCCAGCCTTTCAGCCCTGCCCACATATGTGAACAACACTATAATAGAAAATAGTATTTTCTTGAAATACACTGTTGAATTGTTCAGCCGCGTATTTTAATATTGACGTACGACGTCTCTGTATGTGTCTTACCTCTGTCTGCACCATGGCTGGCCTCTGGGTTCGGAGCGTCTTGACGGTCTGGAAGAGGTCGACCACTCCCTCATACCTCATTCTCTCCAGGATGATGCTCAGGGTGATGAACACACCAGTCCGCCCAACACCAGCACTGGTACGCACACATATTATTAGACTGATACATAAATGATACATATTCACACAGATTCTGACACAGATATTCTTGGCAAAACACCGGCAACTACTGGCAACTTTTAAGGTGGAGTATTTTCGTTCATGTTATTGATTATGTGAGTTGACACCATGAATCGATCAGGGCACCTTAGATTTTGACTTTTAACAACTTTCCATATGTTTTTAATGGCTTTCTTGCATCACATATGATTTAGAGATGACTGGATTTTGTGAACTTTATATATTCTGACTTGAAGAAAAAAAGTTGGAGAGCGTTACCTGCAGTGCACAGTGATTGGTCCATCTTGCCCAAACTGCTCCTTAGTTTTATGGACTTGTCCAATGAAGTCGATGAAACCCTCTCCAGTTTTTGGCACTCCTTGTTCGGGCCAGTCAGTAAACTGGAACTGTCTGATGGTCCTCGACTGACCATCCTGAGATATACACACACACACGTAGATAAATAAGTGACTTACACATTATTTCTTTTGAGATAGCAGAGAATAAAAGATACAGTGTCAGTGAGGTATGTATCTTTCAGCTTTAGAGGTAAAGGAAGATAGATAAATGGCAAAAAATAGGCAAAAATATGAAAATAACTTCAAATAATGATGGAAAAAAAGCAAAAGCAAAAATTGGAAAGTAAATTAAACTAAAAAACTGAGTCAAACACAATAAAACATTCCTAAATATAAATGTGATATGATCATGTTGATGCTACTAAAATTGCCTCAGGGCGAGGTAATTTTTTCCATATATTTATTTTAAATGACATTTAATTATAATTTAGGAAAAAAAATGTATATGTGTTCTGGTTAAGTTCTATTAATCTGTCAAAAGGTAATTTCCTTTAACCTTATATATAATGAGCATGAACTCCCACTGGGCTGCATACCTCTGATTAAAAGGCATAACACTGATTTTTTTAATACTAAGTCCATGATGTAGAGTAGTCCTAAACGAGTGGCTCTACACCGGACAAGATGCTACATGATTTTGAAACAGGAAGTGGCCTCGAGAGCCACTTTCATCAACAAAATAAAAATACAAATTTTAAATATATTTGCCATTTTTTTATAAATATTAACAAAAGCACTTACGTATATCATCGTGGTGGAGTTAAATAATTCCGTTCGCAGCTCAAAAAACATGCTTTACTGTGCAGTCAATTCCATACACGTTACACTCGTCTTTGCTGAAAAAACGGGGAATGCAACTCTCTGCACCTATAAAGTCAATTCTCCTGAATAATGCTTCCCTCAGGAATCAGATACAGTAATGTGCGGTAATGAGCAAACCGACTGAAAACCTCTGAAATGAGGCTGAGCTTTAAGCTTCATAAAACACAAACAGCAAAGTGAGAGCATCAAAGTGTCCGTTGGAAATCGAGATTATTGGACCAAATATTGATTTCTGAACTCTTGCTAAATTAAATCATTATTGTGTTGTTTCACAATGAATTATTTAGGGTCTGAAAACACTTCAGACACTGAGCAGTTGTTATTTTCTGCAAATAAATGCTTCAAATGACAATGTTTTTATTTGGAATTTGGGAGAAATGTTAATAGTAAAACCAGTGGTCTCTTAATTTTTTCCACAGCTGTATATTGTAACATCACTTTATCCTTATAATGTCTGGAATAAACTTTAAAGGGGGTGTGTTATTTGGCAGAGCTGACATAATGCCAACACTCTTTAAATGACTGTTTGTGCCACCTGCTGTTGCGAATGAGGAGAATTACTCAGGATATTTGTGAGAAAATCATCAGCACAATCACAGTGGAAAGACTGTGCCAAAAGTGACTTGATGTTTTTGCCTTTTCATAAATATTGTTTGTACTTGTAATACACGCTGTAGTTTTAGTAGTTTGTATTTGCAAAACAAAAAAGCACTTAATCGTATTGTATGTATTTGCATTCGAGTTTGTTAGTGAATCACATTTGGTTTGTTTGTTCAGTTTTGGCAGGAAGTTAGCTCCATACTCCCAGCTCGACTCATCAAAAAAATAAACAGACACAGATGGTTTGAAAACCTCTGCATGTGATAAAAATGCCACTGTGCCAGCTTTAATGTAGGCTGCTACAGAAATACAAAGAGTTGAGCTGCAGCCACTTTGCTGCTGTTGCGTGCAGAGCGTGAGCTGACGAGAACCTACCCGGGCGTCTGTGACTTTGAACTCTCTCAGGATGTACTGAGGCATGTTGTACTCAGCCATGGGGTCCACAACAAAGTACTGGTAGCGTGCGGAGCGCTCAGCGGGCCAATACTGATGGCACTTTTCCTAAAGAATGGAGACAGAGATTTATCACAATATGTGGTGCTGTAATAAGAGTTCACACAGCTTCAAACTTCCTCCAGTTTGACTGGAATAGCAGCCAAATACAAAGTTTGGTACTGTATAAAGATGGTAAAATTAAAATCAACAGCTTCATTTTAGAAATATGGGTTACTGTTTAAGGGAATGGCAAAAGTGACCTGCTTTAATGTTTCTTTCTGAGCAAAGGCTAAACACTGTAAAAAATAAGATCTCACGGATACAGAAAGTCATTATCATTTAAAATGTTGTGACTTGCAGTAAAGACATTGTCCATGATTTTTAATGATCGTGTTGTTTGTGAAGGTGACAAGAGGTGGCAGAAGTGCCCTGTTTATGTGCCAGTGCAATCCTGTATCCACAGGATGGAGGAGACACACTGATGTGGTGTAATTCATCACAGTCCCGGTTAGCCTTCAGGGATTTCTAGGAGAAAGGCTGGGGTTTGTGTCCTAAGTGAAACCACAATTTTTAGACTCTGACTTATTATTTTCAGCTTTCAATCATAGTTTCATTAGGTTTAGGGACCAAAACAAACTTGGTTAATTCAGGCACCAGATCTAGTGGGTTAGATTCAGGAAAAGTGACTCTTTACTGACTCTTATGCCTCACAAAAGCTCAGGCCCAAACTTCTCCCATGTGCAATCATCACTTGTCCCAAACTTTCATGGAAAAACAGGACACAGGAAATACTAATATTAAAATGGGTGGCATGGTGGTGCAGTAGTTAGCGGTGTCACCCCACAGCAGGAAGGCCTCGGGTTGAAAAAACCAGGAGGTGGCCATAGAGAACAAACAGGAGAACCTGCTTGTTCTCTGCAGGTGCACAACACAAGCTTGTTTTAAGCTTTTTGTACATTTTGTGTCTATACCACTGGAAATGAATAACATCTTATATCATTCCTAAATAATACTTTTACGCACATGTTTCATCAGTAATGTATGCAGAAATATAACACTTGAACATTTTCCTTTGTCTTACAACTGAATGTGATCCTTCATATTTGATAACATGATATATGAGGAGGTGTGATGTATTACCCGTCCCATCTCGCGCAGTTTAGTGAGCATGACCACGATGGTGGAGTTGTTCTCCCACAGCATTCTCCAGAAGTCCTCTGTGGTCTCGGCTAATGGGCCCTGGGTTGCGATGTACGCTTTCTGCTGCCTGCAAATTGGAACAGAGACACGCCTGTGTTTATTCCTCAGGGTTCTGACAGCGGTGCTGTAATTTGGTTTCCATTTCAACCTTCCTCCTCTTCAGCTCCAGTTTTGGCTCTGATGCCAAATTTAATTTTTCTGTAATAAAAGTATGGAAGAGAGCAGATAAATAATGTCCGAGGTTCTGTGGGATGAATTTTCTGTCATCAAAACAGCCATCAAACAGCTTTATGTTCAGCTGACTGAATCAGGCTGTGATTTCAGTAGATTTTTCCTCTACTCTCTGTGCATTGGTGCATAAAGCTCACTACCACCACGGTGTATGCAGTACAATACTGTATGTAGGGCATCTTAATAATGCACCTCAGAGAATAACCAGCACTCCTACCAGATCTATCCTCTCCTCCTGAAATATACAGTTTTACAGAATATACAGCACATTAAAATACACTTTAAATTGCTGAATACTCAATTCTGATTGATCAAACAGAAAATGTACAGCACAATTAAACTTAATATTGAGTCAGTTATCTCTGAGGGTGATCACTGGCTCTAACTGACTTGTAAAACAGCATATATTTCAAAACCATCTCAGATAGAAACAAACATAAAACTTTTGTACATGTGTGTTTTCGCTATAGCACATGTACTATTTGTACATGTACTCCGAGGACTACATACCCCAATGTTAACAATTTCTATAATTTATTTCAAGTGAACCTGGGGCCTCAAAGGTCTAAAACCAGTGTCTAAGTCCGAGCGTACAAAAAATCTATTCTGTAAAATATACTCCTTCAGTTTAGCCTGAATCAACTTTTACTACAGCGATTAATACTTTCTAATTCGAGTCAGTGATTTCCCACAACAGTAGAATGAAACTCTCAGGTGTTAAATATTTAATTTTACACTCCCCCTTAAAGTAAATTTGATGAGTCAACTGTGGGTAATGAGTGCACTGATATTTAAAGGCTTTTGCTTGAACACAGAACCTTTTTAACAGCACTGTTAAAATGACAGATGCTGTCCCAGCTGCTCAACCTGCTCTGGGCTTCCCACTGGAGTAGTAATGGGAGACGGACACTAGGGGGCAGTGTTGAAGCATTCAGCAGGTGTAATGGGTGTCACTGCCGGTGGAGCGCACACACTGAGCGTTTCTGTTATCTGTACACATCGGTGCTCTAACATCTGTGTGTGCCAGTGATGGCTGCAGGCACTGTTGTTTTTGGTTCTGTGTCCTGCTCTCAGGTTTACCTCTGTGCAACAAGCACACAAACAATTATTTGAATATGTTATAATATAAAAACCAAATATAAACTCAGTAACCAAAGCTGCTGGGTTTTGCTGGAACTAACGCTCCTCTGGCAGTGTTGTTGCTTTACCTTGTGTTTAGGCTCACCACTGCTCAGTGATCAGGGGAAAACCGTGACCAGCAGCAGTTGTGTGCTGTCAGATCCTTGACGTGCGCCTCAGTTTGTGTGCAGGAAAACGGGGGAATTGCATCATTGCTGACCTCTGTGCATTCAAGCAAATGAATGCTTTGGTTTGCTAATGAGAACCAAGAAACTTTCTTTAACAACTTACGTTCCTGTATGGTGATTAATTACAAAAACAAATATCATCCTGAAAATTAAAGGTTCAGTGTTAATTGTCTAGTGGTGAAGTTGCAGATTCTGGGTTTTTTAGTTAAGGGACTGCTAACTCTGATCCACACTCAAACATAGTAAGTCGTGTTAATGTACTGTAATGCGGGATGATACCCACTGTGTGCTACCATAGAAACATGGTGGACTCTGTGGAGACTACCTGCTCACTCTGTAGATATAAATGGCTCATTGTAAGGTAACAAAATCACAACAGGTCCTATTTTTGCATGATTATACACCAATGAAAACATAATTATTATATTCCATTTCTGCAGTTAGAGCCTCCTGAATCTTACACACAGGACCTTTATGTTCTATGTTTTATGTGAAAGTATGTTTGACGGATATTCTGTCGTCCGTTAAAAGACAATACCAGCGACCCTCTGCACAGCACAGTCACAAGGTGTGTTTCCTTCCAGCAGTATTTATTCACATTTTCAATTTGTGCTTAAAAAAAAAAAAAAACCTGAGTGAAAACACTGGAAATTCCAACAAACCTTAAAATATTGTAACAAAGTTTTTAAGTTTGGGAGAGGCGGAAAAGCGACTAAGAGCAATGGAGACAGATTTAGCAAATAATTATGTAAGTCTGCATGAGTGGACCAATAAGGAGACTGCAACATTCACTGAATTAATACAAGAAACAAACATAAATACCATATGAGATGGAAACAGCAACGAAACATTGCCATGTATGAAGAGCTGCACAAACAAATGTTAGTCAAAGGCTTTGATTGTGGAAGAGTTTGAAACAACGTTATATGATCCAGACCAGCAGCCTCTACTCGCTGATCAAGCCAAACGCTCAGTGTGAAAGAAATCCAAACCGTTGTGCCATCTCTGTTCAGAGTATGTCTCTTGTTAACACATTTTCGGTACGTTATGAGACTGTGGAAGGCCAGATTATACTATGGGTGTCAGAATCTATAATAAATAGTCTATAATAATTAGTGGGGAACACTATCTTCATTACCATTGAGTTATCCTTCATTATTTTTTAGTTATGTATTATTTGGAGTTATTCTTGTGTGCTGTTTAAGCTATTGGATGCCTTAATTTCCCATGGGAATAATGAAGCATCTATCTAATCGAATCATCTGATCTAGTCATTATTTTTTATTTTATGTTACAATTCCCCCAGACACACCAAAATCAGAGAGAAAAGAGGAAAGAATGACTTTGTTGGGGAGTATGTTTAGGCGCAGATTAATCCACATTTGATGCTCTAGTGAATACTTCTTGCAACAGTGTTTGTGTGCATGGTAATGAAGGAACATGTCACCCAGTGTAGCGGTGTGACTCACTGATGGAGTATTAATCATTTTTGGACAACAATGGAGCTGTATGACAGAGGAACAAAACATATCAGGCAGATACGCAGATGCATTAATGTTGGTAGGATTAATGCATGTGGGATTTACTGACAATAAGAAAAATATAGAACATAGAAAGCTGTGTGCGTTACGTGGGCAGTGGAGGAAACCATGTTTAACTGACATTAAAATGCAGCTTCAGACGGGTGACAAATTAAAGGCCAAAGCAACACAAAGAGTCTTAGTGAGTGTTGGTTAACCACATGCCTCCAGAACACCTTCAGCTTCACTGGAGGAAGGAACATCAATCTAACAAAGCATATTCCCTCATTTGGTTTCTCGATGAACGTGGAGAGCGCTGTCTAACACGTTGGTCCAAAATCTCCCATAGGTGTTCAGTTGGGTTGAGATTTGGTGACTGTGAAAGCATAGCATTCAATTCACAACATTTTTCATACTCATTCCTATCAAGGTTTTCCTTTCATTTGTCACCTGTCGGTAGTTTCTACTGAAATAGCTAATGGGTCAGAAAAAAATCACAGCTTATATCCTACCTATATCCTATGGTGTGACATAATTTCGTATCCGTAACACAGACAGTGTGTAAAAAGGAGACACAGCCACTGCGACGTCACCCATTAGTTTGTGGACTTTGTTTGGTCGACTCATGATGTCGAGAGGGTGGAGCTGGGGAGGAGTGAGAGGTGGTGGTGTGTAGCTACTGCTAAATTAATAAAAACACAGACCATACTGCTAACTAATTAATTTGCAGGCTAGCTGAAAGACCGTATAATGGAATAAGCTACTGAATTAATGCTAACATTAGTTAATGTAGCTTCGTGATGCTAACAGGCCAAGTAGTAACTTCATGAAACATCTGCATGACAAAAGCCTTTTGACAGTCTTGTTAATGTAACATACACGGTAGAGCTGTCTGCCAGGAAAAAAAAAATACAATCCTTTTT